>JBBBDQ010000461.1:965000-1507500 GCA_037127315.1 Ascarosepion bandense
TATATATATATTTGTATTGCAAACCTATTTTCAGGTGCTTTGCGGATTCACATATTTCCTTTTCATCCAAGTACAGAACCCAATAGATAGATAGATAGTTAGATAGATAGAAAGAAAAACCCGAAGGGAATTAAATTGATAGATCTTAAGAGAATTAGATAGATAGATAGATAGATAGATAGATAGATAGATAGATAGATAGATAAATCTGAAGAGAATTAAATAGATAGCTATATAGATAGATAGAAAGAAAGAAAGAAAAATCTGAAGAGAATTAGATTGATAGATATATGAAGAGAATTAGATAGATAGATAGATAGATAGATAGATAGATAGATAGATAGATAGATAGATATAGGTAATATTTTTTAACCTTGTGCGATTCAATGAACAAAAGTCGATAATATAAATTATTCACCCATGATCAAATATAAATTGACCATGAAATTTACATTAGGTTTTTTTTCAGTCTAATTTTCGATTGCAGGTCCATCGTCGCTAAAGCAATTCAAACAAAATCAATCAATGAGTTAAACATTCCTGTTCTACTGATGGCCAGTGAGTGATTCGAAGGCGCTCGAAGAACGACCGAAATGAAACACGATAACATAGAGAACCTGTTGATTCTGCAGACAAGCCACTTCCGAAGAGAGTAAACACAATTTCTTAGCGCTGGGAATGCAACTGTAACGAAGTCTTTAATAGCACTCCGCTCTGATGTCTACTACTGCCGCTCGCCTCCGTAGCGAACACACGCACTACTGCTGCTGCTGCTGCCACCTGTTGGGTGAGTGTTTTTTTTTTTTATTAATTATGGTAAGTTAAAACCTTCTTGGTTTGAATTTACGATCTGGTTTGGTTCGACGCTGTTGCTAATAGAATTCTCGTCTTATGCCGTTCCCAAATGATGTGTTAAATCTCGAATGTTGATATTGGGATATTTATTTATAGCACCGTTTGTTTGAAAAAGGGAGTCACTGTCATGACCTTTGTATAATTACATTAAAGTTTTATTTTTTTTTTTGTTTTTTTTTTTCAAACCATTGACCGCCTGTGTCTGTTCAAGTAGAGAGCAACAACAAATGGAGGAATCAGTTTAATTTACTAAGCGCGGCTTAGATGTGGCACAAGGCCGAAAGTATGGGGCACCCAGTGAGGATCGAACTCACTACTTAATTGCAATAGTGCTAGCGAGACAAGCTTGCTAACCATTACACCACCTTGAGGTGCCCAAAATGGAGGAATCAGTTGGAGGCTTTGGCAAGATGAGTCGAGAAAAAGAAAAGTGTTGTTAAATCAAAACTTGGAAGAGGGGCAGGGGGGTGATTTAGCAGCCGCAGTTGAAAATCAGTTGGCACCGACTATTCCAACCTAAGATGGACTTTAGATGAGGTTTCGACAAGCAGAGAAAATACAACCTTGGCCTTTTACGAATTATTACTACTATTATTATTATTATTATTGTTGTTGTTGTTGTTATTTGATTTTCATCAAAATTCGATTTCTGTTACGGTCACACTACCTATATCAAGTCTGCTGAAAAACCTAAGGCAGGTAGTGGAGTATTTCATTTGTTTTTCTGTCTCCCGTAACATCACTATAGTTACATGGACAAAGTTCTTCTTAGTGTGTGGGCTGTACTTATCAAGACAATTTTATTGTATATCTCTCTTAAAGCTGGGGTTTCCAGGGATTCTTTCAATATTTTGTTTTGTTCCCTTTTTTTATAATTCCAAACGCATCTACCCACACAGAGTCTATTCTTGTTTTCAGTTTCCACATTTTATTTTCTATTTCAATTTCCAGGTCTTTATACTTTGATAGTTTATTATTATGATGTCATTTTTCATCATATTTCGATTTCTGCTATGGTCGCACTACCTACCAAGTCTGCGGGAAGACCTAAGGCAGGTCGTGGCGTGTTGTTATGGCTCCATTTCATGTTTTTCTATCTTCCCTATCACCCCCAGCATTACATAGATAAAGTTTTCCTTAGTGTGTGGGCTGTACTTAATAAGACAATTTTTTGTATATCTCTTAAGCTGGGGTTTCCAGGAATTCTTTCAATGTGTTGATTTGTTCCATTTTTTATCATTCCAAGTGCACCTACTATCACTGGCACAACCCTTGTTTTCAATTTCCACATTTTTTCTATTTCAATTTCCAGGTCTTTATATTTTGACAGTTTTTCAAATTCTTTGATTGCTATGTTACAATCCGCTGGACAAGCCATATCAATTAATAGACAAGTTTTCTCCTTCTGGTTTTTAACAATAATGTCTGGCCTATTTGCTTCGATTATTATTATTATTATTATTATTATTATTATTATTATTATTATGTCATTTTTCATTATGATTCGATTTCTGCTATGGTCGCACTACCTACCAAGTCTGCGGGAAGACCTAAGGCAGGTCGTGCTATGTTGTTATGTCTCCATTTCATGTTTTTTCATATCTCCCTAACATCCCTAGCGTTAAACAGACAAAGTTCTCCTTAGTGTGTGGGCTGAACTTAACAAGACAATTTTTTGTATATCTCTTAAGCTGGGGGTTTCCAGGGATTCTTTCAATGTGTTTTTCTGTTCCACTTTTTATCATTCCAAGTGCACCCACTATTACTGGCACGACTCTTGTTTTCAATTTCCACATTTTTTTCTATTTCAATTTCCAGTTCTTTATAATTCGACAATTTTTAAAATTCCTTGGTTGCTATGTTACAATCCGCTGGACAAGCCATATCAATTAATAGGCAAGTTTTTCTTTTTGGTTTTTAAAAATAATGCTTCAATTTTCCTGCCTATGTAGATAGTGTAATCTCATAGAATCTTGACATCTTCTATTTCTGTAACCGGTGCTGGGTGATGTTTATACCAGTGTTTGTTTACATATTTTCCAAAGTGTTTGCACATTGTTCAGCGTAAATATTGTCCTACTCTATTGTGACGATTTTTATATTCATTTTGGGAAAGTACAGAACATCCTGAGATTAGATGGTCTATTATTTTCTATATTTGTCCCAGAACCTGCATTTTGGATCTACATTATTATGTATATTTGCCTGAAAGTTCCTATTGAAAAGACTCTGTCCTTGCTCTGCAAGACTAAAGCTTTCAGTTTCAGACTTTAATCCAGATGCACGTAACTATCGATTATTATTATTATGTTATCATTTTTCATCATAATTCGATTTCTGCTATGGTCGCACTACCTACCAAGTCTGCGGGAAGACCTAAGGCAGGTCGTGGTGTGTTGTTATGGCTCCATTTCATGTTATTTTTATTTCCCCTATCATCCCTAGCGTTACATAGACAAAGTTCTCCTTAGTGTGTGGGTTGTACTTAACAAGACAATTTTTTGTATATCTCTTAAGCTGGGGTTTCCAGGAATTCTTTCAATGTGTTGATTTGTTCCACTTTTTATCATTCCAAGTGCACCTACTATCACTGGCTCAATCCTTGTTTGCAATTTCCACATTTTTTCTATTTCAATTTCCAGGTCTTTATATTTTGACAGTTTTTCAAATTCCTCGGTTGCTATGTTACAATCCGCTGGACAAGCCATATCAATTAATAGACAAGTTTTCTCTTTCTGGTTTTTAACAATAATGTCCGGTCTGTTTGCTTCAATTTTTCTCTCTGTGTAGATGGTGTAATTCCATAGAATGGTGACATCTTCTATTTCTGTAACCGGTGCTGGGTGATGTTCATACCAGTGTTTGTCTACAGATTTTCCATAATGTTTGCACAATGTCCAATTATTATTATTATTATTATTATTATTATTATTGCGAGTGTAGAGAGTGTCGATTATAAATATTTGAAACGTTTTAATTCCTAGACAATAAGAAATTATGCTATGATATATTAAATAAAATAATTTCGCTAGAAACAAAGACAAGCTCGATGGTTATACATCCTCTTAATTGGCAGTAAATTTAATGTTAATTGTCGATCACGTTATATTTAATGGAAGTTTTTAAAATATACTAAAAATTTCACCTATCTTAATGTATGTCTTTGACTATTTCTTTCCATTTAACACTTTTTAAAAATCTTTTATAAGTCCCTCCCGATTTCTCTATAACCCGTGTTATTTAATTTAATGTTAATTGCCGATCACATTATATTTAATGGAAGGTTTTAAAATACACTAAAAACTTCACCTTCTTAATGTATGTCTTTGACTATTTATTCCATTTAACATTTTTTCTTTTAAAAATCTTTAATATGTCCCTTTTTATTTCTCTATTACGCGTGTTATTTAATTTAATGTTAATTGTCAATCACATTATATTTAATGGAAGGTTTTAAAATATACTAAAAACTTCACCTTCTTAATGTATGTCTTTGACTATTTATTCCATTTAACATTTTTTCTTTTAAAAATCTTTAATATGTCCCTTTTTATTTCTCTATTACGCGTGTTATTTAATTTAATGTTAATTGTCAATCACATTATATTTAATGGAAGGTTTTAAAATACACTAAAAACCTCACCTTCTTAATGTATGTCTTTGACTATTTATTCCATTTAACATTTTTTCTTTTAAAAATCTTTAATATGTCCCTTTTTATTTCTCTATTACCCATGTTATTTAATTGAATGTTAATTGTCGATCACATTATATTTAATCAAAACAGTATAGTTTCGCTTCCACTGATATGCTAACGACCAACACCGAATATATATATACCAAGCTTTCGCTAAGAACGACGAAGCACGAACTGTTACCCTGGATATCTTCAAAGCGTTTAACAGGCTTTGGTACACTGGCTTTCTTTGCAAGCTTTAGGTCTATGGTATATATGGACGCTTGTTCGATGTAATCCAATACATTCCTCTTAAATCGCCTAATGAGGGTCGTATTGAACGGACATGCTTCCAGATTCTATCACACAAACGCATGTATCCCCCACTGCTCTATCCTAGGTCCTACGCTTTTCCTGATCTTCAGCAATGATTTTCCTGATGTAACCCACGTCTATTGAACAGGTGTAGAGGCTCATCCCTTGTTCCCTGTTTAGGATGTGGTCTCCGGCTTTCTCATTTCCAATCTTTCCACTCTTACGTAGCCCCCTGCACATCAGTGCCATTACCGCCTTGCTCGGGGTGATATGATTAAAAAAAAAAAAAAAGTTCACAAGTAGGTATCTACACTGACGACACCATCATTTACTCTCATCTCAATAAGAAATCTATAAACTAAAATTAAACCTTGCCGCTACTCTTGATAAGGATCGCCAATCTGCGGTGGACTGGGGCAAGAAATGGTGCGTAAACTTTAATGCTTCCAAAACGAAGCTGCTTTCCGTTAACCAACATTGACAAACTCTCCTATCTACTGGTCCTGGGTATGACGGTAAACTGCACCCTGCAGCAGAGCCCCTGATTGGGAGATTGTGAGGAGCATGGAACCATCTCTTAATTGCTATTGTTCATTAGGTCCACCCCGACCCGAAGTGGTAGCACCTGTTAGAGTTCTAGCTATGGGCAAATAGTTTATCCCCAAACAGGGGTCAAAAGTATAAAAATACATTTATAGAAATATTTACATAAAAATAGACTTTTATAGAAAAATATACATTTTTGAAAGAAAAAATTATTGCTATAATACATTTTTGAAGGAAAGAAATATTACCATAATATATTTTTGAAGAAAAGAAATTATTCCCATAATAGATTTCTGAAGGAAAAAAACAATTATTGCCATAATACATTTTTGAAAGAAAAAAAATACTATCAGCAATACATTTTTAAATATAAACTAGAAAACATATTCAGTTTTCTAAAATAAATAAATAAAAAATTTTCATCAAAATCTGACTAAATAAACCTTTTCACTATAACCAAATATTAAAAAAATTAACCCCCCCCCCCACCTTTTGGCATTAAATAACCCACAGAGTTTGATATGCTGTTAAACAAAACTCAAACTCAAAACTCTCCTATCGACCGTTAGTATGGATCGCGCTTTTTTTTCGAGAACGAAAAACACTGCGCCTCCTCGGTCTCACTCTCTCAACCGAGCTCAACATCCACTGCTAAGAAGGTCAAGTCATTTGTCAGGCCAGGCGGTTTTTCTCGTTAGAATCCATCTTGCACATATACAAATCTAACACTCGTCCGTGCATTGAAGACTGTTGCCATATCTGCTCGGGTGCTCCTGCTGTTCACCCGGGGTGCTCCACAAATTTTCAAAGGAGGATCGGCAATGTAATCGATTTCGGTCATTTTTGTTTGCTTATTTTCTTTGAAATTCTGTGTTGTTCAATTTAATGTTAATTGTCGATCAGATTCTATCTATTTTTCTGGCGTGATAAACTGCAAATATGTACCTTTTTTAAGCAGGTCATGTTGGGAACATAAATTAAGAAGACAGAATACAACAACTGACATCGTATTTACATTTTTAATATAAATATAATATTAATTTTTTTATATTAATATAAAACTAGCTAGAAAGCAATAATTCAGAAAAGAGTTCGACAAGCGAGAAATGCGATAGAAGAAACTGTTAGCATAGAACTTGCGGCTATATTTAGCCTGTAAAATGATGAGACATTACTGCCAATTTAGTCCTGCGCTTAAATTAATAAAGTCTAGATACCGTAAAAGAAAGTCCATCCGAACGATTGCTATGAAAGTATTTATAGAAAAGACACAAGGAAATTACATTACGGCAGTGGGTAAAAGACTGAAGCCGAAATGCCAGGTCAGGACCAATAACATTACAGATTCTTCTTTGGATTTTATGAAGAATCTCTAAACATACAGCAGTAGTACCATATCAGATGTATCAGCAATATTGAAAGCAAGGACAATTTGTACATTTATAAATATGTGTCAGGAAGTGGGTAAGAGAAGTATGAGAATACTGATGAGAGTCGAGTGGACGGAGAAAGGAGCATGAGAGACAGGATGCTGGTTAGTGAGATAGGAGATGACTAATGACATTACATTTAAATTCTTGGAGATGTTAGCTGTCGGGAAAGCAAGTAAATGGAAAGAAATTCCACAGGCGGGAAGTGCGAGAAAAGAAGCTACTGGATTAGAATTTGCGTTTACAATTTATTGGTTTCACAGGAAAAGAGTGGGACCTAGTTGCTAATCTTGTGGCTCGAGTAAATTTCTATATAGGAGGCACCAGTGAGCTAAGCCGTGAAAGTATTTGTTGAAGAGACACAGGGAAGCCACATTGCACCGGTGAGAAAGTGACTGTATCTGAGATCTATTACATTACAGATTCTCCGTTGGATTTTGTCAAAGACCTCTAGGTGGATAGGAGGAGCACCCGACCAGATATGGCAGCAGTATTCAATGCAAGGGCGGATGGTAGATTTATATATGTGCAGGATTGTTTCAGGCGGAAAAAACTTCCTGGACCTACACAGAGAACCGACTTTCTTAGCAGCAGATTTAGCTATGTATTCCCTGTAGGCATTCCACTTGAGTCTACCTAAAAATAGACTCTGATCATTTGTAAACGTCTATGCCGATGATACAACGATATACGGGCGTACCTCCAAAAGTCTTGAGGATCAGAGATTGACAGCAAAAGAAAGGTAATAAAAGAAAACGTTTCACCCCAAGCAAGGCGATACCGCCACTGATGCGCAGGGGGCTACATCAGAGAGTAAAAGTTTAGGCAGGAGGAGAGCGAAGAGAAAGACCAACCAGCTACAGGGGGTGAAAGAGAAAGAGCAAGAGAAGGATGTGAACACAGGAGTGAAGACAGTTACAAAGGTAGAGAGAAAGGAAAAGAACAAGATACACGGATCGATGCAGAAAGGGCTGGAGTTACATAAGAGAGTTAAGGTTTTAGGCAGGAGGCGAGTGAAGAGTAAGACGAACCAGCTACAGGGGGTGAAAGAGAAAGCGCAAGAGAAGGATGTAAACACAGGAGTGAAGACAGTTGCGAAGGTAGAGAGAAAGGAAAAGAACAAGATACACGGGGAGATGTAGAAAGGGCTGGAGTTACATAAGAGAGTTAAGGTTTTAGGCAGGAGGCGAGTGAAGAGTAAGACGAGCCAGCTACAGGAGGTGAAAGAGAAAGTGCAAGAGAAGGATGTGAACACAGGAGTGAGGACAGATGTGAAGGTAGAGAGATAGGAAATGAACAAGATATACAGGGTGATGTGGAAAGGACGAGGGAAGAACTGAAGTCAGGTGGATAAGAGATGGGAATTGACATTGCATTTCAATTCCTGGAGGCTGTAGCTATCAGAAGGGCAAGTATACGGAAGGGAGTTCCACCGGCTGGAAGTGCGAAAAAAGAAGCTGATGGAGTAGAATTGTCAGCTGCATTTGGAAGGTTTCACTGCAAAAGGATGGGACCTTGTTGTCAGTCTGGTTGCTAGAGTAAATTCTTGTAGCGAGGGCACAAGTTCGTCGGAGCCGTAGCTATGAAAATATTTCTAGAAGAGACAGAGTGAAGCCACATCAAGCCGGTAAGAAAGTGGCTGGAGTCGAGCTTCCAGGTCTGGACCGATCACATGACCGGTTCTCCTTTGGAGCCTGTCTATAACTCTGAGATGAACCCGTCGTCGTCTTGCAGCCTTGGCCGAGATAGAACCCACTACACCCCTCCAGTATTCCCTGTGCATTTGGAACCCTTGCGCAATTTGTAGCGAAATTCATAATTTTGTCAAATAGCTGAATAATTGATGCTTCGCCAGGGTTACCAAGGGTGCTTTTTTTTATTGTGACACCAACACTAGATGGGTTGCCTCCAGGCCCCATCCCGTTATTTAACCCATAACTGGAGAGAAGTGACAGATTAATACCTTTCCCAAGGGTAGTAGTGCTTAAGTGAATGCAGGTTATTCAACTGGAATTTGAACTCGGCTCACCGATTTCTCCTTACAAGCCGACATCCACTGCACCACAACGCACATCCGTCACTGAACGCTTACAGCGCCTGGTATTCCCAAGTGGTCACCCATCTAACTGACAAGGCTCACGTTGCTTAACATCGGTGATCGAACGAGAACCGGTGTATTCATCGTGATATGATGAACAGCAGGGGCATCTGACTAGATACGACAGCAGTAGTCTATGTAACTATCAAGTATAAGAGGGCAGAAACGACAATTATTCGCAAAAGAAGTAGTACAAGATGCGAGGTAAGAATTGGAGATGTCAAAATCAATTTTCAAAATCTTTTTACTCCAAGCAAGGCAATAAAGCTACTAACACGCAAGTGTGTGAAAGAAATTGGAGTAGATAGACCAATTGGAGTAGATAGACTAAACTATCGCCCGGTTCACATTCCACCCACGTCTATTGAACAGGTGAAGAGACTCATCTCTTGTTCCCTGTTTAGGATGTGGGATTCCGGTTTTCTCTTTTCCAATCTTTTTACCCTTTTTTTTCTTTTCCAATTGTAGAAGATAGAATAAACTATCGCCCGGTTCACATTCCACCCACGTCTATTGAACAGGTGAAGAGGCTCATCCCTTGTTCCCTATTTAGGATGTGGTTTCCGGTTTTCTCTTTTCCAATCTTTTTACCCTTTTTTTTCTTTTCCAATTGTAGAAGATAGACTAAACTATCACCCGGTTCACACTCCACCCACGTCTATTGAACAGGTGAAGAGGCTCATCCCTTGTTCCCTGTTTAGGATGTGGTTTCCGGTTTTCTCTTTTCCAATCTTTTTATCCTTTTTTTTTCTTTTCCAATTGTAGAAGATAGATTAAACTATCACCCGGTTCACACTCCACCCACGTCTATTGAACAGGTGAAGAGGCTCATCCCTTGTTCCCTGTTTAGGATGTGGTTTCCGGTTTTCTCTTTTCCAATCTTTTTACCCTTTTTTTTCTTTTCCAATTGTAGAAGATAGAATAAACTATCGCCCGGTTCACATTCCACCCACGTCTATTGAACAGGTGAAGAGGCTCATCCCTTGTTCCCTGTTTAGGATGTGGTTTCCGGTTTTCTCTTTTCCAGTCTTTTTACCCTTTTTTTTCTTTTCCAATTGTAGAAGATAGAATAAACTATCGCCCGGTTCACATTCCACCCACGTCTATTGAACAGGTGAAGAGGCTCATCCCTTGTTCCCTGTTTAGCATGTGGTTTCCGGTTTTCTCTTTTCCAATCATCTTACTCTTACGTAGCCCCCTGCGCATCAGTGGTGTTACTGCCTTGCTTGGGGTGATATGATTAAAAAAAAAAATACACCAAGTAGCGACAACAAATAAAAATACGGAAATTAAGAAGACGGAAGATAACGATTGATATCGCATTTATATTTTTAATATAAATATAATATTTATTTTTTTTTATCATAATATAAAACTTAGCTAGAAAGCAATAATTCAGAAAGAGTTCGACAAGCGATAGAAGAAACTGCTAGTATAGAACTTACGGCTATAATTATCCCGTAAAATGATGAAACATTGCCGCCAATTTAGCCAGTCAGTTAAGTGCCATACGTGATACACGCTTCGGCAATCATGTCTCGAAAGAGATGTGCGTCGTGGTGGAGTGGATATCGGCTCGGAACGAGAAATCGGGGAACCGAGTTCGAATTCCAGCTGAATTCATTGCATTCACTTACTCGTAAATACCCTTGGTAAAGGTATTAATCCGTCTCTTTCTTCCAGTTATTTGTTAAATAACAGGACATATTGGGTTCTATAGCCTTGGCTGGTAACCAATCTACCGCAGAAAGCAATGGCAACATACTGTGGGAAAATCTTCTGCCCAGTCAGTCATGTCTCTTTCGAGACATGATCGGCCAAAGCGTGTATCACGTATGGCACTTAACTGACTGGCTAATTTAGTACTGCGCTTAAATTAATAAATTCTAGGTACCGTAAAGAAAAGTTCATTCGAATGATTGTCGTGAAAGTATTTATAGAAAAGACATTACGGCAGTGGATAAAAGACTGAAGCCGAAATGTCAGGTCAGGACCAATAACATTGCAGATTATTCTTTGGATTTTATGAAGAATCTCTAAACCTATAGCAGGAGAACCAGATCAGATATATCAGCAATATTCGAAGCAAGGACAATTTGTACACTTATAAATATGTAAGATAGATTCTGGCGAAAAAAAAAAGTGTGTTAGAATAAAATAACTAACAGTATGGATATGTGCGCATGTTGGTCGGTAACGTTAGTTAACATAAATTTATAGGTGTATATGTGTGTGTCTATAGAAATTTTAATTGATAAGTAGGAAACGTGTCTCAATCTAACGTGTTCCACTTTTATTCAAACTTCTTCAGAAATCGAGAATGAAACATTTTAACAAAGAGACACTATACTGGTATGTTGCGATATGGGGTTGATTCTTATTGGTCAAATATATGTCATGCGTATTAAAGCTATTGGCGATTATTTTTAAATATATGTGTGGAATATTTGTATGTATGTATAGAAACGCTGATCTGTTTACATGCATGTTTACGTATTAATACACTTTTTTTAAATATATCTGTGGGATATCTTTTGGGTGATAAAGAGTATGGATATGTGCGCATGTTGGTCGGTTACGTTAGTTAACATAAATGTCTAGGTGTATATGTGTGTGTCTATAGAAATTTTAATTGAATAATTCAAGTTGTAGCGAACATATATGCTGCTGTCATGTATTTGGGGTCAGAGCAACATAGCTTGATTATAAAAAGATTTTACAGTCGGAATCTTTCACTGAAGGTGGTTATTTTTATCTATTATTTAGAACATTACTTATATTAAAATGTTATATACATTGTTTATGTAATATGGAGACTATTATTATACATTATTTGGAATATTATTTGGAAGCAGAATTATTTTATTTATTTTAAGTTATATTCGTAAGATGAAAGATTCGTTATTTTGAAAACATATTAATAACATTATTAGCAACTATACGCACTGGCTTTAAGCCAGTGTTTATAGTTGCTAATAATGCTTACATAAGATCACCATCTTTCTACCAGTCTATTCTTCACGAATTTTACTTATGTCTAGCAAATACATAAAAATAAATAAAATAATCCTTATATATTATCATCCAAAAGATTTCTCTCATATATATTTAAAAATTGTCCATCTTTTAATTACAATTGACACGCGTATTATTATGAACACATACACGAAATCAGGCAAAGTTATATATACGCACCTTTTTCTTCTTCTTAATGTGCCGTGTCCCTGTCTCTCTTTCCTTCTATCCGTCCTGTGAGTGCTGAATTCTTCAAACCCTTCTTCCTCATTACGTGTCCCAAGAACCACATCTGTCTTTTCCTGATGTTAAATATGACTTTTCTTCTCGTTTGGATCCTCTCCAACAACACATCGTTGCTCAAGTGTTTCGTCCATGGTATGCTCAGCATCCTTCTGTAAAACCACATTTCTGCTGCCTCAAGCCTCTCCTTCATCTTTGATATCATCCAACATTCACTTCCATACAGAAGGACAGATATCGCATAGCAATCCAGAACTCTTTTCTTTGTTTCTAATGAAATTTTCCTGTCTTTCAGTACCCTGGTTAGCTTCTGAAATGCGCCTTTGGCCATACCAATGAGTCTTTGGATCTGCATGTCACACTTTCCATCCTCTGTCAGAACACTTCCCAGGTATTTAAATTTCTTTACACGTTATTCCACACACATACATTTTAAAATATGTATTTATTGCTTTAGTAATGTCACATATCGAAGCAATAAGCATCAACCAGGTATTTAAATTTCTTCACCTGTTATTGCATACGCATTTATTTTAAAATATGTATTTATTGCTTTAGTAATGTCACATATCGAAGCAATAAGCATCAACCAGGTATTTAAATTTCTTCACCTGTTATTCCATACACATTTATTTTAAAATATGTATTTATTGCTTTAGTAATGTCACATATCGAAGCAATAAGCATCAACCAGGTATTTAAATTTCTTTACCTGTTATTCCATACACATTTATTTTAAAATATGTATTAATTGCTTTAGTAATGTCACATATCGAAGCAATAAGCATCAACCAGGTATGTAAATTTCTTTACCTGTTATTCCATACACATTTATTTTAAAATGTGGATTTATTGCTTTAGTAATGTCACATATCGAAGCAATAAACATCAACCAGGTATTTAAATTTCTTCACCTGTTATTCCCTACACATTTATTTTAAAATATGTATTTATTGTTTTAGCACACCTCACACATATCTGAGCAATAAGAATCAAACCGGTATTTAAATTTCTTTACTTGTTATTCTACACACGCATATATTAAATAATATGTATTGATCGCTTTAGTACAGGTGTAACATATCTGAGCAATAAGAATCAACCAGGTATTGATTTTTTTTTACTTATTATTCCACACGCACACATACATTAAAAAACTAGCAGTATAGCCCGGCGTTGCTCGGGTGTAATGAAAGCTTTAAAACTAATCCTGGTCCTGGAGCTCAGACATTTTGCACGTTGACACGAAAGACTAAAAAGCAATAGTTGTTTCCAGTTAAAGCGAAACCGTAGACTGAAAGAAAAATGAATGGATGTAAGTCAAATTTTGATTTCCTGATACCGATATCAAATAAGTTTTTTTCGTCATAAACAGAATTTTGAAGGCTAAATAAGTCGTCTGAGTAAATGGTATCATGGCTGAGACTAAGAACTACAATTATACCTACTTAGAGCCAAATCTGAAGCAAAAACTAAAATAAAAGGGCGGAAAAATACAGACATACAGGCAGATAAATAGAGACACACACATACAAACATCTTGCCTTTTATATATATATATATATATATATATATATATATATATATATATATATATATAAAGTGGACAAAGACAGTTTGTTTCATGTTTGAACGTGTGCATGTATGTGTGTTTGTGAGTGTGACAAAACATGTAAATCTATGCATATATATATATGTTTTGTCCTCGATTGAGCTTAGAAGAGCGAGGAGCGATAACCGTAAGCTTCTTTTTCATTGTTATATTTTCGATTCATTACGTTAGTGTATGTTATACTTTTTTTATTCTTCTTTCTCCTCTCTTTGTTTAAATATATTCGTATATATTACTGAGATATAATTCATAATGACATTTTGTACCTGACACGAGAGATTATTAGAAATATTGTTGATTAGAAAATTGTAAGAAAATAAGAAATATATATTTTTTTCTCAAATGTATCAGTCAGTTAAGATCCATAAGTGATACGAGCTTGGGCGAACATTTCTCTTTCGAGACATGACTAACTAGGCAGAAAATTTTCCCGCAGAAGGTTGCCATTACTTTCTATGATAGACAGGGTTGCCAACCAAGGCTATAGAACACAGTCTCTCCTGTTATTTAATCCATAGCCGGACGAGGAAGAGACGAGTTATATTATATCATTATAGCAATAAGTAGTAATTAGTGGGGAATCAGTTTATTACTTAATAATAATAGAAAACTGATCCCCCACTTTATGCCCAGTAGAAGCTTTACTTATATTTCCAACTATTATCTTCATTCAGTCATTTAACTGCCATACGTGATACACGCTTTGGGTGATCATGTCTCTAAAGAGGCATGACTGACTAGACCGAAGATTTTCCCGTCGTAGGTTGCTATTTCATTCTTTGGTAGACTGGTTGCCAACCAAGGCTATAGAACCTAATCTATCCTGCTATTTGACCATAACTGGAGGGAGAAAATACAGATTATATTATATTATTATATTAATCAAAAATAATTAGTGGGGGATAAGCTTATTACTTCATAACAATAAAAATCCGATCACCCATTTTTTGCCTAGTAGAAGTTTTACTTATGTTTTCAACTAAGTGTCATACTTGATACACATTTGGGCGAACATGTCTCGAAAGAGATATGAATGACTGGGCAGAAGATTTCCCCGTAGTAGGTTGCCATTAGTGGTAGACTGGTTGTCAATCAAGGCTATAGAACCCAATCTGTCCTGCTATTCAACCCATAGCTGGAGGGAGAAAAGGTGGACTCAGACCTATAAAAAAAATAGTATTTATATGGAAGTGAATGCAACGGACCCAAATTTGAACTCGGCTCTACTGATTTTTCATTCCGCACCGATACCCATTCTACCATAATGCACATCCCTCCGAACGTACTCAATATTTAAAAGATTTATGTCTGATTTAAAATCACAATTGGATTTTCTTTTCTATCTTACTGAAATATGCTTTCTGAATTGAAAGAAACATGGTAGAATTTCCACGCGTCTTTTTCCAGGTGAAGAAAATATCGATAATAAAAGAAATGATATTTAATTATTGAATAATTTTTTCAACGTTTTTAGCCGTATTAACGCCGTAAACCAAACCTGTTTTATTGTCGTCAAGCACTAAACGTTTCCTCCAGACGCTAAGACGCGATACAATTGAATTTCGTAAGGGAAAAAAATGTAAGGAAAACAGTAAACAAAAAAAAAAAACAAATCAAAAATCGAAAATGAAATAAAAGTTTTCAGGATGGAAGTATGACACAAATGTAAGAGAAGAATAGTGTTTGCATTGAAAGCCAATTTCCTGGACTAAACAAACTGGGTTCTTTTGTGTGAACGACTACATTCCATGTTTAATCAATGAATGCCTGTGTTCATTATTTGCCGTGTAGGAAATAATGATATTTGAAAATGGATGAAAATATAAGGCAAGGAAGAACGCATAAAATATGCGGATGGTGATCGTTAAGAAACCAACGACAGTACAAGAAAAAAGCGTAAATCACACTGGAATGGTATCTGAGCCACCATTAAGATTTTGAAAAAGCTTTTGATTGCTAATATAGTACATCAGTGACTAAAATGTTTGAAGGTCTGTTCACTTACTCATAACACCTAATGTGGTTTTCTAAACGTAGCCGAGATCTGGCAAAAGGCCGATAAAGATAACTCACTAATCGGTTGTGACTGATCAAGTTTGCTTACCATAACTCCTCACCGTATCCCAAAGCCGAAAATATGGCAGGCCCAGTGAGAATGGAACTCATTCCTCAGTGTGACACGATGACTAGACATATATGTATTTTATTATAATAGATTAAAATAGAAAATAGATTAGAATAGGAAATAGTTTAAAAACATATTTAACAAAAGTGAAAAAGAAGAGGAAAAAATAAATAAATAAACGCTTTTTCTTTTATGAGGAAAATTGTCCTCCGGTAAATATTTGACTCATTGATTTAATGTGATAAAGAGATACAGTTCAGCAGGTGGGTTTTCGATGACCCGGTCAAAGGCTGTCCTTTACTGTATCTTGACCACACATTAAGAGCTTGAAGTAAGGATCTCCGTTCGTCTTGTTTCGTTCAGTTCGGATTTGTTGATCTCCATTAATTAGAGTTAGAGCTGTGTGTCACATTCGCCTGCCCCAACCGAAAAGGCTAACTCTAAACGAATAAAGCATCCTTTTCAACTCATCCAAGTTGTGGAAGTTCGTTCCTTATAGTTCGATCTTGTACCCCCAGCTGTTCGGCCGACATTTTCAACAAACTCCCGGCAAAATTACAGCGTGGAGAACGGCCGCCAGAGAAAATTGTTCGGACGGGTCCGTTGGGGTGTTACACTCAGTCATGTTTGATCGAACGAGAAAACTTTATTCTTTTTTTTTATCATTTAACCCCAAGTAAGGTGGTACCGTTACAGGGGTGAAAGAGAAAGGACAAGAGAAGGATGTAAACACAGGAGTGAGGACAGTTGCGAAGATAGAGAGAAAGGAATTAAGCAAGATATACAGGGGGATGTAGAAAGAACTGAAGTCAAGTGGATAAGAGATGGGTACTGACATTGCATTTAAATTCCTGGAGGTTGTAGGCGTCAGGAAAGCAAGTATATGGAAGGGAGTGCCACAGGCGGGAGGCACGAGAAAAGAAACTGATTGAGTAGAATTGTCGTCTGCATTTGGTTGATCTATATGTAAAAGGGTGAGACCTTGTTGCCAGTCTGGTTGTCCAAGTAAATTCTTGTAGAGGGGACACCAGTGATCTAAGTTCGTCAGAGCAGAAGCCATGAAAATATTTGTAGAATAGACAGAGGGAAGCCACATACCGCCGGTGAGAAGGTGGCTAGAGTCGTGCTGTCGGGTCGGGACCAATCACATTACTGATTCTCTTTTGGAGCCGTCGAGAACACTTAGACGAACAACAGCGGCGCCTGACCAGATATGACAACAGTATTCTATGCACGGTCGGATGGTTGATTTGTATATGTGCAAGATGGATTCAGGCGGAAAAACTTCCTGGCCCGACATAGTGACCCAAACTTCCTAGCAGTGGCGTTAATGATTCCACTTGAGAACGGAAAATAGTGAAAGGCCTAGGTGGTGTAGTGTATTGCTTTCACTGAAACTTGCTTGGTTCATGCTTATGGGTGGAAGGAGAGATTGCCTGCGATGGTTGACAGATAGGAGTTTCGTTTTAGAAGCATTGAAATTTACGAGCCACTTCTTACTCCAGTCCACCACTGAGTGGAGGTCTTTCTTAAAATCAGCAGCGAGGTTATGTTTGCTAGCTATTATTACACCACATCGAAGTCCGCATCTCATGTGATATTATGTAGGGATTTACTAAGCATAGCTTTGATGTGGCACAAAGCCGAAAGTATGGGGTACCTAGTGAAAATCAAAATCACTATTCAGCCATAACTGATCTAAAAAAAGACAAGCATTGTATGCCTTACACCACAAAGAATGATTTTCTAAGAGTAGCTTAGAAGCACAAGGACAAAATTATAAAGTAGCCAGTGAGAATCAAACTAACTACTCATTCATAATTGATCTAGCAAGACATGCTTTCTAACCATTACACGTAGTCTAGATGCCCGCTCATAATACCTAAACCTAGCCAGATACCTTGATTTCAAGAGTCACCATCCTAAAAGTTGTTTTAAATCCATCCCTTGCTCCCTAGCACGACGAATTTGCACAACAGTAGCTGACGACACCCTCCGTAAAATACTCCTAGAGGAACTACGAGAAACATTACAAATACAAGGATACTCCACTTCACTAATAAACAAGGGTTTCCAACTGGCAGAGCAATTAGAATCTCTCCGGAATAAAAAAAGAAAATGAAAATATCATTCTAGCATACGTTCCCGCACACAACAAAAACAACCCAGAATTATTTACAAAGATCAAAAACACACAGAATAACACAACAAAAATGAAAAAATAAACTTAAAAACAACTAAAATAATTAAAAGCAAACGCCAACCCCAAAATTTAAAAAAAAACATCCTAACCTCATCAAAATTCGAGCAACACACAACACAGGGGGTCACTATATGCAACAAAAAATGTGGGGTATGCAGTCAGTCAGTTAAGTGCCATACGTGATACACGCTTGGGTGATCATGTCTCGAAAGAGACATGACTGACTGAGTAGAAGATTATCCCGCAGTAGGTTGCCATTGCTTTCTGCGGTAGACTGGTTGCCAGCCAAGACTATATAACCCAATCTGTCATGTTATTTAACCCATAACTGGAAGGAAGAGATGGATTAATACCTTTCCCAAGGGTATTTGCGCGTAAGTGAATGCAATGAATTCAACTGGAATTCGAACTCGGGTCCCCGATTTCTGGTTCCGAGCCGATATCTACTGCACCACAATGCACATCCTATGCAACATAATAATAAAAGGAAAACTTTTCAAGTTCGAAAACACATCTACATTCGAAATAAAAACAAACCTGAGCTACAACTCAAAGAACGTCATTTATGCTCTACAATGCGACGAATGCACAAAAATATACGTGGAGGTGACACAAGGCCTGAATAAAAGAGCCCTGCACAGAAGTAACATTAAACTAGCAAATAACAGGAAATTATATGTCTCCCAACGTTTACATGAATGCAGCGGAGGTAAATTCAAAGTAATGCCTATCTACCAAAATGCAGATTATGGCACACTCACGATACAGGAAGAAATATTTATAAAAAATACAAGCCTTCAGTCAAGAAAACAATATGAAAAACCTAACACACACACACACACACGCTAAATAGTATCCCAAAATCAATAAAAAGAACTAGATGACCCGTAGAGTATAGTTGAGTCAAATCACTAAAAACAATTTCAAAATATAAAGACTAAATTAAATTTCGCATGACAGTGAAAAAAAAAACTTTTATGGTCAACGAAGGCGACATAAAAACTTACGTGGAAGTGTGAAAACAAAAACAAAAAAAAAGAAACGCGCATGCACGCATATGAAATTTTCTGACGTACTTAACACTCGACTTACCTATTTATACACGATACTTGGCCATCAGAAAAGCAAACGGATCACGACATGTGAAGACACAGGTTTATTCGCTTGAAGAGAGTCAACTTTAGACTCGAAACACGAGTAGCAAGACAAATGCTATCATGGACACATAATATATATTACAAAAATAAAGTTATAATTATAATCTATCAAAACTTATTTAGAAATGGAACTTTGTGTGTGTGTGTCTGTGTGTGTGTGTGTGTGTGTGTGTGTGTGCGTGTGTGTCCGTTACCTTTAGACTCCGAAACGGCTGAACCGATTTTCTTGAAAATTTACACAGTTGTACTATAAGCATCTGCAAGTGTTCGCAGCTAGGTTTTGTGTCGAGGTACCCACGATAAATATCGAAAATCGATAATCGAAAAAATCGGGTTATAAAAGGAGTGATTCGATTTTAATCAAATTTGATACACTCATAGACAAAGACAAAGACATAAGAAACGATATTCAGAAGTTTCAAGGTTGCAGTTCTTACAATAGTACAGAAAATCGATAATATATATATATATATATATATATATATATATATATATATATATATATAAGGCAAGGTGTTTGTGTGTGTCTGTTTATCTGCCTGTATGTCTGTATTTTTTCAGCCCTTTTATTTTCGGGTTTGGCTCAAAGTTGGTATAATTGTAGTTCTTAGTCTCAGCCATGATACCATTTACTCAGAGGACTTATTTAGCCTTCAAAATTCAGTTTACGACGAAAAATATTTATTTGATATCAATACCAGGAAATCAAAATTTGACTTACATCCATTCATTTTTTTTTTCAGTCTACGGTTTCGCTTTAACTGAAAACAACTATTGCTTTTTAGTTTTCGTGCCAACGTCCAAAGAGTCCGGGACCATGGATTAGTTTTAAAGCTTTCATTACACCCGAGCAACGGCGGGTTATAGTGCTAGTAGCAACAATAAATCTACATTTTTATCAAAACGTTCATCGCTTTTTGCATTTTTCTTATATATATATATATATATGGAATTATTTGTTTGAACATCATTTTTGATCGATACTCGTATTTAAGTATATATTCTGTTCATAATCAAACAGTATTATATATTTATTTCTACCGAAAATGTCTGTCATCTGAATCTATGACATCTATCAACATAGAGGAAGCCACCAAGTGGACAGGCGCGTCTTAGACCTCTCGCCCACGAATGACCAACAATCGAAACGAAGTCAAATCAATATTGAGAAGAAAACTCGACACATATTTAAACGGTTACAAATCTAGAATTTATTTTATTTATTTCAACCATGCAATTTTACATAGTTTCCTACAGACCGTTGAAAAATAAATTTACCCAGAACATTTAAAAAAGAAACAAAGTTTGTTTTTTTTAACAGAGGAAGTGAAGCTTGTATTATTTAAACCGGAAACAAATTGAGAATAGATACATCAAATCCCACATATAACACCATTCTAAATAAGAAATACATACATTAAATCACGGCTTACGGCCATATCACGTTGAATACACCGGTTCTCGCTCGATCACCGAAGTTGAGCCTGGTCAGTACTTAGATGGGTGACCGCTTGGGAATATCAGGTGCCTTAAGCGTTTAGTGAGGGATGTGCGTGCTTACGGCCATAACACGTTGAATACACCGGTTCTCGCTCGATCACCGAAGTTAAGTAACGTTGAGCCTGGTCAGTACTTAGATGGGTGACCGCTTGGGAATGCCAGGTGCTGTAAGCGATTAGTGACGGATGTGCGTTGTGGTGCAGTGGATATCGGCTCGGAAAGAGAAATCGGTGAGTCGAGTTCGAATTCCAGTTGAATATCATGCATTCACTTAAGAACTGGTACCCTTGGGAAAGCTATTAATCCGTCCCTTTCCTCCATTTACGGGTTAAATAACAAGGGTAGGACTTGGGGTCCTGACCTTAAAAACAAATCACCATGAATTTTGATACTCGAAAAGAAAAAAGTATTACTAGACACAAAACTTATATAAAAACAACAATAAATTGTTGGAAGAAAAAGGTATGACCAGCAATAAATAAATATTTAGTTGGCAATAAATGACCCGCCGAGGTTGATATGCCATGAAACAAAACAACCAACCAATATTAAATCTCACATACACAAAACAAATCTTATGAAAAAATATATACACAAAAAGAAATTAGAAATAGACAGACGCAAAAAATGGGGATATTTATGTAAAAATGTATATCTGTCAGTTAAGTGCCATACGTGATACACGCTTGAGCGATCATGTCTCGAAAGAGACATGACTGATTGGGCAGAAGATTATCCCGCAGTAGGTTGCCATTGCTTTCTGCGGTAAACTGGTTGCCGACCAAGGCTGTAGAACCCAATCTGTCCTGTTATTTGTCTCATAGCTAGAGGAGGAATAGATGTATTATATTTTTAATTAGTGGGGGATCAGTTTATTACTCTATATCAATAGAAAACGGATCCCCCACTTTATGACCAGTAGAAACTTTCATCATGTTTGCAACTATTATATTCAGTCAGTCAGTTAAGTGCCATACGTGATACACGCTTGGGCGATCATGTCACGAAAGAGACATGACTGACTGGGCAGAAGATTATCCCGCAGTAGGTTGCCATTGCTTTCTGCGGTAGACTGGTTGCCGACCAAGGCTATAGAACCCAATCTGTCCTGTTATTTGACTCATAGCTAGAGGGGAAAGAAATGTATTATATTATTATGTAGTAATTAGTGGGGGGTCGGTTTCCTATTGTTATGAAATAATAAACTGATCTCCCACTTTATGACCAGTAGAAGCCTTAATCATTATTCCAACTACTATATTCAATTCAGTCAGTTAAGTGCCATACGTGAGACACGCTTGAGCGATCATGTCTCGAAAGAGACATGACTGACTGGGCAGAAGGTGAAAATAGACATTATAAGGCCACAGACATAAACGTCTTAAAAGATAAACATTGAGAGAGAAGGAGAGAAAGGGAGACAAAAATATACGCCATTAACAAACATTAATAACTGATCCATCGGAGAATCTATAATAGGATCGATCCCTACTTGGCAGCTCAGATACAGTCACTTTCTTACCGGCGCAATGTGGTTCCCTGTGTCTCTTCTACAAATACTTTCACTGCTTCTACTCCGATGAACTTAGCTCACTGGTGCCCCTAATATATGAATTTACTCGAGCCACAAGATTAGCAACTAGCAACCCTTTTACTGTGAAACCAATAAATTGTAAACGCAAATTCAATCCAGTAGCTTTTTTTCTCGCACTTCCCACCTGTGGAATTCTCTTCCGTTTACTTGCTTCCCCGACAGCTACAATCTCCAAGAATTTAAATCTAAAGTCAATAGTCATCTCCTATCTCACTAAGCTGCATCCTCTTTCTCATGGAATTCCCTTCCGTTTACTTCCTTTCCGGACAGCTGCAATCTCCAAGAATTTAAATGTAAAGTCAATAGTCATCTCCTATCTCACTAACCTGCATCCTCTTTCTCATGGAATTCCCTTCCGTTTACTTCCTTTCCTGACAGCTACAATCTCCAAGAATTTAAATGTAAAGTCAATAGTCATCTCCTATCTCACTAACCTGCATCCTCTTTCTCATGGAATTCCCTTCCGTTTACTTCCTTTCCTGACAGCTACAATCTCCAAGAATTTAAATGTAAAGTCAATAGTCATCTCCTATCTCACTAACCTGCATCCTCTTTCTCATGGAATTCCCTTCCGTTTACTTCCTTTCCTGACAGCTACAATCTCCAAGATTTAAATGTAAAGTCAATAGTCATCTCCTATCTCACTAACCTGCATTCTCTTTCTCATGGAATTCCCGTCCGTTTACTTCCTTTCCGGACAGCTACAATCTCCAAGATTTAAATGTAAAGTCAATAGTCATCTCCTATCTCACTAACCTGCATTCTCTTTCTCATGGAATTCCCTTCCGTTTACTTCCTTTCCTGACAGCTACAATCTCCAAGAATTTAAATGTAAAGTCAATAGTCATCTCCTATCTCACTAACCTGCATTCTCTTTCTCATGGAATTCCCGTCCGTTTACTTCCTTTCCGGACAGCTACAATCTCCAAGATTTAAATGTAAAGTCAATAGTCATCTCCTATCTCACTAACCTGCATCCTCTTTCTCATGGAATTCCCGTCCGTTTACTTCCTTTCGGACAGCTACAATCTCCAAGAATTTAAATGTAAAGTCAATAGTCATCTCATATCTCACTAACCTGCATCCTCTTTCTCATGGAATTCCCTTCCGTTTACTTCCTTTCCGGACAACTACAATCTCCAAGAATTTAAATGTAAAGTCAATAGTCATCTCCTATCTCACTCACCTGCATTCTCTTTCTCATGCACCTTTCTCCATCCACTCCACTCTCATCAGTATTCTCAATCTGTTTATCAATTATCGCCAAGGAAATACATTAATATTTATTTTATTATCTCTCATATAGACTTCTGAAGGGAAAAAAATAAACATGTTCGCTTAAGTCAATGGAAGGCATGAAGAACGACTGAAAAAAGCATATTCTATAAAAATAAACGTTTATGATTTGCGTACAATGACACGTATTAAAACCTGTTTCTGCTTGAAGTGAAATTTTGTCACAAACAGAAGCAGTATGATACAAATACCTTCAGTCTTTTTCGATACCTAAATTTAAATTGAAATTTTATAATAAATAAGTTATCGTCAAGCTTTAAAATTAGCTTTAATTGAAAGCCGAGGGATTAAATTTAGTAAATCCAGTAAGCAAAATACTCTGGTGTATTTTAAACCGAAATGATACTGATCGGAATCAAATTTTTTTTAGATTTAAAAAGAAGTTTTTAAAATTTCAACTGTTTCCCCATTTTTCATCAATTGTAAACACAAGCCAATTCTAGGTTTTAAAAAATCTTACAAAAATAAAATACACCTCACTGACACATTGTTTTATTCAAATTACCGAATTGAAACTTACTTTACGTTGACTTGAATCAAGAATTACTTGCTTACTGCTTGAAATGTTTTGAAAAAGCGCTTTTCAATCCTTGTTATCACATCTGTCATCGCCTTATCATGAGGCGTTAATGATATGATTTACAGTAGCCGGACAAAAAATGCCAAGTATGAAAGACGAATTTGGTACAAATCTTATTCATACAAATGGATTTTTTATTTTAAACTGTTAAAATTAAAAAGATTAATACAGTTTTCTGCAATTCTACAATATTTTATGGAATTTTAGTGAGTTTTGCTTTGTAGGCTTATGTTCGAAGATGCTTTATAGAAAATAAAAATTAAAATAATATAAAACTTTCTTTTAAACGATTTTACAATTTAATAACAATGAAAATAACTGCAGAGGTAACTCAATAATTTATTAAATGTTATGGCATTTATTAATTTTTATTTTTAATATCAATTTTTCATATTCTTTTTAGGTACCTCCACAAATTGGGAATTTCACAATTACTTTTTATTAACAAAATTAGAAAATTAGGAATTAAAATGTAAAAATTGCTTTAATGATAAATATCACGTACGGCTACAGGTATAAATAAGATACGGGCAATCAAAATGCACACAATTAAAATGTTTTAATTATTTTAAAAATTGGCGGGGTCAATCATTTGTATTAAGCTTTTCAATTTTCGATTAGTAAATGTAGTCTTCACGTATTAATTTCATACCCTAGCCCACCCAATAAAGGCAGAAATTTTAAAATATTTTTGAAACTTTATATCATTATAAAAAAAAATGAAAAAAATAAAAATAATTCTTGTAAAAATTCATTATGAATTTTTTTTTTCAGACTATGATATGCTTAATTTATATTGTTCATAAAAGCAATTTTGTTCATATGCTTAATTTATTTAATTATTGTTCATATACTTAATTTATTTAATTATTGTTCATATCCTAATTTATATTGTTCATAAAAGCAATTTTGTTCATATGCTTAATTTATTTAATTATTGTTCATATGCTTAATTTATTTAATTATTGTTCATATGCTTAATTTATTTAATTATTGTTCATATCCTAATTTATATTGTTCATAAAAGCAATTTTGTTCATATGCTTAATTTATTTCATTATTGTTCATATACTTAATTTATTTAATTATTGTTCATATCCTAATTTATATTGTTCATAAAAGCAATTTTGTTCATATGCTTAATTTATTTAATTATTGTTCATATACTTAATTTATTTAATTATTGTTCATATCCTAATTTATATTGTTCATAAAAGCAATTTTGTTCATATGCTTAATTTATTTAATTATTGTTCATATGCTTAATTTATTTAATTATTGTTCATATGCTTAATTTATTTAATTATTGTTCATATGCTTAATTTATTTAATTGTTGTTCATATGCTTAATTTATTTAATTATTGTTCATATCCTAATCTATATTGTTCATAAAAGCAATTTTGTTCATATGCTTAATTTATTTACTTATTGTTCATATACTTAATTTATTTAATTATTGTTCATATCCTAATTTATATTGTTCATAAAAGCAATTTTGTTCATATGCTTAATTTATTTAATTATTGTTCATATGCTTAATTTATTTAATTATTGTTCATATGCTTAATTTATTTAATTATTGTTCATATGCTTAATTTATTTAATTGTTGTTCATATGCTTAATTTATTTAATTATTGTTCATATCCTAATCTATATTGTTCATAAAAGCAATTTTGTTTATATTCTTAATTTATTTAATTATTGTTCATATACTTAATTTATTTAATTATTGTTCATATCCTAATTTATATTGTTCATAAAAGCAATTTTGTTCATATGCTTAATTTATTTAATTATTGTTCATATGCTTAATTTATTTAATTATTATTCATATGCTTAATTTATTTAATTATTGTTCATATCCTAATTTATATTGTTCATAAAAGCAATTTTGTTCATATGCTTAATTTATTTCATTATTGTTCATATACTTAATTTATTTAATTATTGTTCATATCCTAATTTATATTGTTCATAAAAGCAATTTTGTTCATATGCTTAATTTATTTAATTATTGTTCATATGCTTAATTTATTTAATTATTGTTCATATGCTTAATTTATTTAATTATTGTTCATATCCTAATTTATATTGTTCATAAAAGCAATTTTGTTCATATGCTTAATTTATTTAATTATTGTTCATATACTTAATTTATTTAATTATTGTTCATATCCTAATTTATATTGTTCATAAAAGCAATTTTGTTCATATGCTTAATTTATTTAATTATTGTTCATATACTTAATTTATTTAATTATTGTTCATATCCTAATTTATATTGTTCATAAAAGCAATTTTGTTCATATGCTTAATTTATTTAATTATTGTTCATATGCTTAATTTATTTAATTATTGTTCATATGCTTAATTTATTTAATTATTGTTCATATCCTAATTTATATTGTTCATAAAAGCAATTTTGTTCATATGCTTAATTTATTTAATTATTGTTCATATGCTTAATTTATTTAATTATTGTTCATATGCTTAATTTATTTAATTATTGTTCATATCCTAATTTATATTGTTCATAAAAGCAATTTTGTTCATATGCTTAATTTATTTAATTATTGTTCATATGCTTAATTTATTTAATTATTGTTCATATCCTAATTTATATTGTTCATAAAAGCAATTTTGTTCATATGCTTAATTTATTTAATTATTGTTCATATACTTAATTTATTTAATTATTGTTCATATCCTAATTTATATTGTTCATAAAAGCAATTTTGTTCATATGCTTAATTTATTTAATTATTGTTCATATGCTTAATTTATTTAATTATTGTTCATATGCTTAATTTATTTAATTATTGTTCATATCCTAATTTATATTGTTCATAAAAGCAATTTTGTTCATATGCTTAATTTATTTAATTATTGTTCATATACTTAATTTATTTAATTATTGTTCATATGCTAATTTATTTAATTATTGTTCATATCCTAATTTATATTGTTCATAAAAGCAATTTTGTTCATATGCTTAATTTATTTAATTATTGTTCATATGCTTAATTTATTTAATTATTGTTCATATGCTTAACTTATTTAATTATTGTTCATATCCTAATTTATATTGTTCATAAAAGCAATTTTATTCATATGCTTAATTTATTTAATTATTGTTCATATACTTAATTTATTTAATTATTGTTCATATCCTAATTTATATTGTTCATAAAAGCAATTTTGTTCATATGCTTAATTTATTTAATTATTGTTCATATGCTTAATTTATTTAATTATTGTTCATATACTTAATTTATTTAATTATTGTTCATATCCTAATTTATATTGTCTTTATAAAAGCAATTTTGTTCATATGCTTAATTTATTTAATTATTGTTCATATGCTTAATTTATTTAATTATTGTTCATATGCTTAATTTATTTAATTATTGTTCATATCCTAATTTATATTGTTCATAAAAGCAATTTTGTTCATATGCTTAATTTATTTAATTATTGTTCATATGCTTAATTTATTTAATTATTGTTCATATCCTAATTTATATTGTTCATGTACAATTTTGTTCATATGCTTAATTTATTTAATTATTGTTCATATACTTAATTTATTTAATTATTGTTCATATCCTAATTTATATTAATATAAAAGCAATTTTGTTCATATGCTTAATTTATTTAATTATTGTTCATATGCTTAATTTATTTAATTATTGTTCATATGCTTAATTTATTTAATTATTGTTCATATCCTAATTTATATTGTTCATAAAAGCAATTTTGTTCATATGCTTAATTTATTTAATTATTGTTCATATACTTAATTTATTTAATTATTGTTCTATATGCTAATTTATTTAATTATTGTTCATATCCTAATTTATATTGTTCATAAAAGCAATTTTGTTCATATGCTTAATTTATTTCATTATTGTTCATATACTTAATTTATTTAATTATTGTTCATATCCTAATTTATATTGTTCATAAAAGCAATTTTGTTCATATGCTTAATTTATTTAATTATTGTTCATATGCTTAATTTATTTAATTATTGTTCATATGCTTAATTTATTTAATTATTGTTCATATCCTAATTTATATTGTTCATAAAAGCAATTTTGTTCATATGCTTAATTTATTTAATTATTGTTCATATACTTAATTTATTTAATTATTGTCTATATCCTAATTTATATTGTTCATAAAAGCAATTTTGTTCATATGCTTAATTTATTTAATTATTGTTCATATACTTAATTTATTTAATTATTGTTCATATCCTAATTTATATTGTTCATAAAAGCAATTTTGTTCATATGCTTAATTTATTTAATTATTGTTCATATGCTTAATTTATTTAATTATTGTTCATATGCTTAATTTATTTAATTATTGTTCATATCCTAATTTATATTGTTCATAAAAGCAATTTTGTTCATATGCTTAATTTATTTAATTATTGTTCATATGCTTAATTTATTTAATTATTGTTCATATGCTTAATTTATTTAATTATTGTTCATATCCTAATTTATATTGTTCATAAAAGCAATTTTGTTCATATGCTTAATTTATTTAATTATTGTTCATATGCTTAATTTATTTAATTATTGTTCATATCCTAATTTATATTGTTCATAAAAAGCAATTTTGTTCATATGCTTAATTTATTTAATTATTGTTCATATACTTAATTTATTTAATTATTGTTCATATCCTAATTTATATTGTTCATAAAAGCAATTTTGTTCATATGCTTAATTTATTTAATTATTGTTCATATGCTTAATTTATTTAATTATTGTTCATATGCTTAATTTATTTAATTATTGTTCATATCCTAATTTATATTGTTCATAAAAGCAATTTTGTTCATATGCTTAATTATTTAATTATTGTTCATATACTTAATTTATTTAATTATTGTTCATATGCTAATTTATTTAATTATTGTTCATATCCTAATTTGTATTGTTCATAAAAGCAATTTTGTTCATATGCTTAATTTATTTAATTATTGTTCATATGCTTAATTTATTTAATTATTGTTCATATGCTTAATTTATTTAATTATTGTTCATATCCTAATTTATATTGTTCATAAAAGCAATTTTGTTCATGCTTAATTTATTTAATTATTGTTCATATACTTAATTTATTTAATTATTGTTCATATCCTAATTTATATTGTTCATAAAAGCAATTTTGTTCATATGCTTAATTTATTTAATTATTGTTCATATGCTTAATTTATTTAATTATTGTTCATATACTTAATTTATTTAATTATTGTTCATATCCTAATTTATATTGTCTATAAAAGTAATTTTGTCATATGCTTAATTTATTTAATTATTGTTCATATGCTTAATTTATTTAATTATTGTTCATATGCTTAATTTATTTAATTATTGTTCATATCCTAATTTATATTGTTCATAAAAGCAATTTTGTTCATATGCTTAATTTATTTAATTATTGTTCATATGCTTAATTTATTTAATTATTGTTCATATCCTAATTTATATTGTTCATAAAAGCAATTTTGTTCATATGCTTAATTTATTTAATTATTGTTCATATACTTAATTTATTTAATTATTGTTCATATCCTAATTTATATTGTTCATAAAAGCAATTTTGTTCATATGCTTAATTTATTTAATTATTGTTCATATGCTTAATTTATTTAATTATTGTTCATATGCTTAATTTATTTAATTATTGTTCATATCCTAATTTATATTGTTCATAAAAGCAATTTTGTTCATATGCTTAATTTATTTAATTATTGTTCATATACTTAATTTATTTAATTATTGTTCATATGCTAATTTATTTAATTATTGTTCATATCCTAATTTATATTGTTCATAAAAGCAATTTTGTTCATATGTTTAATTTATTTAATTATTGTTCATATGCTTAATTTATTTAATTATTGTTCATATGCTTAATTTAGTTTAATTAGCTGTTCATATCCTAATTTATATTGTTCATAAAAGCAATTTTGTTCATATGCTTAATTTATTTAATTATTGTTCATATACTTAATTTATTTAATTATTGTTCATATCCTAATTTATATTGTTCATAAAAGCAATTTTGTTCATATGCTTAATTTATTTAATTATTGTTCATATACTTTCTTAATTTATTTAATTATTGTTCATATGCTTAATTCTTCTATTTTAATTATTGTTCATATCCTAATTTATATTGTTCATAAAGCAATTTTGTTCATATGCTTAATTTATTTAATTATTGTTCATATGCTTAATTTATTTAATTATTGTTCATATGCTTAATTTATTTAATTATTGTTCATATCCTAATTTATATTGTTCATAAAAGCAATTTTGTTCATATGCTTAATTTATTTTAATTATTGTTCATATGCTTAATTTATTTAATTATTGTTCATATCCTAATTTATATTGTTCATAAAAGCAATTTGTCTAAGTATGCTTTAATTTATTTAATTATTGTTCATATACTTAATTTATTTAATTATTGTTCATATCCTAATTTATATTGTTCATAAAAGCAATTTTGTTCATATGCTTAATTTATTTAATTATTGTTCATATGCTTAATTTATTTAATTATTGTTCATATGCTTAATTTATTTAATTATTGTTCATATCCTAATTTATATTGTTCATAAAAGCAATTTTGTTCATATGCTTAATTTATTTAATTATTGTTCATATGCTTAATTTATTTAATTATTGTTCATATCCTAATTTATATTGTTCATAAAAGTAATTTTGTTCATATGCTTAATTTATTTAATTATTGTTCATATACTTAATTTATTTAATTATTGTTCATATCCCAATTTATATTGTTCATAAAAGCAATTTTGTTCATATGCTTAATTTATTTAATTATTGTTCATATGCTTAATTTATTTAATTATTGTTCATATGCTTAATTTATTTAATTATTGTTCATATCCTAATTTATATTGTTCATAAAAGCAATTTTGTTCATATGCTTAATTTATTTAATTATTGTTCATATGCTTAATTTATTTAATTATTGTTCATATCCTAATTTATATTGTTCATAAAAAGCAATTTTGTTCATATGCTTAATTTATTTAATTTATTGTTCATATGCTTAATTTATTTAATTATTGTTCATATGCTTAATTTATTTAATTATTGTTCATATACTTAATTTATTTAATTATTGTTCATATCCTAATTTATATTGTTCATAAAAGCAATTTTGTTCATGTTTAATTTATTTAATTATTGTTCATATGCTTAATTTATTTAATTATTGTTCATATGCTTAATTTATTTAATTATTGTTCATATCCTAATTTATATTGTTCATAAAAGCAATTTTGTTCATATGCTTAATTTATTTAATTATTGTTCATATGCTTAATTTATTTAATTATTGTTCATATGCTTAATTTATTTAATTATTGTTCATATCCTAATTTATATTGTTCATAAAAGCAATTTTGTTCATATGCTTAATTTATTTAATTATTGTTCATATGCTTAATTTATTTAATTATTGTTCATATCCTAATTTATATTGTTCATAAAAGCAATTTTGTTCATATGCTTAATTTATTTAATTATTGTTCATATGCTTAATTTATTTAATTATTGTTCATATCCTAATTTATATTGTCTATAAAAGCAATTTTGTTCATATGCTTAATTTATTTAATTATTGTTCATATGCTTAATTTATGTAATTATTGTTCATATCCTAATTTATATTGTTCATAAAAAAGCAATTTTGTTCATATGCTTAATTTATTTAATTATTGTTCATATGTTATTTATTTAATTATTGTTCATATCCTAATTTATATTGTTCATAAAAGCAATTTGTTCATATGCTTAATTTATTTAATTATTGTTCATATGCTTAATTTATTTAATTATTGTTCATATCCTAATTTATATTGTTCATAAAAGCAATTTTGTTCATATGCTTCATTTATTTAATTATTGTTCATATGCTTAATTTATGTAATTATTTTTCATATCCTAATTTATATTGTTCATAAAAGCAATTTTGTTCATATGCTTAATTTATTTAATTATTGTTCATATGCTTAATTTATTTAATTATTGTTCATATCCTAATTTATATTGTTCATAAAAGCAATTTTGTTCATATGCTTAATTTATTTAATTATTGTTCATATGCTTAATTTATGTAATTATTGTTCATATCCTAATTTATATTGTTCATAAAAGCAATTTTGTTCATATGCTTAATTTATTTAATTATTGTTCATATGCTTAATTTATTTAATTATTGTTCATATCCTAATTTATATTGTTCATAAAAGCAATTTTGTTCATATGCTTAATTTATTTAATTATTGTTCATATGCTTAATTTATGTAATTATTGTTCATATCCTAATTTATATTGTTCATAAAAAGCAATTTTGTTCATATGCTTAATTTATTTAATTATTGTTCATATGCTTAATTTATTTAATTATTGTTCATATCCTAATTTATATTGTTCATAAAAGCAATTTTGTTCATATGCTTAATTTATTTAATTATTGTTCATATGCTTAATTTATGTAATTATTGTTCATATCCTAATTTATATTGTTCATAAAAGCAATTTTGTTCATATGCTTAATTTATTTAATTATTGTTCATATGCTTAATTTATTTAATTATTGTTCATATCCTAATTTATATTGTTCATAAAAGCAATTTTGTTCATATGCTTAATTTATTTAATTATTGTTCATAAGGTTAATTTATGTAATTATTGTTCATATCCTAATTTATATTGTTCATAAAAGCAATTTTGTTCATATATGCTTAATTTATTTAATTATTGTTCATATGCTTAATTTATTTTAATTATTGTTCATATCCTAATTTATATTGTTCATAAAAGCAATTTTGTTCATATGCTTAATTTATTTAATTATTGTTCATATGCTTAATTTTATTTAATTATTGTTCATATGCTTAATTTATGTAATTATTGTTCATATCCTAATTTATATTGTTCATAAAAGCAATTTTGTTCATATGCTTAATTTATTTAATTATTGTTCATATGCTTAATTTATTTAATTATTGTTCATATCCTAATTTATATTGTTCATAAAAGCAATTTTGTTCATATGCTTAATTTATTTAATTATTGTTCATATGCTTAATTTATTTAATTATTGTTCATATCCTAATTTATATTGTTCATAAAAGCAATTTGTTCATATGCTTAATTTATTTAATTATTGTTCATATGCTTAATTTATTTAATTATTGTTCATATGCTTAATTTATTTAATTATTGTTCATATCCTAATTTATATTGTTCATAAAAGCAATTTTGTTCATATGCTTAATTTATTTAATTATTATTCATATACTTAATTTATTTAATTATTGTTCATATCCTAATTTATATTGTTCATAAAAGCAATTTTGTTCATATGCTTAATTTATTTAATTATTGTTCATATGCTTAATTTATGTAATTATTGTTCATATCCTAATTTATATTGTTCATAAAAGCAATTTTGTTCATATGCTTAATTTATTTAATTATTGTTCATATCCTAATTTATATTGTTCATAAAAGCAATTTTGTTCATATGCTTTAATTTATTTAATTATTGTTCATATCCTAATTTATATTGTTCATAAAAGCAATTTTGTTCATATGCTTAATTTATTTAATTATTGTTCATATCCTAATTTATATTGTTCATAAAAGCAATTTTGTTCATATGCTTAATTTATTTAATTATTGTTCATATACTTAATTTATTTAATTATTGTTCATATGCTTAATTTATGTAATTATTGTTCATATCCTAATTTATATTGTTCATAAAAAAGCAATTTTGTTCATATGCTTAATTTATTTAATTATTGTTCATATCCTAATTTATATTGTTCATAAAAGCAATTTTGTTCATATGCTTAATTTATTTAATTATTGTTCATATACTTAATTTATTTAATTATTGTTCATATGCTTTTAATTTATTTAATTATTGTTCATATGCTTTAATTTATGTAATTATTGTTCATATCCTAATTTATATTGTTCATAAAAGCAATTTTGTTCATATGCTTAATTTATTTAATTATTGTTCATATCCTAATTTATATTGTTCATAAAAGCAATTTTGTTCATATGCTTAATTTATTGAATATTGTTCATATGCTTTAATTTATGTAATTATTGTTCATATCCTAATTTATATTGTTCATAAAAGCAATTTTGTTCATGTTGCTTAATTTATTTAATTATTGTTCATATCCTAATTTATATTGTTCATAAAAGCAATTTTGTTCATATGCTTAATTTATTTAATTATTGTTCATATCCTAATTTATATTGTTCATAAAAGCAATTTTGTTCATATGCTTTTAATTTATTTAATTATTGTTCATATCCTAATTTATATTGTTCATAAAAGCAATTTCATATGCTTAATTTATTTAATTATTGTTCATATACTTAATTTATTTAATTATTGTTCATATGCTTAATTTATTTAATTATTGTTCATATCCTAATTTATATTGTTCATAAAAGCAATTTTGTTCATATGCTTAATTTATTTAATTATTGTTCATATCCTAATTTATATTGTTCATAAAAGCAATTTTGTTCATATGCTTAATTTATTTAATTATTGTTCATATACTTAATTTATTTAATTATTGTTCATATGCTTAATTTATTTAATTATTGTTCATATGCTTAATTTATGTAATTATTGTTCATATCCTAATTTATATTGTTCATAAAAGCAATTTGTTCATATGTTTAATTTATTTAATTATTGTTCATATCCTAATTTATATTGTTCATAAAAGCAATTTTGTTCATATGCTTAATTTATTTAATTATTGTTCATATGCTTAATTTATGTAATTATTGTTCATATCCTAATTTATATTGTTCATAAAAGCAATTTTGTTCATATATGTTTAATTTATTTAATTATTGTTCATATCCTAATTTATATTGTCTACAAAAGCAATTTTGTTCATATGCTTAATTTATTTAATTATTGTTCATATCCTAATTTATATTGTTCATAAAAGCAATTTTGTTCATATGCTTAATTTATTTAATTATTGTTCATATACTTAATTTATTTAATTATTTTCATATCCTAATTTATATTGTTCAAAGCAATTTTGTTCATATGCTTAATTTATTTAATTATTGTTCATATGCTTAATTTATTTAATTATTGTTCATATCCTAATTTATATTGTTCATAAAAAGCAATTTTGTTCATATGCTTAATTTATTTAATTATTGTTCATATGTTGACCTGTTTAATTATTGTTCATATGCTTAATTTATTTAATTATTGTTCATATCCTAATTTATATTGTTCATAAAAGCAATTTTGTTCATATGCTTAATTTATTTAATTATTGTTCATATGCTTAATTTATTTAATTATTGTTCATATCCTAATTTATATTGTTCATAAAAGCAATTTTGTTCATATATGCTTAATTTATTTAATTATTGTTCATATACTTAATTTATTTAATTATTGTTCATATCCTAATTTATATTGTTCATAAAAGCAATTTTGTTCATATGCTTAATTTATTTAATTATTGTTCATATACTTAATTTATTTAATTATTGTTCATATCCTAATTTATATTGTTCATAAAAGCAATTTTGTTCATATGCTTAATTTATTTAATTATTGTTCATATACTTAATTTATCAATTATTGTTCATATCCTAATTTATATTGTTCATAAAAGCAATTTTGTTCATATGCTTAATTTATTTAATTATTGTTCATATGCTTAATTTATTTAATTATTGTTCATATGCTTAATTTATTTAATTATTGTTCATATCCTAATTTATATTGTTCATAAAAGCAATTTTGTTCATATGCTTAATTTATTTAATTGTATTGTTCATATGCTTAATTTATTTAATTATTGTTCATATCCTAATTTATATTGTTCATAAAAGCAATTTTGTCTATATGCTTAATTTATTTTAATTATTGTTCATATACTTAATTTATTTAATTATTGTTCATATCCTAATTTATATTGTTCATAAAAGCAATTTTGTTCATATGCTTAATTTATTTAATTATTGTTCATATACTTAATTTATTTAATTATTGTTCATATCCTAATTTATATTGTTCATAAAAAGCAATTTTGTTCATATGCTTAATTTATTTAATTATTGTTCATATGCTTAATTTATTTAATTATTGTTCATATGCTTAATTTATTTAATTATTGTTCATATCCTAATTTATATTGTTCATAAAAGCAATTTTGTTCATATGCTTAATTTATTTTAATTATTAAGTTCATATGCTTAATTTATTTAATTATTGTTCATATGCTAATTTATTTAATTATTGTTCATATGCTTAATTTATTTAATTATTGTTCATATACTTAATTTATTTAATTATTGTTCATATCCTAATTTATATTGTTCATAAAAGCAATTTTGTTCATATGCTTAATTTGGTTTAATTATTGTTCATATGCGTTTAATTTATTTAATTATTGTTCATATGCTTAATTTATTTAATTATTGTTCATATCCTAATTTATATTGTTCATAAAAATAATTTTGTTCAAGAATATGCTTAATTTATTTAATTATTGTTCATATGCTTAATTTATTTAATTATTATTGTTCATATCCTAATTTATATTGTTCATAAAAGCAATTTTGTCTATATGCTTAATTTATTTAATTATTGTTCATATAATTAATTTATTTAATTATTGTTCATATCCTAATTTATATTGTTCATAAAAGCAATTTTGTTCATATGCTTAATTTATTTAATTATTGTTCATATACTTAATTTATTTAATTATTTGTTCATATCCTAATTTATATTGTTCATAAAAAGCAATTTTGTTCATATGTTTAATTTATTTAATTATTGTTCATATCCTAATTTATATTGTTCATAAAAGCAATTTTGTTCATATGCTTAAATTTATTTTAATTATTGTTCATATACTTAATTTATTTAATTATTGTTCATATCCTAATTTATATTCATAAAGTAATTTGTTCATATGCTTAATTTATTTAATTATTGTTCATATACTTAATTTATTTAATTATTGTTCATATCCTAATTTATAGTTGTTCATAAAAGCAATTTGTTCATATGCTTAATTTATTTAATTGTTCATATGCTTAATTTATTTAATTATTGTTCATATCCTAATTTATATTGTTCATAAAAGCAATTTTGTTCATATGCTTAATTTATTTAATACGTCTAATTAATTTATTTAATTATTGTTCATATCCTAATTTATATTGTTCATAAAATCAATTTTGTTCATATGCTTAATTTATTTAATTATTGTTCATATGCTTAATTTATTTAATTATTGTTCATATGCTTAATTTTATTTAATTATTTTTCATATCCTAATTTATATTGTCTTATAAAAAGCAATTTTGTTCATATGCTTAATTTATTTAATTATTGTTCATATGCTTTAATTTATTAATTATTGTTCATATGCTAATTTATTTAATTATTGTTCATATGCTTAATTTATTTAATTATTGTTCATATACTTAATTTATTTAATTATTGTTCATATCCTAATTTATATTGTTCATAAAAGCAATTTTGTTCATATGCTTAATTTATTTAATTATTGTTCATATGCTTAATTTATTTAATTATTGTTCATATCCTAATTTATATTGTTCATAAAAGCAATTTTGTTCATATGCTTTAATTTATTTAATTTATTGTTCATATGCTTAATTAATTAATTATTGTTCATATCCTAATTTATATTGTTCATAAAGCAATTTTGTTCATATGCTTAATTTATTTAATTATTGTTCATATGCTAATTTATTTAATTATTGTTCATATGCTAATTTATTTAATTATTGTTCATATGCTTAATTTATTTAATTATTGTTCATATACTTAATTTTATTTTAATTATTGTTCATATCCTAATTTATATTGTTCATAAAAGTTAATTTTTTTGTTCATATGTTTAATTATTAATTGTTCATATGCTTAATTTATTTAATTATTGTTCATATCCTAATTTGTTGTTCATAAAAGCAATTTTGTTCATATGCTTAATTTATTTAATTATTGTTCATATGCTTAATTTATTTAATTATTGTTCATATGCTAATTTATTTAATTATTGTTCACATGTTTAATTTATTTAATTATTGTTCATATACTTAATTTATTTAATTATTGTTCATATCCTAATTTATATTGGTCTATAAAAGTAATTTTGTTCATATACAATTTATTTAATTATTGTTCATATGCTTAATTTATTTAATTATTGTTCGTATACTTAATTTATTTAATTATTGTTCATATCCTAATTTATATTGTTCATAAAAGCAATTTTGTTCATATGCTTAATTTATTTAATTATTGTTCATATGCTTAATTTATTTAATTATTGTTCATATCCTAATTTATATTGTTCATAAAAGCAATTTTGTTCATATGCTTAATTTATTTAATTATTGTTCATATACTTAATTTATTTAATTATTGTTCATATCCTAATTTATATTGTTCATAAAAGCAATTTTGCTTTCATATGCTTAATTTATTTAATTATTGTTCATATGCTTAATTTATTTAATTATTGTTCATATGCTTAATTTATTTAATTATTGTTCATATCCTAATTTATATTGTTCATAAAAGCAATTTGTTCATATGCTTAATTTATTTAATTATTGTTCATATGCTTAATTTATTTAATTATTGTTCATATCCTAATTTATATTGTTCATAAAAGCAATTTTGTTCATATGCTTAATTTATTTAATTATGGTTCATATGCTTAATTTATTTAATTATTGTTCATATGCTTAATTTATTTAATTGTTGTTCATATCCTAATTTATATTGTTCATAAAAGCAATTTTGTTCATATGCTTAATTTATTTAATTATTGTTCATATGCTTAATTTATTTAATTATTGTTCATATGCTTAATTTATTTAATTATTGTTCATATCCTAATTTATATTGTTCATAAAAGCAATTTTGTTCATATGCTTAATTTATTTAATTATTGTTCATATGCTTAATTTATTTAATTATTGTTCATATGCTTAATTTATGTAATTATTGTTCATATCCTAATTTATATTGTTCATAAAAGCAATTTTGTTCATATGCTTAATTTATTTAATTTATTCTTCATACTTAATTTATTTAATTATTGTTCATATCCTAATTTATATTGTTCATAAAAGTAATTTTGTTCATATGCTTAATTTATTTAATTATTGTTCATATGCTTAATTTATTTAATTATTGTTCATATGCTTAATTTATTTAATTATTGTTCATATCCTTAATTTATATTGTTCATAAAAGTAATTTTGTTCATATGCTTAATTTATTTAATTATTGTTCATATGCTTAATTTATTTAATTATTGTTCATATGCTTAATTTATTTAATTGTTGTTCATATCCTAATTTATATTGTTCATAAAAGCAATTTATTCATATGCTTAATTTATTTAATTTATTGTTCATATGCTTAATTTATTTAATTATTGTTCATATGCTTAATTTATTTAATTATTGTTCATATCCTAATTTATATTGTTCATAAAAGCAATTTTGTTCATACGCTTAATTTATTTAATTATTGTTCATATGCTTAATTTATTTAATTATTGTTCATATCCTAATTTATATTGTTCATAAAAGCAATTTTGTTCATATGCTTAATTTATTTAATTATTCTTCATATACTTAATTTATTTAATTATTGTTCATATCCTAATTTATATTGTTCATAAAAGCAATTTTGTTCATATGCTTAATTTATTTAATTATTGTTCATATGCTTAATTTATTTAATTATTGTTCATATGCTTAATTTATTTAATTATTGTTCATATCCTAATTTATATTGTTCATAAAAGCAATTTTGTTCATATGCTTAATTTATTTAATTATTGTTCATATGCTTAATTTATTTAATTATTGTTCATATCCTAATTTATATTGTTCATAAAAGCAATTTTGTTCATATGCTTAATTTATTTAATTATTGTTCATATACTTAATTTATTTAATTATTGTTCATATCCTAATTTATATTGTTCATAAAAGCAATTTTGTTCATATGCTTAATTTATTTAATTATTGTTCATATGCTTAATTTATTTAATTATTGTTCATATGCTTAATTTATTTAATTATTGTTCATATCCTAATTTATATTGTTCATAAAAGCAATTTTGTTCATATGCTTAATTTATTTAATTATTGTTCATATGCTTAATTTATGTAATTATTGTTCATATCCTAATTTATATTGTTCATAAAAGCAATTTGTTCATATGCTTAATTTATTTAATTATTGTTCATATGCTTAATTTATTTAATTATTGTTCATATGCTTAATTTATTTAATTATTGTTCATATCCTAATTTATATTGTTCATAAAAGCAATTTTGTTCATATGCTTAATTTATTTAATTATTGTTCATATCCTAATTTATATTGTTCATAAAAGCAATTTTGTTCATATGCTTAATTTATTTAATTATTGTTCATATCCTAATTTATATTGTTCATAAAAGCAATTTTGTTCATATGCTTAATTTATTTAATTATTGTTCATATGCTTAATTTATTTAATTATTGTTCATATCCTAATTTATATTGTTCATAAAAGCAATTTTGTTCATATGCTTAATTTATTTAATTATTGTTCATATGCTTAATTTATTTAATTATTGTTCATATGCTTAATTTATTTAATTATTGTTCATATCCTAATTTATATTGTTCATAAAAAGCAATTTTGTTCATATGCTTAATTTATTTAATTATTGTTCATATCCTAATTTATATTGTTCATAAAAGCAATTTTGTTCATATGCTTAATTTATTTAATTATTGTTCATATGCTTAATTTATTTAATTATTGTTCATATCCTAATTTATATTGTTCATAAAAGCAATTTGTTCATATGCTTAATTTATTTAATTATTGTTCATATGCTTAATTTATTTAATTATTGTTCATATGCTTAATTTATTTAATTATTGTTCATATCCTAATTTATATTGTTCATAAAAGCAATTTTGTTCATATGCTTAATTTATTTAATTATTGTTCATATGCTTAATTTATTTAATTATTGTTCATATGCTTAATTTATTTAATTATTGTTCATATCCTAATTTATATTGTTCATAAAAGCAATTTTGTTCATATGCTTAATTTATTTAATTATTGTCGGCATACTTAATTTATTTAATTATTGTTCATATCCTAATTTATATTGTTCATAAAAGCAATTTTGTTCATATGCTTAATTTATTTAATTATATTCATATGCTTAATTTATTTAATTATTGTTCATATGCTTAATTTATTTAATTGTTGTTCATATCCTAATTTATATTGTTCATAAAAGCAATTTTGTTCATATGCTTAATTTATTTAATTATTGTTCATATGCTTAATTTATTTAATTATTGTTCATATGCTTAATTTATTTAATTATTGTTCATATCCTAATTTATAATATTGTTCATAAAAGCAATTTTGTTCATATGCTTAATTTATTTAATTATTGTTCATATGCTTAATTTATTTAATTATTGTTCATATGCTTAATTTATGTAATTATTGTTCATATCCTAATTTATATTGTTCTATAGCAATTTTGTTCATATGCTTAATTTATTTAATTATTCTTCATATACTTAATTTATTTAATTATTGTTCATATCCCAATTTATATTGTTCATAAAAGCAATTTTGTTCATATGCTTAATTTATTTAATTATTGTTCTCATATGCTTAATTTATTTAATTATTGTTCATATGCTTAATTTATTTAATTATTGTTCATATCCTAATTTATATTGTTCATAAAAGCAATTTTGTTCATATGCTTTAATTTATTTAATTATTGTTCATATGCTTAATTTATTTAATTATTGTTCATATGCTTAATTTATTTAATTGTTGTTCTATATCCTAATTTATATTGTTCATAAAAGCAATTTTGTTCATATGCTTAATTTATTTAATTATTGTTCATATGCTTAATTTATTTAATTATTGTTCATATGCTTAATTTATTTAATTATTGTTCATATCCATTTTTATATTGTTCATAAAAAAGCAATTTTGTTCATATGCTAATTTATTTAATTATTGTTCATATGCTTAATTTATTTAATTATTGTTCATATCCTAATTTATATTGTTCATAAAAGCAATTTTGTTCATATGCTTAATTTATTTAATTATTCTTCATATACTTAATTTATTTAATTATTGTTCATATCCTAATTTATATTGTTCATAAAAGCAATTTTGTCTATATGCTTAATTTATTTAATTATTGTTCATATGCTTAATTTATTTAATTATTGTTCATATGCTTAATTTATTTAATTATTGTTCATATCCTAATTTATATTGTTCATAAAAAAGCAATTTTGTTCATATGCTTAATTTATTTAATTATTGTTCATATGCTTAATTTATTTAATTATTGTATTCATATCCTAATTTATATTGTTCATAAAAGCAATTTTGTTCATATGCTTAATTTATTTAATTATTGTTCATATACTTAATTTATTTAATTATTGTTCATATCCTAATTTATATTGTTCATAAAAGCAATTTTGTTCATATGCTTAATTTATTTAATTATTAGTTCATATGCTTAATTTATTTAATTATTGTTCATATGCTTAATTTATTTAATTAGTTGTTCATATCCTAATTTATATTGTTCATAAAAGCAATTTTGTTCATATGCTTAATTTATTTAATTATTGTTCATATGCTTAATTTATGTAATTATTGTCTATATCCTAATTTATATTGTTCATAAAAGCAATTTTGTTCATATGCTTAATTTATTTAATTATTGTTCATATGCTTAATTTATTTAATTATTGTTCATATGCTTAATTTATTTAATTATTGTTCATATCCTAATTTATATTGTTCATAAAAGCAATTTTGTTCATATGCTTAATTTATTTAATTATTGTTCATATCCTAATTTATATTGTTCATAAAAGCAATTTTGTTCATATGCTTAATTTAGTTTAATTATTGTTCATATCCTAATTTATATTGTTCATAAAAGCAATTTTGTTCATATGCTTAATTTATTTAATTATTGTTCATATGCTTAATTTATTTAATTATTGTTCATATCCTAATTTATATTGTTCATAAAAGCAATTTTGTTCATATGCTTAATTTATTTAATTATTGTTCATATGCTTAATTTATTTAATTATTGTCTATATGCTTAATTTATTAATTATTGTTCATATCCTAATTTATATTGTTCATAAAAGCAATTTTGTTCATATGCTTAATTTATTTAATTATTGTTCATATCCTAATTTATATTGTTCATAAAAGCAATTTTGTTCATATGCTTAATTTATTTAATTATTGTTCATATGCTTAATTTATTTAATTATTGTTCATATCCTAATTTATATTGTTCATAAAAGCAATTTTGTTCATATGCTTAATTTATTTAATTATTGTTCATATGCTTAATTTATTTAATTATTGTTCATATGCTTAATTTATTTAATTATTGTTCATATCCTAATTTATATTGTTCATAAAAGCAATTTTGTTCATATGCTTAATTTATTTAATTATTGTTCATATGCTTAATTTATTTAATTATTGTTCATATCCTAATTTATATTGTTCATGCAAAAGCAATTTTGTTCATATGCTTAATTTATTTAATTATTGTTCATATACTTAATTTATTTAATTATTGTTCATATCCTAATTTATATTGTTCATAAAAGCAATTTTGTTCATATGTTTAATTTATTTAATTATTGTTCATATACTTAATTTATTTAATTATTGTTCATATCCTAATTTATATTGTTCATAAAAGCAATTTTGTTCATATGCTTAATTTATTTAATTATTGTTCATATACTTAATTTATTTAATTATTGTTCATATCCTAATTTATATTGTTCATAAAAGCAATTTTGTTCATATGCTTAATTTATTTAATTATTGTTCATATACTTAATTTATTTAATTATTGTTCATATCCTAATTTATATTGTTCATAAAAGCAATTTTGTTCATATGCTTAATTTATTTAATTATTGTTCATATCCTAATTTATATTGTTCATAAAAGCAATTTTGTTCATATGCTTAATTTATTTAATTATTGTTCATATGCTTAATTTATTTAATTATTGTTCATATGCTTAATTTATTTAATTATTGTTCATATCCTAATTTATATTGTTCATAAAAGCAATTTTGTTCATATGCTTAATTTATTTAATTATTGTTCATATGCTTAATTTATTTAATTATTGTTCATATGCTTAATTTATTTAATTATTGTTCATATCCTAATTTATATTGTTCATAAAAGCAATTTTGTTCATATGCTTAATTTATTTAATTATTGTTCATATACTTAATTTATTTAATTATTGTTCATATCCTAATTTATATTGTTCATAAAAGCAATTTTGTTCATATGCTTAATTTATTTAATTATTGTTCATATACTTAATTTATTTAATTATTGTTCATATCCTAATTTATATTGTTCATAAAAGCAATTTTGTTCATATGCTTAATTTATTTAATTATTGTTCATATGCTTAATTTATTTAATTATTGTTCATATACTTAATTTATATTATTCATAAAAGCAATCAAAAGTTCATCCAAATAAAACTTGGCATTGTTATTGCGTTTTTCACATAATGTCGAATTTTTATACATTTCTGGAAATTAATTGATGGGGGTAACATATGTGAAAAAAAAAATTACCAATATTTTATAAAAAATAATCCTTTCAAAATTGATTTCAATTAATTATGAACAGGTCCTGAAATTTTAATAAAAATCCGATCATTATTTGAATTTTGCGAGAATTTCCAAATTATTGTCTTTTACTGTCAAAAAAGTGCATTGCGTAATTTTTACGCTTTTTGTTACGTAATAAACTGTTTCATCAATTTAGGTCCCGCACTGACGAAAGAAACAAAAATATTACCAAATTTCGAACGTGTCAGAAATAATTAAAAAATTTAAAAAATAACTAAATATACATAAATCAATCATCTTAATGATAATATAAACGTTTTGCCGATAAAATTTTGTTTTTATTTAGATTTGGGCCTTTTTCCTTCATACTATGCTGTTTTTTCAGGGTTTTTTTGGAGGTACCTAGATGACGCTATACTTAAACCGTCTTTAACAATTGCATACAGTTAGTAGAAATATTTTTACACTAATGTGCACCTATTACAAAGCCCAGAGGTCACGAAAGTTACGGTTTTGGGTTGCATCTACTCCATCAGTTTTTTTTCTCGCACTTCCCGCCTGTGGAATTCCCTTCTATTTACATGCTTTCGCGACAGCTATAATCTCCTTGAATTTAAATGTAAAGTCAATAGTCATCTACTATCTCACTAACCTGCATCCTCTCTCTCATGCTCCTTTCTACGTCCACTCCACTCTCATCAGTTTTTTCATCCTTCTCTTACCCACTTCCTGACCCCCTATAATCTGCCACTCATTCTCATTACATTCGGCCTATGTAGCCCCCTGCACAGCAATGGCAGTAAAATGCCTTGCTTGAGGCGATATAAATATACAAAAAAAAACAAAAAACGAAAAAATTTTAAAGATAAAAACTATCTTTTCAAACGTCTTTTTAAAAAGATTCTCTTTAAACATTTCACTTTTTTATTGATTGAAAAAAAAATCTTTTCGAAAATAGTTTTTTTTTTTTTTTTTTTTTTTTAATCATCTCACCCCAAGCAAGGCATTCCACTGCCACTATTGCGCATGGGGCTACATAGGGGAAGGTAAAGAGAAGGAGTGGATAGACATAGGGAATGTCAGGAGAAAGGTGACAGATGAGTAAGGATAGCGAGGATGAGGGTCGGGCAGATGGGAAGAGTGCTTGATAGAATGGGAGCAGGTTAGTGTGTTAGGAGGTGTGTATTGACCGTACATTTAAACTCCTGGAGATTGTAGCCGTCGGGGAAGCAATCGTTTGGAAGAGAATTCCACAGTCGGGAAGTGCGAGGAAAGAAACTGTTGGAGTAGAAGTTGCGGTTGCATTTTATCGGTTTCACTGTAAAAGGGTGGGATCTAGTTGCTAATCTAGTATCTCGTGCAAATTCGTATTTAGGGGGCACCAGTGATCTAAGTTCATCGGAGCAGAAGCCGTGAAAGTATTTATAGAAGAGACACAAGGAAGCCACGTCTCGCCGGTGGGAGAGAGACTGCAGGCGGTCTGCCAAGTCGGTATCTATCACATTACAGACCCTCCTCTGAACCTTATCGAGAAGCTCAAGGAGAACAGCAGGGGCACCCGACCAGATATGGCAGCAGTATTCAATGCACGGGCGGATGGTAGATTTGTAAATGTGCAGGATAGATTTAGACGGAAAAAACTTCCGGGCCCTACACAGAGAACCGACTTTCATAGCAGCGGATTTAGCAATGGATTCGATATAGTCATTCCATTTGAGGTCCGCTGAAAGTGTGAGACCAAGGAGGCGTAGTGTTTTACTATCTGGGAGACAAGCCTGGTCCATGCTAATGGGAGGTAGGTGAGATTGTCGATGATGGTTAATTGACAGTAGCTTCGTTTTAGAAGCATTAAAATTTACTAGCCATTTCTTACCCCCAGTCCAATATGGATTGGAGGTCTTTTTCAATCTCGGCTGCGAGTTTAGCTTTGACACCTACACCAGATTTTTGTTGGAGGCGAGAGTAAACTGTGGTGTCATCGGCGTACAAACCTATTTGGGTTCTTATGGAATCAGGGAGAGTTTTAAAATCTTTCTAAAGCACTTCTTAAAAAAAATACAAGGTAAAAAGTTACTAGAGAAAATATATTAAGCAGATATTTCAAATGAATAAAATAACACAGATAAATACAAATGAGGTAATATAGTTAAACAAAAACAGTACAGTGCAAAGTATTTAACATTTAAAAAATACAGTCAATTTTTAGACGATTTGAATATAGAGAAATAAAATAAAGTAAAAATTTAACGTATTACATACTTTAACAAAACTCTATTTTTATTTAATTAATCATTTATATTAACTGGATAAAATCTTTCGGGGTATTCTCTGCGTTTTTATGAGGTTGCCATTCTCTCATTATATATATATATATATATATATATATATATATATATATATATATATAACTTATTTATAAATGAAACTTTGTGTGTCTGTGTGTGTGTGTCCGTTACCTATAGATTCCGAAATGGCTGAACTGATTTTCTTGAAAATTTACACAGTGGTACTATAAGCGTCTGCGAGTGTTCTTAGCTAGGTTTTGCGTCGAGGTACTCCCGATAAATATCGAAAATCGATAATCGAATAAATCGGGTTATAGAAGGAGTGGTCCGATTTTAATCAAATTTCATACAGTCATAGACAAAGACATAAGAAACGATATTCAGAAGTTTCAAGGTTGCAGTTCTTACAATAGTGCAGAAAATCGATTATATATATATATATATATATATATATGACAAGTTGTTTGTGTGTGTGTCTGTTTATCTGCCTGTATGTCTGGATTTTTTCAGCCTTTTTATTTTAGGTTTTGCTTCGGGTTTGGCTCTAAGTAGGTATAATTGTAGTTCTTAGTCTCAGCCATGTTATCATTTACTCAGAAGATTTATTTAGCCTTCAAAATTCAGGTTACGACGAAAGAACCTTATCGATACCAGGTAATCAAAATTTGACTTACATCCATTCATTTTTCTTTCAGTCTACATTTTTAACTGGAAACAACTATTGCTTTTTAGTCTTTCGTGCCAACGTCAAAAGAGTCTGAGCTCCAGGACCATGGATTAGTTTTAAAGCTTTCATTACACCCGAGCTACACCGGGCTATACATAGTATATATATATATATATATATATATATATATATATTACGGTAATTAACGAAGATTACCGAAACCGGTTATAAACAACCGACAGTTAGAAATGATTTGCTTGAACATTTTTTTTTATCGATACTCGTATTTAAGTAGATATTCTGTTTATATTCAAACAGTATTATATTTTTATTTCTGCCGGCTTGATTATTTGCCGGTAGAAATAAAAATATAATAATGCTTGATTATAAACAGAATATCTACTTAAATACGAGTTTCGATTAAAAATAATGTTCAAATAAATCATTTCATATATATATTTACATATATATATATTTACATATATATATATATTTACATATATATATTTACATATATATATATATTTGCACATATATATATATATATTTGCACATATATATATATATATTTACACACACACATATATATATATACATGTGTTCGATACTTCGCAGAGAATTATATATGGTTATATTTTTATTATAAGTTTATAATATAAACATAGTTTATTACAAGACAATAGTTGTTCTGTTTCGGTACTATCTTATTAACATCTCGTCAGGCAATGAAATATTCTTTTTCTGCTAGGAATCATTATAGAAGCTTAAAAACAACACAATTTAAAATTGTTAAAATTGTGTTGTTTTTTTTTTTTATGATTCTATGTATAATAATTCATGCTAATAAGATACTAACGAAATACAATGGCTCTTGTATTGCAATAAACTATGTTTTTAAACTTATATATATATATATATATATTAATTCAAATACTTTAATCCAAGGGAAAAAAGCAGGAAGGTAAATTCCAAAAACCCGATCCTAATTAATATTAAAAAATTTTAATATTAAAAAATGATACAGGAAGAGAGCTCCATGTAATAAAATCTTACAGAGCAAATATAAATTAAAAAAGGATTAATTCAATGATGTTGGATGATCATTTCGATATGAAGATCCCCACGGGGATAACACATCACCTCAGCAACAGAAAAATCCTTTCAGAAACTCAGTTTCTGAAAGGATTTTTCTGTTGCTGAGGTGATGTGTTATCTTCATATCGAAATGGTCATTCAACATCATTGAATTAATCCTTTTTTAATTTATATATATATATATATATATATATATATATATATATATATAGTGTGTGTGTGTGTGTGTGTGTGTGTGTGTGTATTTAGGCAGCAAATTTTCTTTTAGACATATCAGATTAAATAAATTGCAAACATTGTGTCTGCTTATTTTTAATAAAACCCGTTCCAAATCACGGATAATCTTTCGTGTATTATAATTGAAAGATGTAATAAATGAGCTGTAACGTTGACAGATGTTATTATCATTCATTTCTCAATGTACCCAAGTACATTCACTCTCTTTTCGATATCATCTTCAGGGTTGTGAGTTATGATAACAAAAAATAATCGCGAAATTGTATTGCTAAAAAATTACTGTACATTTTTTCCGCTTCAAATATATCGGTTGACAAATTGCTTAGCGTTCAAAAATTTATTTTTGATAATTTTCATGTTTTAAACATGAAAATTATCCAAAATGAATTTTTTTATTCGTTGTAATGTCATAGTCATGCATGTGTTAAAGCATGAAAAAATATATATATATATCAGGTGAAATCCATGATGAAGTTGTATTTTACGTGCATACGTCATTTATTTGTCTTTTATTCTTTCAATAAAATAAAATTTTCATTTAATAAAAAATTTTAACGTAAATTCGTAAAAGTCTGTGGTTAAATTGAAACGTTCAAAAATTTTTCTAACCTAAGGGAAATAACTCTTACAATAAGTAAGAGTTACGTCCCTTTAACTATTTCAGCCAGTCAGTTAAGTGCCATACGTGATACACGCTTTGGATGATCATGTCTCGAAAGAGACATGACTGACTAGACAGAAGATTATCCCAGAGTAGGTTGCCATTGCTTTCTGATGTAGACTGGTTGCCGACCAAGGCTATAGAACCCAAACTCTCCTGTTATTTAACCCATAACTGGAAGGAAGAGACGGATTAATACCTTTCCCAAGGGTATTAGCGCGTAAATGAATGCAATGAATTCAACTGGAATTCGAACTCGGCTCCCCGATTTCTCGTTCCGAGTCGATATCCAATGCACCACAACGTACATCCGCTATTTAACTATTTAGTAGAATTTAAAAATATCAGTTTTTATACAATGCAAATGTTTATGTTGATTTTTAGTTGTTATTGTTGCTGTTATTTTTTTTTTTTTCTGCTTGTTTTTTCAGCGGCATATGGCTCATATAATGTCGATATTAAATTTTGCGGGGGATATTAATAATTTCTTTTACAGAAATGTAAATATTTCCTTGTTCTTTTTCTAACATGCATTGATGCTAATACTTTTCTATGAAAATGTATAACAGGCATTTTCACTATAACAATGGATTTTAATTAGCTACCTCCACTCAATTTCGATAACTTTTAAATTGAATTTTTAAAAGTAAAAAAAGTATTCTTGAAACTTTTATTTCAGTTTTAACTGAAAGCTAAATGATTAAATTTACTATTTCCAGCAAGCAAAATACTCTGGTGTATTTCAAACATAAATTATATTGATTGGAATCTAAAGTTTTAAGATTTTTTTTTTTAATTTTTATTTTTTGAACATTTTTGAGTGATCGATACATTTTCCAAAAAAGTTAATTCCCGGTTTTAAAAATCTTGCAAAAGTAGACAGGTATTTGTTTTTGTTTTTTTTTTTTTTTTGTTTTTTTTAGAAATTAGCAAATTTAATGTTAAATTAATCTGATTTACACAAGTATTACTTATTTATAGCCTGAAATTTAGAACAAAACTATTTCTTAAACACAGTGTTTATATTTCTGGCTACTCTCCGTATTTGACATGTGATGACGGCCAGACAGTTGTGAGATAAGAAAAGTGTAAGACGACCGAAATGGATAAAGATGACCAATTTTTTTTTCTGTAAGAGGAAGAAACCGTGACACATATGACCGTGTAAGGTACACACAGAAATTACCATAAAACTCGAATTTCAAATACAAAAAAACAAAATTAAGATTATTTTAAAAATACGATGGCACGACGATCTGCATTAAACTTTTTTTCACTTTATAATTTAATAACCTAACGTCTACTAGCCTTTGAAGTATGCAAGTTTCATTAAAAATGACAGACAAGTCATTATGATTAAGTTTTTTTTAATGTTGGTTGTTTAGTTTTTATGACATACCAACCTCTAAACTTTATTTATTTATTGCTGGTAATACCTTTTTCTTTCAACAATTTGTTGTTTATATAAAGTTTTGTGTTTAGTAATACATTTTTCTTTCTTTTCGAGTATCAAGATTCATAAGTCCTACACTTGTTATTTAACTGAAGGGAAGGGACGGATTAATAGCTTTCCCAAGTGTACCAGTGCTTAAGTGAATGCAGGGTATTCAACTGGAATTCGAACTCGGCTCACCGATTTCTCTTTCCGAGCCGATATCCACTGCACCACAACACATATTCGTCACTAAACGCTCACAGCACCTGGCATTCCCAAGCGGTCACCCATCTAAGTACTGACCAGGCTCAACGTTGCTTAACTTCGGTGATCGAGCGAGAACCGGTGTATTCAACATGATAGGTAAGCCGCAGCTTTTTTTTAAATGTAAGTTTTTATGTGTGTTTATGATTTTTACTAACATAAATTATATAAAAATTGTCCAAATGTTTCGTTTTTTCGAGCACTCTCGGTTATACTTTTAGCCATTATTGAGGATGAATTTTATTTTACCTGTGTAGTGTTTATGTATGTGTGTAGAGTTATGTGTTTATTTTATATTCCGAACACGGTAAGCACATTGCTGCCGTGTTCTTCGTTGATATTATCAAGTGTTGAATTTTATTCTTTTTTTTTTATTAATAATACTTCCATTATTTTCAGATTTTTTTTTCTTTGCATGTGGATGAGACTATGATTTTTAATGAACCACTGTTCAATAAGTTTTTTATCTGTGGCTGAAAACATACAATTGTGTTCAAAATATATTTCGTTGAAGACAAAACCAATTTTCAAATAGTTTACACCTAGGTATTAAATGACCGATAGATGTTCATAAATAATATCAACCACCCAAATAAGTAACATGAAAGAACCTTTTCATGACTCTAATCCATATAATATCCGACAATTTCTTTAAGAAATCAAATTATATAACAACATATAATTTAACAAAACTCCAACATAAAACACACATATCACCGCCTCTAGTAATTACGTCCATACAAACATGTATACTCACAAGAGCTGAGTATTGTCTACCATGTACTCAACTGTGAAAACAGAATAACATATTTTTATTGCTCCCAAGAAAATTAAATTTTGGCATTACCTGACCCGTAAAGAGTTGACATACCTTTAATAAAAAAAAAATCAATCAATTAACATAAGGAAGGCAAGAAGAAAGTCCAAAGAATACTAATTCCCACAAACTGTTCCTTTTCTTACGATTCACCTGTCTATTTAAGAAGGGCTCTCTTTTCTTTATTTCTAACTATATTTTCCTGCTTTTTGATGCTTTGCTTACATTTTAGAAGGCATCTTTTGCTTATAAAGCGTGCCTTCGGGTTTCGGCGCCACATGTTTTATTTTCTGGTAAAATACTTTTGAAGAAAATTAGACTATTGTTCACACTCTCGCTTACTTAACAGGCAGCTATACTCGCCAAAACTATCTAAAAAAAAAAAACAGGTTAAATTGTAGCATGTCTTACGAAATTTTCTTAACTTTTTCAGTTGGTTTCTCTCCAAATTAATAAATGCCATAACATTTCATAAATTATTGAGTTACCTCTGCAGTTATTTTCATTGTTATTAAATTGTAAAATCTTTTAAAAGAAAGTTTTATATTATTTTAATTTTTATTTTCTATAAAGCATCTTCGAACATAAGCCTACAAAGCCAAACTCACTAAAATTCCATAAAATATTGTAGAATTGCAGAAAACTGTATTAATCTTTTTAATTTTAACAGTTTAAAATAAAAAATCCATTTGTATGAATAAGATTTGTACCAAATTCGTCTTTCATACTTGGCATTTTTTGTCCGGCTACTGTAAATCATATCATTAACGCCTCATGATAAGGCGATGACAGATGTGATAACAAGGATTGAAAAGCGCTTTTTAAAAACATTTCAAGCAGTAAGCAAGTAATTCTTGATTCAAGTCAACTTAAAGTAAGTTTCAATTCGCTAATTTGAATAAAATGTGTCAGTGAGGTGTATTTTATTTTTGTAAGATTTTTTAAAACCTAGAATTGGCTTGTGTTTACAATTGATGAAAAATGATGAAAAATTTGAAATTTTAAAAACTTCTTTTTAAACCTAAAAAAAATTTGATTTCGATCAATATCATTTCGGTTTAAAATACACCAGAGTATTTTGCTTACTGGATTTACTAAATTTAATCCCTCGGCTTTCAATTAAAGCTAATTTTAAAGCTTGACGATAACTTATTTATTTTTAAAATTTAAATTTAAATTTAGGTATCGAAAAAGACTGAAGGTATTTATATCATACTGCTTCTGTTTGTGACAAAATTTCACTTCAAGCAGAAACAGGTTTTAATACGTGTCATTGTACGCAAATCATAAACGTTTATTTTTATAGAATATACTTTTTGCAGTCGTTCTCCATTAATTGAAAAGCGCTTTTTTTAAAACATTTCAAGCAGTAAGCAAGTAATTCTTGCTTGAATGGTTCTATTTTCCTGTTTATTTATTTTATTTTACTTTTTTTTGTCTCTTATTTGTCTATTTATTTTTGTTACTAACCTAAGTTCTTTGCTAACCCGCGTATCACCCTCCTTCTGACATTTCCTATATCTAACCATCCTTTCTCACCACATTCCCCTCTATGTAACCCCCTGTGCAATAGTGGCAGTGAAATGCCTTGCTCGGGGTGAAACGATTAAAAGAAAAAAAAAAAAGAAAGAAAAAACACTATCAATGAGCCACTTATGTGGTATGCGCTTGGGGGATCATATATCTTTCGACTCATTATAGATTAGCAGATATTTTTCCATTTCCCAAGAGTTGCCAGTTATTTCTGCGGTAGACTGGTTGCCAAGTAAATCTATAGAACACAGTCTGTCCCACCATTTAACCCATAGCATGGGGTAAAAGAAAGATTAGTACCTTTACTAAGGGTATATTATGCGCTTGAGTGAATATAACAAATCCGACTGGAACTCGAACTCGGCTCTTCGATTTCTTATTCCGAACCGATAACTATTAAACAACAAAGCACGCCCAATGAAAATCCCAAAAGCCACTCAATGGGATACGGAATTAAGTTTCTGCAAGGGCGTAAAATCAGGAATTTATATTATGAGGATATGTAGGATAGATAAAATTTGACCCTAGACTTGAAAAGGTTACGGTCGTAGTGATCTAGGAAGCATTCTCTCGGGAGTCCGACTGGGGTTGTTATATGAATGTAATAAGAGGAGGCAAGAAGTGATTATGAGGATATGTAAGAAACATAGCGGTTAACCCTAGACTTGAAGAGGGTAAGATTTTAGCGATCAAAGAAGCATTCTCACGGGAGTCTGAATGAGGTTGTTGTAGAAACGTAAAAAGAGGAAGGTAAGAAGCGAAGATTATGAAGAGATGTACGTTGGGTGTTATCTTAACAGCTACCCTTGGACATGAAGAGGCTGAATTTGTTGTTATCCGGGAAACATCCTCTCGGGAGTTAAAATGAGGTTGTTGTAATAATGATTAGCTACACAGTCATGTCTTTTAGATTTATTTCTTTTTCTTCTTCTACGTGCCGTGTACCTTCAGGACGTAGGTGATCATGGCCTTCCACATCTTCCTATCGCTTGTAACTCTTAACATCCTTTCTTTTGTTAACCCTCCTAAACCCTGCTCTGCTATCCATTTGCTCAAGTCCTTAAATCTAGAATATAAATGTATAGAAACCAGCATGGCTACAAAGTGAGATATCAGTTTTTATATTGATTAATATATAAAATTGATCCCCCACTTTATACCCATATAATTTCTTATTTTTTCATCATATTCTGATTATATATGAATAGTGATTAGCTACGCAGTCACGTCTTTTAGATTTATTTTTCTTCTATATGCCGTGTCCCTTCAGGATGTAGGGAATCATGGCCTTCCACGTCTTCCTATTTTTAGTTTATGTTTTCCCTCCCAAACGTAAAACGAAGGAGGTAAGAAGCGAAGATTATGAAGAGATGTAGGTTGGGTGTTATCTTAACAGCTACCCTTAGACATGAAGAGGCTGAATTTGTTGTTATCCGGGAAACATCCTCTCGGGAGTTAAAATGAGGTTGTTGTAGAAACGTAAAAAGAAGGAGGTAAGAAGCGAAGATTATGAAGAGTCCCAAAAGCCACTTAAGAATTACTGAATTAAATTGCTGCAAGTGCGTAAGATCAGGAATTTAGAAGTGTATATTATGAGGATATGTAGGATAGATAAAATTTGACCCTTAATTTGAAGAGGTTAAGGTCCTAGTGATCGGGGAAGCATTCTCTTGGGAGTCTTTTCCACGAAGTTACGTTTCTGAAATGAAGCACTCTTACTTCATTCAGTCAAGTACCATACGCGATACACGCTTGGGCGATCATGTCTCAAAAGAGACATGACTGACTGGGCAGATTATCCCTCAGTAGGTTGCCATTGTCTACGGCTATATCGTGTTGATTACACCGGTTCCCGTCCGATCACCGAAGTTAAGCAACATCGAGCCTGGTCAGTACTTAATGAGTGACCATTTGCGAATACCAGATGCTGTAAACGTAAGGACCAAGAATGGTCCACCGGTCCTCCAGGTTTGGGGGTTGGGTACACGGCTAACAACCCTGCCTCGTAAAAAACAGTTTCTTACAGAAACAGCAACAAAAAGTTGCTGCCCTATGCACCATCTGGGTGTGAAGGAATGATGAGGATGAGGAGGTTGCCATTACTTTCTGTGGTAGACTGGTTGCCAGCCAGGGCTATAGAACCCAATCTGTTCTGTTATTTAACCCATAACTGAAGGGAAGAGATGGATTAATGCCTTTCCCAAGGATATTTACCTGCCTATTTGTATTTGTATTCGTCCGGGATCAGCCGAGCCGGCCCCGTCAAACGAATTAGCCGTCTCCCGAACGAAAACCGACAAGCCCTTAAATCTAGAATATAACTCTATAACGACTAGCATTACCACAAATTATATCATAATTTCTTATTTTCTTATCAAATTTTGGGTAGGTATGAATCTACCTCTTTTCAATAATGATTAGCTACACAGTCATGTCTTTTAGATTTATTTCTTTTTCTTCTTCTATATGGCGTGTACCTTCAGGACGTAGGTGATCATGGCCTTCCACATCTTCCTATCGCTTGTAACTCTTAACATCCTTTCTTTTGTTAACCCTCCTAAACCCTGCTCTGCTATTCATATGCTCAAGTCCTTAAATCTAGAATATAAATGTATAAAAAACCAGCATTGCTACAAAGTGCGAGATCAGTTTTTATATTGATTAATATATAAAATTGATCCCCCATTTTATACCCATATAATTTCTTATTTTTTCATTATATTCTGATTAGGTATGAATAGTGATCAGCTACGCAGTCACGTCTTTTAGATTTATTTTTTCTTCTATATGCCGCGTCCCTTCAGGATGTAGGGGATCATGGCCTTCCACGTCTTCCTATTTTTAGTTTATGTTATCCCTCCCAAACCCCGCACTGCCATCCATTTGTTCAAGCCCATCAAGTATGGTACACACGGCGTTCCCCTGTCTCTGTTTCCCACTATTAAATCTGTGAGTATCAAATTCTCTAAGCCACCTTCTTCGTTACAGGTCCCAAGAACTTCAGCTGTCTTTTCCTAATGTTAAGTATTAGTTTCCTTTTCGTTTCCTTCCTCTCCAAAACCTCATCGTGGCTCACATGTTCGGTCAATGGTCTCCTCAGTATTCTTCTGTAGAACCACATTATGGTTGTTTCAGGTTTGTCCTTCATTTTTGTCCGGCATTTACTGCCATATTGAAGAATTGACATCACATAGCAATCCAGTACTCTCTTCTTTTTTTCTAGCTAAATTGTCCTGTTTCTTAATACTTTACTCAACTTCTGGAATGCCTCCTTGTGCTTTTGGATCTCAGGAATATAAATGTAGAGAAACTGCTGTGACCACAAAGTGAGGGGTCAGTTTATATATTGATTGTAATATGGAATTGATCCCCCACTTTATAACTAGTATTCTTCTGTAGAACCACATTTCAGTTGCTTCAAGTCTTTCCTTCATCTTTGATGATATTGTCGAGTATTCACTGCCATATTGAAGAACCGACATCCCATAACAATACTCTCTTCTTTGTTTCTAGTGAAATTGTCCTGTTTCTTAATACTTTACTCAACTTCTGGAATGCCTCCTTCGGATCTCTGTGTCGCACTTTCCGTCTTCTGCTATAACGCTTCCCAGGTATTTAAATTTTTTTATCTGCTTGATTCTGGTATCCCCGACCTGTATTTGGCATATTGGGCAGTCCTTTTTACTGATGACCATGCATTCGGTTTTCTTGTAGTTTACATGTAGTCCTTTCTTTTCACTTTCTTCAACTACCTTCTGTAGGAAGTCTTGTTTCTTTTCTGTGTCTGCTATCAGCACTTTTCTTGCAGTTTTTTTTTGTAGTCCTTTCTTTTCACTTTCTTCAGCTACTTTCTACAGAAGGTTCTTCAACAGTTAGGTCTTTCAGCCCAAATTGTTTTAGCGAAAACAAGTTTACTAACCACTGTCCTATTTTCTATCCGTATAAAGGCGGTTTACTCGCTGAAATTGTCCGAAAACTATTCTTTCCTAACAATTCAAATAGATCATTTCAAAGCAATATTAGAGCAGATAGATCTATCTATCGCCCGGTTCACACTCCACCCATGTCTATTGAACAGGTTAAGAGGCTCATCCCTTGTTCCCTGTTTAGGATGTGGTTTCCGGCTTTCTCTTTTACAATCTTTTCACTATTACGTAGCACCCTGCACATCAGTGGCGTTACCGCCTTGCTCGGGGTGATACGATTAAAAAAAAAAGCAATGAAAATATCAATAATCTCATTGCAGAAAACGTTTGCTTCCCTCGTCATTACAAGTAAAATTGTAAAAGTTATAAAATATAAAGACAATACAGACGCAGATACATCAAATTGTTTGCAGTTTCATGAATGACGCAAAAATAAATATTTTAAAGAATATTTATTTTTTCCAGTATTTTATTTTTTCGTAATGCACTTAACACGACATATCTCGAAAGATCGAATTGTGAAGTATTTGGCTTCTAATTCATCCGTATCTGCTTCGTCAGTGAATTTCCCCCGCATTCTAAAATACGGATATCAAATCACAAATTCGTGAAGTAAAATGTCGTCACTTCTATCTCTCATAATATTATTTAACTTATTCACGTCATTGTTTTCCCTTCTTATCGACCGTCTTGTTTCAAACTTGTACTAAATTAAAACACACACACGTATTTATCTAAACTTATTTATAAATGGAATTTTTCTCGGTGTGTGTGTATGTGTGTGTATGTGTGTGCCCGTTACCTATAGACTCCGAAACGGCTGAACAGATTTTCTTGAAAATTTACACAGTTGTACTATAAGCGTCTGCAAGTGTTCTTAGCTAGGTTTTGTCTCGAGGTACCCACGATAAATATCGAAAATCGATAATCGAAAAAATCTGGTTATAGGAGGAGTGGTCCGATTTTAATCGAATTTGATATACTCATAGACAAAGACATAAGAAACGATATTCAGAAGTTTCAAGGTTGCAGTTCTTACAATAGTGCAGAAAATCGATAACATATATATATATATATATATATATATATATATATATATTATTATATATATATAAAAGGCAAGATATTCGTGTGTGTCTGTTTATCTGCCTGCACGTCTGTATTTTTTTCAGCCTTCGGGTTTGGCTCTAAGTAGGCATAATTGTAGTTCTTAGTCTCAGCCATGATACCATTTACTCACAGGACTTATTTAGCCTTCAAAATTCATTTTACGACGAAAAAATTTATTTGATATCGATACCAGGAAATCAAAATTTGACTTACATCCATTCATTTTTCTTTCAGTCTACAGTTTCGCTTTAACTGGAAACAACTATTGCATTTTAGTCTTTCGTGCCAACGTCCAAAGAGTCTGATCTCCAGGACCATGTATTAGTTTTAAAGCTTTCATTACACCCAAGCAACGCCGGGCTATACTGCTAGTATACATATATATATATATATATATGTATATATATATATATATATATATATATATATATATATATATATAAACCACTCCACTATCAATCCCAGAAAAATTCATGACTCTCGACAATACTCTCTATTATAATAAAGAGCGTTATGTGTCTACATATAGGCAACAATCTCTCTTTTATAGAGGCTTCATTAAAAATGACAAATTCATCTTCCCAACTGCTTTTCTTAAAAGCACTCCACAATTTGAAACAAAAAATTATTTACTTCATTACCGTATCAAACCATTTCTTCGTATCGTAACCAATGGCAACCACAAACACGAGGACAAAAACAATAATACTTTTTTACAAAAATCAAATGCACAAGAACTACAAACAGGACGAATCTTCACTTCGCAATATCATCCGAAACTATGCAACACCAACCAATTCAAACAAGAAACTTAAATTATTTATCTATTATAAAAAAAATAAAAATAGTCAATTTCATTATCAATAATAATGATTCACCTTCAAAATCTAAATTACTTTATAGTAACACCTTGTCTGTCATTTTTAATGAAATACACACACACACACACACACACACACACACACACACACACACACACACACACATATATGCCAATAAATAAATGGCGGGCCTGAAGCGGACTACCACCACATTTAATTTCGTTGTTTTTCTTTTTTTTTTTATTTACTTTTTTCAGGGCAGTTCTATTGACTGATACTTAAACTTTCCGATTATCAAAGAAATTTGGGAAAATTACAATATTTAAACACATTTTTGTGGGGTCAGTTTCTCATACAACGTTAAAGTAAATCGATCCTCCATTTTCAATCCACTATAAGGTTGTCTGAGAAACTGGTTCTCCCACCAAAATTGTTTAAATATTGAAATGATTGCAATATTTTTGTCATTCGTAAATTCTAAGGTACAAAAGATAATATTGCACTGAAAAAAGTCCAGAAAATTTGGTTATGAACAAATTTACAGGTGGTGGTAATGTACCGGCGACTAGTTTCAAAATGGAGGCTCGATTTGCTAATCTCCACCCCCCCCCCTCAGAAAATGTTTAGATATTAGAATGTTTCAAAATTTTTTGTCAGTCGTAGAAGGATGCTACGGATATCGTGGACTGAACATGCAAGCAACGATGAGGTGTTGGAAAGAATGGCAACAAAAAGGAAATTGATACTGAGCATCAGGAAGAGACAACTGAAGTTCCTGGGACACGCAATGAGGAAGGAGAGCTCGGAGAATCTTATACTGACTGGTCAGATAGAAGGAAAGAGAGACAGAGGAAGGCAGCGGATAACATAGTTGAAGGGTCTGATCAGGTGGATGACGGAACGGGGGCTGCCAAGAGCAACAGGAGCAAACATACTAAGAGCCACAAGGGATAGGGAGACGTGGAGAGCCATGATCGCCTACGTTCTGAAGGGACAGGGCACATAGAAGAAGAAGAAGAAGAAGGAGAAACTAAGGGTGTAATCGATAGGACTGCACTGAAAAAGTAAATAAAAATGAAAAACAACGAAATTAAACGTGGTGGTAGTCTGCTTCAGGTCCGCCAAATAAATAAATACACAATGGTTTTACAACTTATCTAACTGCCGAAAGATAGACAACTATCTACTTAATAATAAATGCCTAACCAGTAACACAGCTACCGTGAAAACTAACACCAACACAATAGAAAAAATTTACATAGCAGCAACAGAAACAACCTTTAGAGAAAGATTTAGTAATCACAAAAGATCACTCAATACAGGGAAATACAAAAGCAACACAACGCTATCAAAATATATATGGGACCAGGAAGAAAATAACATCAAATATCACCAAAACTAAATCGGAAATGCTAAAAGACATTGTTACGCACGACCAAATAGCAGCAAAAACTGTAAATGATGTCTAGGAGATAAACTAGCAATAATCAGTTTTTAAACCCAAAATAAAATATTAAATTAAAGAAACAAGATAATGGGAAAATGTAAACATAAAAAAAATCTGCTTTGCGACTCAAATAACAATAAAAACATAAATATACAAACACTCAATCACGACAAACAGAAAATAATATTATAACCACTAATCGATAAAAAAAAGTTCGCAAACACAAATATACACAAAAACATAAACACCCAGCCATGACCTAAAAAATAAAAACCTCTAAGTGGCCAAACTCATCAACACAGTGAAAAAAAAAGGGTCAGACTAATAAAAGAAGTCAATCTAAACGATAAGAAGAAAATAAACAAAAATGTGTATGGGTAGGTATTAGAAGCCTATCACAATGCGTTTAGTATAATAAAGGAAGGTAAAGAAGATGTTGGGTATTACCTATTTATTATTCATTAATATTTCGAGATTAGTAGGTGTTTGAAGGCTATCACAATGCGTTTAGTATAATAAAGAAAGGTAAAGAAGGTGTTGGGCATTACGTATTTATTATTCATTAATATTTCGAGATTAGTAGGTGTTTGAAGGCAATCACAATGCGTTTAGTATAATAAAGGAAGGTAAAGAAGATGTTGGGTATTACCTATTTATTATTCATTAATATTTCGAGATTAGTAGGTGTTTGAAGGCTATCACAATGCGTTTAGTATAATAAAGAAAGGTAAAGAAGGTGTTGGGCATTACGTATTTATTATTCATTAATATTTCGAGATTAGTAGGTGTTTGAAGGCAATCACAATGCGTTTAGTATAATAAAGCAAGGTAAAGATGATGTTGGGTATTACCTATTTATTATTCATTAATATTTCGAGATTAGTAGGTGTTTGAAGGCAATCACAATGCGTTTAGGATAATAAAGAAAGGTAAAGAAGGTGTTGGGCATTACCTATTTATTATTCATTAATATTTCGAGATTAGTAGGTATTTGAAGGCAATCACAATGCGTTTAGTATAATAAAGGAAGGTAAAGAAGATGTTGGGTATTACCTATTTATTATTCATTAATATTTCGAGATTAGTAGGTGTTTCAAGGCTATCACAATGCGTTTAGTATAATAAAGAAAGGTAAAGAAGGTGTTGGGCATTACGTATTTATTATTCATTAATATTTCGAGATTAGTAGGTGTTTGAAGGCTATCACAATGCGTTTAGGATAATAAAGAAAGGTAAAGAAGGTGTTGGGCATTACGTATTTATTATTCATTAATATTTCGAGATTAGTAGGTATTTGAAGGCAATCACAATGCGTTTAGTATAATAAAGGAAGGTAAAGAAGATGTTGGGTATTACCTATTTATTATTCATTAATATTTCGAGATCAGTAGGCATTTGAAGGCAATCACAATGCGTTTAGTATAATAAAGGAAGGTAAAGAAGGTGTTGGGTATTACCTATTTATTATTCATTAATATTTCGAGATTAGTAGGTATTTGAAGGCAATCACAATGCGTTTAGTATAATAAAGGGAGGTAAAGAAGGTGTTGGGTATTACCTATTTATTATTCATTAATATTTCGAGATCAGTAGGCATTTGAAGGCAATCACAATGCGTTTAGTATAATAAAGGGAGGTAAAGAAGGTGTTGGGTATTACCTATTTATTATTCATTAATATTTCAAGATCAGTAGGCATTTGAAGGCAATCACAATGCGTTTAGTATAATAAAGGAAGGTAAAGAAGATGTTGGGTATTACCTATTTATTATTCATTAATATTTCAAGATCAGAAGGCATTTGAAGGCAATCACAATGCGTTTAGTATAATAAAGGAAGGTAAAGAAGATGTTGGGTATTACCTATTTATTATTCATTAATATTTCGAGATTAGTAGGCGTTTGAAGGCTATCACAATGCGTTTAGTATAATAAAGGAAGGTAAAGAAGATGTTGGGTATTACCTATTTATTATTCATTAATATTTCGAGATTAGTAGGTATATGAAGGCAATCACAATGCGTTTAGTATAATAAAGGAAGGTAAAGAAGATGTTGGGTATTACCTATTTATTATTCATTAATATTTCGAGATTAGTAGGTATTTGATGGCAATAACAATGGGTTTAGTATAATAAAGGAAGGTAAAGAAGATGTTGGGTATTACCTATTTATTATTCATTAATATTTCGTGATTAGTTGGTATTTGAAGGCAATCACAATGCGTTTAGTATAATAAAGGAAGGTAAAGAAGATGTTGGGTATTACCTATTTATTATTCATTAATATTTCGAGATTAGTAGGTATTTGAAGGCAATCACAATGCGTTTAGTATAATAAAGGAAGGTAAAGAAGATGTTGGGTATAACCTATTTATTATTCATTAATATTTCGAGATTAGTAGGTATTTGAAGGCTATCACAATGCATTTCGTATAATAAAGAAAGGTAAAGGTGTTGGGTATTACCTATTTATTATTCATTAGTATTTCGAGATTAGTAGGTATTTGAAGGCAATCACAATGCGTTTAGTATAATAAAGAAAGGTAAAGAAGATGTTGGGTATTACCTATTTATTATTCATTAATATTTCGAGATTAGTAGGTATTTGAAGGTAATCACAATGCGTTTAGTATAATAAAGAAAGGTAAAGAAGATGTTGGGTATTACCTATTTATTATTCATTAATATTTCGAGATTAGTAGGTGTTTGAAGGCAATCACAATGCGTTTAGTATAATAAAGGAAGGTAAAGAAGATGTTGGGTATTACCTATTTATTATTCATTAATATTTCGTGATTAGTAGGTATTTGAAGGCAATCACAATGCGTTTAGTATAATAAAGAAAGGTAAAGAAGATGTTGGGTATTACCTATTTATTATTCATTAATATTTCGAGATTAGTAGGTATTTGAAGGCTATCACAATGCATTTCGTATAATAAAGAAAGGTAAAGAAGATGTTGGGTATTACCTATTTATTATTCATTAATATTTCGAGATTAGTAGGTATTTGAAGGCAATCACAATGCGTTTAGTATAATAAAGAAAGGTAAAGAAGATGTTGGGTATTACCTATTTATTATTCATTAATATTTCGAGATTGGTAGGTATTTGAAGGCAATCACAAAGCGTTTAGTATAATAAAGAAAGGTAAAGAAGATGTTGGGTATTACCTATTTATTATTCATTAATATTTCGAGATTAGTAGGTATTTGAAGGCAATCACAATGCGTTTAGTATAATAAAGGAAGGTAAAGAAGATGTTGGGTATTACCTATTTATTATTCATTAATATATCGAGATTAGTAGGTGTTTGAAGGCAATCACAATGCGTTTAGTATAATAAAGAAAGGTAAAGAAGGTGTTGGGCATTACCTATGTATTATTCATTAATATTTCGAGATTAGTAGGTATTTGAAGGCAATCACAATGCGTTTAGTATAATAAAGGAAGCTAAAGAAGATGTTGGGTATTACCTATTTATTATTCATTAATATTTCGAGATTAGTAGGTATTTGAAGGCAATCACAATGCGTTTAGTATAATAAAGGAAGGTAAAAAGATGTTGGGCATTACCTATTTATTATTCATTAATATTTCGAGATTAGTAGGTATTTGAAGGCAATCACAATGCGTTTAGTATAATAAAGGAAGGTAAAGAAGATGTTGCGTATTACCTATTTATTATTCATTAATATTTCGAGATTAGTAGGTATTTGAAGGCAATCACAATGCGTTTAGTATAATAAAGGAAGGTAAAAAGATGTTGGGTATTACCTATTTATTATTCATTAATAGTTCGAGATTAGTAGGTGTTTGAAGGTTATCACAATGCGTTTAGTATAATAAAGGAAGGTAAAGAAGATGTTGGGTATTACCTATTTATTATTCATTAATATTTCGAGATTAGTAGGTATTTGAAGGCAATCACAATGCGTTTAGTATAATAAAGGAAGGCAAGGAAGATGTTGGGTATTACCTATTTATTATTCATTAATATTTCAAGATTAGTAGGTATTTGAAGGCAATCACAATGCGTTTAGTATAATAAAGGAAGGTAAAGAAGATGTTGGGTATTACCTATTTATTATTCATTAATATTTCAAGATCAGTAGGCATTTGAAGGCAATCACAATGCGTTTAGTATAATAAAGGAAGGTAAAGAAGATGTTGGGTATTACCTATTTATTATTCATTAATATTTCGAGATTAGTAGGTATTTGAAGGCAATAACAATGTGTTTAATATAATAAAGGAAGGTAAAGAAGATGTTGGGTATTACCTATTTATTATTCATTAATATTTCGTGATTAGTTGGTATTTGAAGGCAATCACAATGCGTTTAGTATAATAAAGGAAGGTAAAGAAGATGTTGGGTATTACCTATTTATTATTCATTAATATTTCGAGATTAGTAGGTATTTGAAGGCAATCACAATGCGTTTAGTATAATAAAGGAAGGTAAAGAAGATGTTGAGTATTACCTATTTATTATTCATTAATATTTCGAGATTAGTAGGTATTTGAAGGCTATCACAATGCGTTTAGTATAATAAAGAAAGGTAAAGAAGGTGTTGGGCATTACCTATTTAATATTCATTAATATTTCGAGATTAGTAGGCATTTGAAGGCAATCACAATGCGTTAATATAATAAAGAAAAGTAAAGAAGATGTTGGGTATTACCTATTTAATATTCATTAATATTTCGAGATTAGTAGGTGTTTGAAGGCAATCAAAATGCGTTTAGTATAATAAAGAAAAGTAAAGAAGATGTTGGGTATTACCTATTTATTATTCATTAATATTTCGAGATTAGTAGGTATTTGAAGGCAATCACAATGCGTTCAGTATAATAAAGAAAAGTAAAGAAGATGTTGGGTATTACCTATTTATTATTCATTAATATTTCGAGATTAGTAGGCATTTGAAGGCTATCACAATGCGTTTCGTATAATAAAGGAAGGTAAAGAAGATGTTGGGTATTACCTATTTAATATTCATTAATATTTCGAGATTAGTAGGTGTTTGAAGGCAATCACAATGCGTTTAGTATAATAAAGAAAAGTAAAGAAGATGTTGGGTATTACCTATTTAATATTCATTAATATTTCGAGATTAGTAGGTGTTTGAAGGCAATCAAAATGCGTTTAGTATAATAAAGAAAAGTAAAGAAGATGTTGGGTATTACCTATTTATTATTCATTAATATTTCGAGATTAGTAGGTGTTTGAAGGCTATCACAATGCGTTTAGTATAATAAAGAAAGGTAAAGAAGATGTTGGGTATTACCTATTTATTATTCATTAATATTTCGAGATTAGTAGGTGTTTGAAGGCAATCAAAATGCGTTTAGTATAATAAAGAAAGGTAAAGAAGATGTTGGGTATTACCTATTTATTATTCATTAATATTTCGAGATTAGTAGGCATTTGAAGGCTATCACAATGCGTTTTGTATAATAAAGAAAGGTAAAGAAGATGTTGGGTATTACCTATTTATTATTCATTAATATTTCGAGATTAGTAGGTATTTGAAGGCCATCACAATTCGTTTAGTATAATAAAGCAAGGTAAAGATGATGTTGTGTATTACCTATTTATTATTCATTAATATTTCGAGATTAGTACGTATTTGAAGGCTATCACAATGCGTTTAGTATAATAAAGGAAGGTACAGAAGATGTTGGGTATTACCTATTTATTATTCATTAATATTTCGAGATTAGTAGGTGTTTGAAGGCTATCACAATGCGTTTAGTATAATAAAGGGAGGTCAAGAAGGTGTTGGGTATTACCTGTTTATTATTCATTAATATTTCGAGATTAGTAGGTATTTGAAGGCAATAACAATGGGTTTAATATAATAAAGGAAGGTAAAGAAAATGTTGGGTATTACCTATTTATTATTCATTAATATTTCGTGATTAGTTGGTATTTGGAGGCAATCACAATGCGTTTAGTATAATAAAGGAAGGTAAAGAAGATGTTGGGTATTACCTATTTATTATTCATTAATATTTCGAGATTAGTAGGTATTTGAAGGCAATCACAATGCGTTTAGTATAATAAAGAAAAGTAAAGAAGATGTTGGGTATTACCTATTTAATATTCATTAATATTTCGAGATTAGTAGGTGTTTGAAGGCAATCAAAATGCGTTTAGTATAATAAAGAAAAGTAAAGAAGATGTTGGGTATTACCTATTTATTATTCATTAATATTTCGAGATTAGTAGGTATTTGAAGGCAATCACAATGCGTTTAGTATAATAAAGAAAAGTAAAGAAGATGTTGGGTATTACCTATTTATTATTCATTAATATTTCGAGATTAGTAGGCATTTGAAGGCTATCACAATGCGTTTTGTATAATAAAGAAAGGTAAAGAAGATGTTGGGTATTACCTATTTACTATTCATTAATATTTCGAGATTAGTAGGCATTTGAAGGCTATCACAATGCGTTTAGAAAAGTAAAGAAGATGTTGGGTATTGCCTATTTATGATTCATTAATATTTCGTGATTAGTAGGTATTTGAAGGCCATCACAATTCGTTTAGTATAATAAAGCAAGGTAAAGATGATGTTGGGTATTACCTATTTATTATTCATTAATATTTCGAGATTAGTAGGTATTTGAAGGCTATCACAATGCGTTTCGTATAATAAAAGAAGGTAAAGAAGGTGTTGGGTATTACCTATTTAATATTCATTAATATTTCGAGATTAGTAGGTATTTGAAGGCTATCACAATGTGTTTCGTATAATAAAGAAAGGTAAAGCTGTTGGGTATTACCTATTTATTATTCATTAATATTTCGAGATTAGTAGGTATTTGAAGGCTATCACAATGCGTTTCGTATAATAAAAGAAGGTAAACAAGGTGTTGGGCATTACCTATTTATTATTCATTAATATTTCGTGATTAGTAGGTGTTTGAAGGTTATCACAATGCGTTTAGTATAATAAAGAAAGGTAAAGAAGATGTTGGGTATTACCTATTTATTATTCATTAATATTTCGAGATTAGTAGGTGTTTGAAGGCAATCACAATTCGTTTAGTATAATAAAGAAAAGTAAAGAAGATGTTGGGTATTACCTATTTATTATTCATTAATATTTCGAGATTAGTAGGTGTTTGAAGGCAATCACAATGCGTTTAGTATTATAAAGAAAGGTAAAGAAGATGTTGGGTATTACCTATTTATTATTCATTAATATTTCGAGATTAGTAGGTGTTTGAAGGCTATCACAATGCGTTTAGTATAATAAAGAAAAGTAAAGAAGATGTTGGGTATTACCTATTTATTATTCATTAATATTTCGAGATTAGTAGGTGTTTGAAGGCTATCACAATGCGTTTAGTATAATAAAGAAAGGTAAAGAAGATGTTGGGTATTACCTATTTATTATTCATTAATATTTCGAGATTAGTAGGTGTTTGAAGGCTATCACAATGCGTTTAGTATAATAAAGAAAAGTAAAGAAGATGTTGGGTATTACCTATTTATTATTCATTAATATTTCCAGATTAGTAGGTATTTGAAGGCTATCACAATGCGTTTAGTATAATAAAGAAAAGTAAAGAAGATGTTGGGTATTACCTATTTATTATTCTTTAATATTTCGAGATTAGTAGGTATTTGAAGGCTATCACAATGCGTTTCGTATAATAAAAGAAGGTAAAGAAGGTGTTGGGCATTACCTATTTATTATTCATTAATATTTCGAGATTAGTAGGTATTTGATGCCTATCACAATGCGTTTAGTATAATAAATAAAGGTAAAGAAGAGGTTGGGTATTACCTATTTATTATTCATTAATATTTCGTGATTAGTAGGTATTTGAAGGCTATCACAATGCGTTTCGTATAATAAAGAAAAGTAAAGAAGATGTTGGGTATTACTTATTTATTATTCATTAATATTTCGAGATTAGTAGGTATTTGAAGGCTATCACAATGCGTTTAGTATAATAAAGGAAGGTAAAGATGATGTTGGGTATTACCTATTTATTATTCATTAATATTTCGAGATTAGTACGTATTTGAAGGCAATCACAATGCGTTTCGTATAATAAAGGAAGGTAAAGAAGATGTTGGGTATAACCTATTTATTATTCATTAATATTTCGAGATTAGTAGGTATTTGAATGCTATCACAATGCGTTTAGTATAATAAAGGAAGGTAAAGAAGATGTTGGGTATTACCTATTTATTATTCATTAATATTTCGAGATTAGTAGGTATTTGAAGGCAATCACAATGCGTTTAGTATAATAAAGGAAGGTAAAGATGATGTTGGGTATTACCTATTTATTATTCATTAATATTCCGAGATTAGTACGTATTTGAAGGCAATCACTATGCGTTTCGTATAATAAAGGAAGGTAAAGAAGATGTTGGGTATTACCTATTTATTATTCATTAATATTTCGAGATTAGTAGGTGTTTGAAGGCAATCACAATGCGTTTAGTATAATAAAGAAAAGTAAAGAAGATGTTGGGTATTACCTATTTAATATTCATTAATATTTCGAGATTAGTAGGTGTTTGAAGGCAATCAAAATGCATTTAGTATAATAAAGAAAAGTAAAGAAGATGTTGGGTATTACCTATTTATTATTCATTAATATTTCGAGATTAGTAGGTATTTGAAGGCAATCACAATGCGTTCAGTATAATAAAGAAAAGTAAAGAAGATGTTGGGTATTACCTATTTATTATTCATTAATATTTCGAGATTAGTAGGCATTTGAAGGCTATCACAATGCGTTTTGTATAATAAAGAAAGGTAAAGAAGATGTTGGGTATTACCTATTTACTATTCATTAATATTTCGAGATTAGTAGGTATTTGAAGGCTATCAGAATGCGTTTAGTATAATAAAGAAAAGTAAAGAAGATGTTGGGTATTGCCTATTTATGATTCATTAATATTTCGTGATTAGTAGGTATTTGAAGCCCATCACAATTCGTTTAGTATAATAAAGCAAGGTAAAGATGATGTTGGGTATTACCTATTTATTATTCATCAATATTTCGAGATTAGTACGTATTTGAAGGCTATCACAATGCGTTTAGTATAATAAAGGAAGGTACAGAAGATGTTGGGTATTACCTATTTATTATTCATTAATATTTCGAGATTAGTAGGTGTTTGAAGGCTATCACAATGCGTTTAGTATAATAAAGGGAGGTCAAGAAGGTGTTGGGTATTACCTGTTTATTATTCATTAATATTTCGAGATTAGTAGGTATTTGAAGGCAATAACAATGGGTTTAATATAATAAAGGAAGGTAAAGAAAATGTTGGGTATTACCTATTTATTATTCATTAATATTTCGTGATTAGTTGGTATTTGGAGGCAATCACAATGCGTTTAGTATAATAAAGGAAGGTAAAGAAGATGTTGGGTATTACCTATTTATTATTCATTAATATTTCGAGATTAGTAGGTATTTGAAGGCAATCACAATGCGTTTAGTATAATAAAGAAAAGTAAAGAAGATGTTGGGTATTACCTATTTAATATTCATTAATATTTCGAGATTAGTAGGTGTTTGAAGGCAATCACAATGCGTTTAGTATAATAAAGAAAAGTAAAGAAGATGTTGGGTATTGCCTATTTATGATTCATTAATATTTCGTGATTAGTAGGTATTTGAAGGCCATCACAATTCGTTTAGTATAATAAAGCAAGGTAAAGATGATGTTGGGTATTACCTATTTATTATTCATTAATATTTCGAGATCAGTAGGTATTTGAAGGCTATCACAATGCGTTTCGTATAATAAAGGAAGGTAAAGAAGATGTTGGGTATTACCTATTTATTATTCATTAATATTTCGAGATTAGTAGGTATTTGAAGGCAATCACAATGCGTTTAGTATAATAAAGAAAAGTAAAGAAGATGTTGGGTATTACCTATTTAATATTCATTAATATTTCGAGATTAGTAGGTGTTTGAAGGCAATCACAATGCGTTTAGTATAATAAAGAAAAGTAAAGAAGATGTTGGGTATTGCCTATTTATGATTCATTAATATTTCGTGATTAGTAGGTATTTGAAGGCCATCACAATTCGTTTAGTATAATAAAGCAAGGTAAAGATGATGTTGGGTATTACCTATTTATTATTCATTAATATTTCGAGATCAGTAGGTATTTGAAGGCTATCACAATGCGTTTCGTATAATAAAGGAAGGTAAAGAAGATGTTGGGTATTACCTATTTATTATTCATTAATATTTCGAGATTAGTAGGTATTTGAAGGCAATCACAATGCGTTTAGTATAATAAAGAAAAGTAAAGAAGATGTTGGGTATTACCTATTTATTATTCATTAATATTTCGAGATTAGTAGGCATTTGAAGGCTATCACAATGCGTTTTGTATAATAAAGAAAGGTAAAGAAGATGTTGGGTATTACCTATTTACTATTCATTAATATTTCGAGATTAGTAGGTATTTGAAGGCTATCAGAATGCGTTTAGTATAATAAAGAAAAGTAAAGAAGATGTTGGGTATTGCCTATTTATGATTCATTAATATTTCGTGATTAGTAGGTATTTGAAGGCCATCACAATTCGTTTAGTATAATAAAGCAAGGTAAAGATGATGTTGGGTATTACCTATTTATTATTCATTAATATTTCGAGATTAGTAGGTATTTGAAGGCTATCACAATGCGTTTCGTATAATAAAAGAAGGTAAAGAAGATGTTGGGTATTACCTATTTAATATTCATTAATATTTCGAGATTACTAGGTATTTGAAGGCTATCACAATGTGTTTCGTATAATAAAGAAAGGTAAAGCTGTTGGGTATTACCTATTTATTATTCATTAATATTTCGAGATTAGTAGGTATTTGAAGGCTATCACAATGCGTTTCGTATAATAAAAGAAGGTAAACAAGGTGTTGGGCATTACCTATTTATTATTCATTAATATTTCGTGATTAGTAGGTGTTTGAAGGTTATCACAATGCGTTTAGTATAATAAAGAAAGGTAAAGAAGATGTTGGGTATTACCTATTTATTATTCATTAATATTTCGAGATTAGTAGGTGTTTGAAGGCAATCACAATGCGTTTAGTATAATAAAGCAAGGTAAAGATGATGTTGGGTATTACCTATTTATTATTCATTAATATTTCGAGATTAGTAGGTATTTGAAGGCTATCACAATGCGTTTCGTATAATAAAAGAAGGTAAACAAGGTGTTGGGCATTACCTATTTATTATTCATTAATATTTCGTGATTAGTAGGTGTTTGAAGGTTATCACAATGCGTTTAGTATAATAAAGAAAGGTAAAGAAGATGTTGGGTATTACCTATTTATTATTCATTAATATTTCGAGATTAGTAGGTGTTTGAAGGCAATCACAATGCGTTTAGTATAATAAAGAAAAGTAAAGAAGATGTTGGGTATTACCTATTTATTATTCATTAATATTTCGAGATTAGTAGGTGTTTGAAGGCTATCACAATGCGTTTAGTATAATAAAGAAAGGTAAAGAAGATGTTGGGTATTACCTATTTATTATTCATTAATATTTCGAGATTAGTAGGTGTTTGAAGGCTATCACAATGCGTTTAGTATAATAAAGAAAAGTAAAGAAGATGTTGGGTATTACCTATTTATTATTCATTAATATTTCCAGATTAGTAGGTATTTGAAGGCTATCACAATGCGTTTAGTATAATAAAGAAAAGTAAAGAAGATGTTGGGTATTACCTATTTATTATTCATTAATATTTCGAAATTAGTAGGTATTTGAAGGCTATCACAATGCGTTTCGTATAATAAAAGAAGGTAAAGAAGGTGTTGGGCATTACCTATTTATTATTCATTAATATTTCGAGATTAGTAGGTATTTGAAGGCTATCACAATGCGTTTAGTATAATAAATAAAGGTAAAGAAGAGGTTGGGTATTACCTATTTATTATTCATTAATATTTCGTGATTAGTAGGTATTTGAAGGCTATCACAATGCGTTTCGTATAATAAAGAAAAGTAAAGAAGATGTTGGGTATTACTTATTTATTATTCATTAATATTTCGAGATTAGTAGGTATTTGAAGGCTATCACAATGCGTTTAGTATAATAAAGGAAGGTAAAGATGATGTTGGGTATTACCTATTTATTATTCATTAATATTTCGAGATTAGTAGGTGTTTGAAGGCAATCACAATGCGTTTAGTATAATAAAGGAAGGTAAAGAAGATGTTGGGTATTACCTATTTATTATTCATTAATATTTCGAGATTAGTAGGTATTTGAAGGCTATCACAATGCGTTTAGTATAATAAAGGAAGGTAAAGAAGATGTTGGGTATTACCTATTTATTATTCATTAATATTTCGAGATTAGTAGGTGTTTGAAGGCAATCACAATGCGTTTAGTATAATAAAGGAAGGTAAAGAAGATGTTGGGTATTACCTATTTATTATTCATTAATATTTCGAGATTAGTAGGTATTTGAAGGCTATCACAATGCGTTTAGTATAATAAAGGAAGGTAAAGAAGATGTTGGATATTACCTATTTATTATTCATTAATATTTCGAGATTAGTAGGTGTTTGAAGGCAATCACAATGCGTTTAGTATAATAAAGGAAGGTAAAGAAGATGTTGGGTATTACCTATTTATTATTCATTAATATTTCGAGATTAGTAGGTATTTGAAGGCTATCACAATGCGTTTAGTATAATAAAGGAAGGTAAAGAAGATGTTGGGTATTACCTATTTATTATTCATTAATATTTCGAGATTAGTAGGTGTTTGAAGGCAATCACAATGCGTTTAGTATAATAAAGGAAGGTAAAGAAGATGTTGGGTATTACCTATTTATTATTCATTAATATTTCGAGATTAGTAGGTATTTGAAGGCTATCACAATGCGTTTAGTATAATAAAGGAAGGTAAAGAAGATGTTGGATATTACCTATTTATTATTCATTAATATTTCGAGATTAGTAGGTGTTTGAAGGCAATCACAATGCGTTTAGTATAATAAAGGAAGGTAAAGAAGATGTTGGGTATTACCTATTTATTATTCATTAATATTTCGAGATTAGTAGGTATTTGAAGGCTATCACAATGCGTTTCGTATAATAAAAGAAGGTAAAGAAGGTGTTGGGTATTACCTATTTATTATTCATTAATATTTCGAGATTAGTAGGTATTTGAAGGCTATCACAATGCGTTTCGTATAATAAAAGAAGGTAAAGACGATGTTGGGTATTACCTATTTATTATTCATTAATATTTCGAGATTAGTAGGTATTTGAAGGCTATCACAATGCGTTTCGCATAATAAAGGAAGGTAAAGAAGATGTTGGGTATTACCTATTTATTATTCATTAATATTTCGAGATTAGTAGGTATTTGAAGGCTATCACAATGCGTTTAGTATAATAACGGAAGGTAAAAAAGATGTTGGGTATTACCTATTTATTATTCATTAATATTTCGAGATTAGTAGGTATTTGAAAGCTATCACAATGCGTTTAGTATAATAAAGGAAGGTAAAGAAGATGTTGGGTATTACCTATTTATTATTCATTAATATTTCGAGATTAGTAGGTATTTGAAGGCAATCACAATGCGTTTAGTATAATAAAGGAAGGTAAAGAAGATGTTGGGTATTACCTATTTATTATTCATTAATATTTCGAGATTAGTAGGTGTTTGAAGGCTATCACAATGCGTTTAGTATAATAAAGAAAGGTATAGATGATGTTGGGTATTACCTATTTATTATTCATTAATATTTCGAGTTTAGTAGGTATTTGAAGGCAATCACAATGCGTTTCGTATAATAAAGGAAGGCAAAGAAGATGTTGGGTATTACCTATTTATTATTCATTAATATTTCGAGATTAGTAGGTATTTGAAGGCTATCAAAATGCGTGTAGTATAATAAAGGAAGGTAAAGAATGTGTTGAGTATTACCTATTTATTATTCATTAATATTTCGAGATCAGAATCTCATCTTCAGGATGACAGGAGAGCTTGATTTCACCTCCTCCGGCGGACCATGCCTTTAAACGAATGGTCCTCTTTTGCCGCTACTGCTGCCGTTACTTGTAGTGAGTAAGTCTATGTGTGTACCGGTAAGTGTGTGTGTGTGTGTGTGTTTGTAGTTTATATAGGTGTGCGCGATAGTAGGATTTAGGTTTTCGTATCTTTGTTAAAATGATGGCGGGCGCCGATTTACGATTTGATGATATATCTCTCTCGCAGTTCCCGCCTGTGGAACTCACTCCCGTGTTCTTGCTTTCCTGACGGCTACGACCTCCAGAAATTTAAAAGCAAAGTTAATACTCACCTACCAACCACTGGACTCTAACTCTCTCCCCTCCCCTGTATAATCTTCACGTTCTCTCCGCCCATGTATCTGTCATTGCACCTGCTTTCTCAGCTTTCTATTGTTCCGTTCTAACTAGCTTGTACTCCTCACTCTTTTCTAACTAATCTTTCTACATTTATGTAACCCCCTGCACATCAGTGGCGTTTCTGCCTTGCTCGTGGTGAAATGATTAAAAAAAAAAAATATCTGTCTGCATTAATTTACGGGTTAATATGTGCGCGTTGGCCTGTGGCTGGGTTTAGCATCTTCGCATCAGGCTGGTAGCAGGCACCGTTTTGCGACCTGATGTTATGTCTAGATGCTTTAATTGGAGTCGTGCTTTTTGCTACATTTTCCCCTTCGATATTCTTTCTCGTGTGTGTGTGTGTGTGTGTGTGTGTGTGTGTGTGTATACTTCTTTTTTTTTAATTCTGTGTTCATTTTATATATACATATACCTACATACCATAAACATACCATAAACATACCATAAATAAAAAAAGTTGTGGGCACTCACTCATGCTTACATTAAAATAAAAAATAAAACAATGAAAAGAAACCGAACACCTGAACATGAAAAATAAGAATACATAGAAAATCAACCAATCGCAAGCAGGGCCACACCCGGAAGATATCAAATTACACTCGGCTACTAAGAAATAGGTAAAGTCACCAGGAATCAACAACAGAACAAAATCTAGCTGTAATGAATGATGACGGTGTCCTCACAAAACATCGAGGTCGGCATCAACATGCTGATGACAAATTCTTTATATATATATATATATATATATATATATATTCACTCCTCTTATGGTCGGGGAGGATAGCCTGTGAAGAAACAGAGAAAGTATTTGTAGAAGAGACACAGGGAAGCCACATTGCACTGGTGAGAAAGTGTTTATAAGTTTATAATTTCTGGGGTTTCAAACCTTAGAATTTATAATTCTAGCAGGATTGGAAGGTTAATTCTTTAATATGTTTACAATTTACTGTAGTTTCATGCCTCTGATTCAGTAATATGTCACTTTTCATGTATTTTTCCATTTTTCTTGTAGAGAAAAAAACATGGTTCATTACCGAACTAGATATTCTAGCCTCTTTGGAAATTTTCCATTTATAAACTGACACAGTGTCAATTTATTAAATTCAAAGTTTATAAAAAATAGAAGCATTAATAATAAAACGAAAAGACCAAGACTCAATATCAAGTATGAACACGGCCACATTGTGTTGACCATGTCTGGAGGATAACAAAAATATTCCTATCACTCTAGATACATATATAAAAATCTAAACATACAAAAATCATCTTTCACGATAGTCAATGAAATAGCCGAAAGTGCTTTGATATATAAAACATTCGAACAGTTTTATGTCCGGAAATAAAAAAAAAACACTTGTATGAACACAAGAAAAAATTTTTAAAAAAGCTTAATCGAAGAACCTTGTCAGTCGTCTTTATATATCCACATGAATAAGTAACGAAGAAAATATTTGCACCGTTCAAAACATTAATTAAAAACAGTATAAAAATAGAGCAATGAGTATTTATTATAAACTATACTTTAGGACATGTACAAACTACAATCTACTACAAAATTGTGCATTTTGTTTTGACATTGAAAGAACAATGTCTCATCAATTAGTTAATAATGATGGTAATAAATGTCATTTTTTAAAAGAAAAAACTCACTTTCTTTTATGTTTGGAAAAATTTTCGTACAAGTTAAAGAGGGTGAGAAATGATGAGAATGCAACAAAGGAAATAATAAAAAAGGAAAGAGGAAAGAGAAGGACACAGAGGAAATAAAACAAACAAAAAAAAACAAGAGAGAAAGAAAGAAACGACAGGAAAGAGCGAATGAAAACAGCTCAGACATAGAAGACCCCAAATTTAGGTAGGAAGTAACAATAGACATATACAGACATCGGTACCATGACGTCTGGACTTAACAAAGAGGAAAAGGCGAGAAAATTCACAGAGGGAAGAAAATGACGGGGAGACAACAGAAACGGCTAAGAAATAGAAATTTCAAAATTTGGCCGGAAGTGAATTGTAAATAGATACATTTGTTCGTTACATTGTATAAAACTAAATCTTTTGGCATTTCTTTAAAAAATAATGAAATCACTTACACAAACATAGGAATTATTCAAAAAGCGCAGATCTGAGAACATTTAAAAATACAACATGAAGATATAAATTTATTAGTGCTAATATACTGTATTAAAAAAGTTAAGAAAAAGAATTAACCTTAAAAAATTTAAATTAAAAAATTAAAAAATTAAAATTAAACATTATTTTTTTAAAATTAAAAGTTAAAAATAAAATAAAAATGAATAATAAAGTTAAAATTAAAATTAAAAAATTAAAAATTAAAAAAATAATAAAAATCAAAGGAAAAATTAATGTTAAATTAAAAATTAAACGAAAAAACTAATGTTAAAATTAAAAATTAAAATTAAATTTAAAAAAGGAAATAGATCACAATTTGCAATAGAAAATGAAGATAAAAATAAAAATAAAATAACATGAAAAAAGATCATATCGTTAAATTAAATTCTCAAGATAGTAAAATTACAATCTTGATAATTTACTTTAACTATATGGTCATTTTTTTCTTTTTTTCTCTTGTTTTTTTTTTTTACACCTTAACTTTATGAATGATAAAAAAAGTTTGCAAACATTTCAATATTTAAACAATTTTGGTGGAAGGACTAGTTTCTCAGACAACCTTATAGTGGACTGAAAATGGAGGATCGATTTACTTTTACGTTGTATGAGAAACTGACCACCCAAAAAAAACTAAAACCTTTGGCATTAAAAAAAATGGGCTTACGGCCTATCACGTTGAATACACCGGTTATCGCTCGATCAGCGAAGTTAAGCAACGTTGAGCCTGGTCAGTACTTAGATGGGTGACTGCTTGAGAATACCAGGTGCTGTAAGCGTTTAGTGACGGATGTGCGTGCTTACGGCCATATCACGTTGAATACACCGGTTCTTGCTCGATCACCGAAGTTAAGCAACGTTGAGCCTGGTCAGTACTTAGATGGGTGACCGCTTGGGAATACCAGGTGCTGTAAGCGTATAGTGACGGATGTGCGTTGTGGTGCAGTGGATATCGGCTCGGAAAGAGAAATCGGTGAACCGAGTTCGAATTCCAGTTGAATACCCTGCACTCACTTAAGCACTGGTACCCTTGGGAAAGGTATTAATCCGTCCATTCCCTCCAGTTATGGGTTAAATAACAAGGGTGGGACTTGGGGACCCTGCTCTTAAAAACAAATCCCAATGAATCGTGAAAAGAAAAACGTTGTAAAAATAAAAATAACCTTACCCAAAATCACTGGTTATGACCTTAAAATGATCCCATATGGATTGATAGATCGTTAAGCCTCAAAAACAAAAAAACAAAAAAAATGATGAAATCATATACACATGGGAATTATTCAAAAAGCGTAGATTTGAGGACATTTAAAAATACAAGACGAAGATATAAATTCATTAGTGTTAATATAATAAATAGTGCAGAAAATCAATAATATATATATATATATATATATATATATATATATATATATATATATATTTGTATATATATATATATATATAAAGGACAAGATGTTTGTGTGTGTGTCTTTTATCTGTCTGTATATCCACAATTCTTATCCGATTCTCATCAAACTTCACACAAATATTCTTTAGGCTGAGTCTGAGCTCCAGGATTAGTTTTAAAGCTTTCATTACACCCGAGCAACGCCGGGCTATACTGCTAGTATAATATGAATAGATATATAATAAATTATACTTTAGAACATGTACAATTTACAATCTACTACAAAATTGAACATTTTGTTTCGACATTGAAAGAACAATGTCTCATCAGGTAGTTAATAACGATGCCAATAAATGTTATTTTTGAAATTAAAATTTATGAAAATTCACTTCCTTTTATTAATGGAAAACATTTCGTACGAGGTAAAGAGGATAAGAAAGATGAGAAAGCAAAAAGAGAAATAAGATAAGAGGGAAAGAAAGAGAAAAGAGAAGAAAGAAACAAAAAGAAAGAGAAAAGAGAAGAAAGAAACAAAAAGAAAGAGAAACGAGAAGAAAGAAACAAAAAGAAAGAGAAAAGAGAAGAAAGAAACAAAAAGAAAGAGAAAAGAGAAGAAAGAAACAAAAGAAAGAGAAAAGAGAAGAAAGAAACAAAAAGAAAGAGAAACGAGAAGAAAGAAACAAAAAGAAAGAGAAAAGAGAAGAAAGAAACAAAAGAAAGAGAAACGAGAAGAAAGAAACAAAAAGAAAGAGAAAAGAGAAGAAAGAAACAAAAAGAAAGAGAAACGAGAAGAAAGAAACAAAAAGAAAGAGAAAAGAGAAGAAAGAAACAAAAAGAAAGAGAAACGAGAAGAAAGAAACAAAAAGAAAGAGAAAAGAGAAGAAAGAAACAAAAAGAAAGAGAAAAGAGAAGAAAGAAACGAGAAGAAAGAGCCAATGAAAAACCGCTCAGAGAGAAATAGACCTCAAAATTTAGGTAGGAAGTAAAATATAGGCATATACAGATCTTGATCATGCGACGTTTGGGCTTAACAAAGTGGAAAAAGTGAGAAAATGCACGAGGGGGGGAAGACTGTGAGAAAACGTGAGAAAATGCACGAGGGGGAATACTGTGAGAAAACGTGAGAAAATGCACGAGGGGGAAGACTGTGAGAAAAAGTGAGAAAATGCACGAGGGGGAAGACTGTGAGAAAACGTGAGAAAATGCACGAGGGGGGGAAGACTGTGAGAAAACGTGAGAAAATGCAAATGGGGACGAAGGTGGTGGGGAGACAACAGAAGCCTAAAAAATAGAAATTACAAACTTTGGCCAGAAGTGAATTGTAAATAGATACATTTTTTCGTAATACTGTATAAAACTAAATCCTTTGTCATTGAAAAAAATGATGAAATCATATACACATAGGAATTATTCAAAAAGCGCAAATTTGAGGACATTTAGAAATACAAGACGAAGATATAAATTCATTAGTGCCAATATAATCAATTAGAAAAGTATTGAAATTAAAAATTAAACATTTTTTAAAAACTCTTAAAATTAAAAATTAAAAAGTAATGAATAAATAGATAAATAAAAAATAAATTAAAAAATAATAATCTAAATTAAAGAAAAAATTAATGTTAAAAATAAAAATATAAATTGAATTTAAATTTTAAACATTAAATAGATCACAATCTGAATTCAGTTATATGTCACTTTTCATGTACTTCATAATATCCATTTTTTTCTTGCAGACAAAGTAAACATTACCGATCTAGATATTCTAGCCTGTTTGAGAATTTTCCATTTAACTTTAGGCGTTTTATTTTCTTCTTTTAACTTCCAAAAATATTTAAGAAAAGATGCCATATTTTGTTTATCCTTATTAGTAAAAGATGTGAGATGGTTGTAAAAACGCTTTTTAAAAAAGTTCATTGTATTACCAATATAAAATTTAGTAACCCTAGAATTCTCTACAGATGAGATAGAGCACATGTAGACCAGGGATTTAGTTAAACACTTATTAGATAAGGGACATTGGTTAGGATTTCTACAATTAAAAAAGTGTTTATTATGAGGCAAATTAAAGCGAGCAGTAGAATTGTTTTTGTTGTATAATTTCAATATTTTATTGTTATGTAATTTAATTATTTTTTCTAACTTGTTGGAACAGCTATTTAAAATTTTAAAAATTCTTAAAATTAAAAATTAAAAAGTAATGAATAAATAAATAAATAAGAAATAAATTTTTAAAAATAATCAAAATTAAAGAAAAAAATTGATGTTAAAAATAAAAATAAAAATTGAATTTAAATTTAAAACATTAAATGGATCACAATTCGTAATAGAAAATAAAGATAAAAATAAAGATAAAAATAACATCAGAAGAAAGATCATATAGTTTAAGCAAATTATCAAGATACTAAGATTAATACTGTAAAATGTTTATAATACCTGGAGCTTCAAACTTTAGATTTTATAATTCTAGCAGGATTGTAAGGTTAATTCTTTAATACGTTTACAATTTACTGTAGTTTCATGCCTCTAATTCAGTAATATGTCACTCTTCATTTATTTAATAATTTCCATTTTTCTTGTAAAAAAAGAAACATGGTTCATTTATCGAACTAGATATTCTAGCCTGTTTGGAAATATTCCATTTAACTTTAGGTGTTTTATTTTTTTCATTTAACTTCCCAAACTATTTAAATGTTTACATTATTACTTACCTGATCAGGCATTGTTCTTTCAATGGTGAAACAAAATATAGAGTTTTGTAGTATATTGTAGTTTGTACATGATCTAAAGTATATATATATATATATATATATATATATATATATATATATATAACTCTGGCGTGTATGCATCGCTCATTCAGTGAAATGAATTAGAGCGCTCTAGCTATTGGGCGCGTATAATATGTGCTAAAAAGTCTGCCTACTTCCACCGAACACCCATAGCCCAGCGGTAGAGTCGCCGACTGACGCCATTTCGGTCGGGTTTCAATCCTGTGTAAAAAAAAGCAATAGGAGTCTAACCGTACTGATGAGCTGTAATACGGCGAAACAGATCTGTCTGCGGATGACAATATATATATATATATATAAATTAGTTATTTCCGCAATCTAGGTTTCAACTTTTCGGTATCTTTAGGCGATTTGCAATAACTGATTTATTTACCTCTTAAAGTATTGTGTAATCCCACTATGTGCCTTATTCAGACAAAATAATTTTCTTTCAAATTTAATTAATTACAATGTTTCATTTATAACTTATCTCTAACATAAAAAAAAGAATATTATTTTAATAAAATAAAATGACCCACACAATACTAAATTATTGTTCTTAATACAATATAACTAAGTATATCATAATAATTCAATTCTAATTCGGACCTAAACATTCTATCCCTTTTACTCATATATAGCAGTAAAAAAATATATATATTGTTCAAAAACAAAACAAAAAAACCTCAAATCCAACCTCCTGTTAAAAATTATTGTCTACTCATTTAAAAAATCTAAGTTTCCACTATGCATCTTACTCAGACAAAATTAAAAAAATGACATGTCTATATCTAAACCATCCTACCCCCTTTTCATAAGCTAAATATTAAAGTTTCATGGTTACATAATTCTCAGCTTTTGACCATATCATGTTGAAAACACCGGTTCTCGCTTGATCACCGAAGTTAAGCAACGTTAAGACTGGTCAGTACTTAGATGGGTGACCGCTTGGGAATACCAGGTGCTGTAAGCGTTTAGTGACGGATGTTCGTTGTGGTGCAGTGGATATCGGCTCGGAAAGAGAAATCGGTGAGCCGAGTTCAAATTCCAGTTGAATACTCTGCATTACACTTAAGCACTCGTATCCTTAGGAAAGGTATTAACCCGTCCCTTCACTCCAGTTACGAGTTAAATAACAATAATAGGACTTGGGGACCCTGCCCTTAAAAACAAATCCCAGTGAATCTTGATACTCGAAAAGAAGAAAGTATTGCTTGACACAAAAACTTATATAAAAAACAACAATAAATTGTTGAAAGAAAAAAGTATTACCAGAAATAAATAAATAAAATTTAGTTGGCAATAAATGACCCGCGGAGGTTGATATGCCATAACAACCAACTTAATTCTCAATTTTGATTGAACAATTTTGATACACCTAAATGTATTTCCTCCAACTACCTCTCCCTAATTTTCTAACTAACAATGAATTTATCTTATATTTTCAACATTTATTTTAACATATCACCTGAAGAGGAACACTTTTGTTCTGAAACATGAAAATCTTTGTGCAGTGATATTATGCTTTTATAAACCATTGTAATAACAAAATTACAATATTAGGCTCTACTTCGTATTGCGCATTCTTTATAAAAGTAAATGATTCAACAGTGGGCTTTTAATCTACGTGTTCTTTCACATTTTTGTAATATATATATATATATATATATATATATATATATATATATATATAATTTGGAAATGAGTTATTTCCACAACCTCAGTTTTAACCTGTCGGTATCTTCAGGCGATTTACAATAACTGATATATATATATATATATATATATAAACAAAGTATATATTTGTTTATATATATATAAGGAAGTGACCGGAGTCTAAGCCGTACTGATGAGCTGTGATACAGTGAAACAGATCTGTCTGCGGAGGACTATAGTATATATATATATATATATATATACACGAAAAAAATCGCAAGATCGCCAAGACCTACCGCGGTTTCGCACAACGGCTCGTCAGGTTTTGCCCTGACGAGCCGTTGTGCGAAACCGCGGTAGGTCTTGGCGATCTTGCGATTTTTTTCGTGTGTTTTTGCTCTGCGTAACTGCCTTTTTGTTAACACTTTTTGGTTAGTTTAGTATCGAGCACTTTTCTTTCCTGGTGGTTCGTTCCGTTCGAGGGTTTTTTTCTTTACTGTGAAGAACCGTATGCATTGTCGGTCCTACGCAGTTTTCTTTTTTTTCCCCTCTTTGTCCAAAGCTCTATAGCCGAGGACGGTAACGGAGTTAGATTCTGTTGTTTATTCATAGTCTTTAAAAGTTTCTCGTGTAACATTTTAAGATTGGAATACGTACAGAGTCGGTTTTATTATTATTATTATTAATATATATATATCATACTTACAGACATTTTAAAGATGGAGGAATAAAAAATAAGAAACACGGTTTCAATCCCAAGCTTCATAAGGGTCATCTGGGACTTTTATTATTTTAAAATATTTAAAACTGAAGGGGAAAATGAGTGGAGGGGGAGGGGTAAGCACTAGATGGGAATTATGTGGAGTCCAATTAAACTATCTCGCTACTTATAGAGAGACATAATCCTAGATCTATATGTATATGAAAGGCAATCTGTGAGGCTCTGTGTGACTGTAATCTATGCACGCCTATATTTTTTTAAGCTACGCCATTCAAACTTTCCAGGGACACATATCTACATGGAAGACAGGTCGACACATACTTTTTGAGTTTAAGTTCAGCAATTTTCCCTTTCGCAGATTTTGGCCAGTAGAACCGATTGTTTACATTTGCTCCTTAAAACATCTAAGATCTAAGATGGTTGCTGAATTACGTCCCAGAAATCAAATCGCACGTGTCAAACGCGACTAAAATATTTATTATAAAAAAATGAGCCTCTATAATTAATTTTTATTACGATGTTTTAAAAATTCATTTAGTCTACAAAAAATGTGAATATTTTCCTCGTAATTTTGAAACAAAAGAAATATTTTAAAAACATTTCTGAACTGAGAGTGTAATAGTTTTTTATATTTCTAATTTCAGTAAAACAAAATAACTTTTATTTTTATGTTAAAATTCATTTAGTCAATAAAAAATGTAGATATTTTCCCCCGTAATTTTGAAACAAAAACAAACGCAATGTTGTTTACAATGTCACACAAAACATCAAATCACTTTTACGTAAAACAAAAGAAAATAGATTTTTTTAAAGAATTTTTTTAAAGAATTTTTCAACAACAATTTTTTATATAATTATTTTTTTTTAATAACCGAGTCCTACTACTAAACTTTTCTGAGTTACACGGGCAACGCGAGGCTATGATGCTAGTTTAATATATAATGACTCCAGTATCTGTAAGTGAAACGTTGAGTGTGAACCAGACAAAACAGTGATCCACACTAAAGCCAGTCACACAATTTCTGTTATTTATAAGATGTTAAGTGATTGCTCACCCGGAAGTTTTCACAAGTTGACCCGTTTTGAGAATTCTTAATGGTTCATGTTGCTTAATTCTGCGATCCAAGCGTTGTGACGTCCTTCCTATGTAATCATTACCACAACTACAAATAAACTTATGAATAACAGAAGAATTATGATGGCGAGAAAGTAAGTCCTTTCGCTTAGACGGAAAAGTAGAATGAGTGCCAAAATGAACTCTAATCTGAGCAGAGAAATAACAAGAACTAACAGCTCTAGAAATTTGCCTAGCCAAAAGCTCACTACGTGAACAAATGTAAGGAAGCCTTAGATAGACTGGACATTTTTCCACAGTATACAGCTTATCCTTAGAAAAACTACTGATTTTATCACTCATCACACCGCTAACAATATCTCTAGGATAAACATTTTTGGATAAGGTGCTGCGGATAAAATCTAATTCCACATTTAAATATCTTTTCGTGCAACTTTAATTAAAGCCCTATGTGTAAGGGTCTTAACCAAAATAATTTTTCACTTTCTTGGATAAAATAAGTCCCACAGCGTATATCGGTTCGAAATTTCTAGCACCTAATGAAGGCCGAAGTGTACAACGACCAAAACGTCGTACAAATGGCAACAAGGATGAGAACAATAGTCCGAATAATGTAAATACTGTAAATACTACCTAATCTCAGAAATATAGACAAATAGAATGATCTATTATTAAACGTCGTACAAATGGCAACAAAGATGAGGATAATAGTTCAAATAATGTAAATACTGTAAATACTACCTCATCTCAGAAATATAGACAAATAGAATGATCTATTATTAAACGTCGTACAAATGGCAACAAAGATGAGGATAATAGTCCAAATAATGTAAATACTGTAAATACTACCTAATCTCAGAAATATAGACAAATAGAATGATCTATTATTAAACGTCGTACAAATGGCAACAATGATGAGGATAATAGTCCAAATAATGTAAATACTGTAAATACTACCTCATCTCAGAAATATAGACAAATAGAATGATCTATTATTAAACGTCGTACAAATGGCAACAAAGATGAGGATAATAGTCCAAATAATGTAAATACTCTAAATACTACCTAATCTCAGAAATATAGACAAATAGAATGATCTATTATTAAACGTCGTACAAATGGCAACAAAGATGAGGATAATAGTCCAAATAATGTAAATACTGTAAATACTACCTAATTTCAGAAATATAGACAAATAGAATGATCTATTAAAAAACGTCGTACAAATGGCAACAAAGATGAGGATAATAGTTCAAATAATGTAAATACTGTAAATACTACCTCATCTCCGAAATATAGACAAATAGAATGATCTATTATTAAACGTCGTACAAATGGCAACAAATATGAGGACAATAGTCCAAATAATGTAAATACTGTAAATACTACCTAATCTCAGAAATATAGACAAATAGAATGATCTATTATTAAACGTCGTACAAATGGCAACAAAGATGAGGATAATAGTCCAAATAATGTAAATACTGTAAATACTACCTAATCTCAGAAATATAGACAAATAGAATGATCTATTATTAAACGTCGTACACATGGCAACAAAGACGGGGACAATAATCCGAATAATGTAAATACTGTAAATACTACCTAATCTCAGAAATATAGACAAATAGAATGATCTATTATTAAACGTCGTACACATGGCAACAAAATGAGGACAATAGTCTGAATAATGTAAATACTGTAAATACTACCTCATCTCAGAAATATAGACAAATAGAATGATTTATTATTAAACGTCGTACAAATGGCAAAAAGATGAGGACAATAGTCTGAATAATGTAAATAATGTAAATACTACCTAATCTCAGAAATATAGACAAATAGAATGATCTGTTATTAAACGTCGTACACATGGCAACAAGATGAGGACAATAGTCTGAATAATGTAAATACTGTAAATACTACCTCATCTCAGAAATATAGACAAATAGAATGATTTATTATTAAACGTCGTACAAATGGCAACAAAGATGAGGACAATAGTCCGAATAATGTAAATACTGCAAATACTACCTCACCTCAGAAATATAGACAAATTTATTGTTTTCCTGGAAGTTAATACTATTTCTTAAAAAACTTTTTAATATTCTTTTTAATTACATACACGCACATCTACTCTCGGTACCTTCAATAATATAAAATATCGCTCACGAAACGTATATATAAATAGAATTTTATGCAAGTGTTGGTGTAATAAACATGTTCGTGACCAAATGTCTTCCTTCAGAATTTTATTGTATTTCAACAACAAGTTCGTTCTTGTTGTGTCTTGCATTTGTGACTGAAGTTCACCGGTCCGTATGCATGCTTGAAGTCTACAAAATGTTGAACGAAAACAAAAAAACAAAAATCAAACTTTTAGAACAGACATTATATTTTTCTCAATATTTTCTTTACGTTTTCTTTCTTTCTTTCTTTCTTTCTTTCTTTAATAATTCACCTCAACTAAGGCAAGACCGCCACTATTCCGCGGGGCCAGGTGGCGGGGCAGGATAAGAGAAAAAAAAAGTAGAGTGTATATCAAAGAAAGTATAAGAGAGATTCAAGGAGATAGGAAATGGTTCTTGACATTGTCTTTAATCTTTTAGAGATTGTAGCTATCAGGGAAATAAGGAAACGGAAAGGAAGTTCCACAGTTAAGAAATGCCAGAAAATAAACCATTAGTTCTTATCAATAACATTAGAAAAAATGCAATGCTCAACATAATTCCTTTCTAAATTAGTTTGCACGACAGTTACGCCCTGCCAATACCTAATAAATAATTGATTATTCCGTTTTGATAACAGGAAAATAAAATTTCAGAGACCCTGTTTAGATTCAAAGAAAGAAAGAAAGAAAGAAAGAAAAGAAAGAGAGAAAGAAAGGAAGAGAGAGATACAACAGAGTTTTACTTTTGTTTCACGGTATATCAACCTCTGTGGGTTATTTAATTTAAAAAAGATAGGGTTTTAAGGTAATTTTTAAATGTTCGGTTATAGTGAGAAGGTTAATTTAGTCAGATTATAATGAAAATTTTTTATTTATAATTTCAGATTTCTTCTAATGTTTTAATCACAAATGTATTCTTGGCAATAATTTTTTCCTTCAAAAATGTGTTATGGTAATTATTTTTTTCCTTCAAAAATGTATTGTTCGTAATATTTTTTTCCTTCAAAAATGTATATTTATTTAAAAGTCTAGTTTTTATAATTTCATAGTGTTTTGACCCCAGTTTGGTGATAACCTATATGTCCATAGCTGAGACCCTAACAGGTACTACCACTCCGGGTCAGGGTGAACCTGGGAACAACAGCAATTAAGAGGTGGTTCTATGCCCCTCACAACTTTCCAATCAGAGGCCTTGCTGCCGGATGCAGTTTACTATCATACCCAGGACGGTGATAAGATAGTGGAAGCAGTAATGCTCATATGTATTTAAGTGCAGTGAAATTCAGAACCTGGTCAATTTCTAATCTTCCCATTTGTATTCACTTACCTCTTTAAGTAATATTTTGTTAAAGTTGTTAAGCTCAAATATTCTTATAAAACGATAATGAAATTCTCACTGTCATTTTGTTGACGTAGAACTCGTCATGAACTTATTCTATCATTAGCTTTGCTCTCTGGTGCCCCCTCTGAATGAATTTAGTCAAGCTACTAGAAAAGCAACTAGGTACCACCCGTTTACAATGAACCCAATCAAATGTAACCGCAACTTCTACTCCAACAGCTTCTTTTCTCGCACTTCCCACCTGTTGAATTCCCTTTTGCTAAACAGAAAACTACAATCTCTAAGAATTTAAATGCAAAGTCAATTGTCGTCTCTTATCTTTCGCTGACAACCCTTGTATCATGTTCTTCTTTAAACTCCACCCCATTCCACTCTCATGCAGCCCTCTTCACACCAGTGTTCTCATCCTGTTTTTACTCATTCTCTGACTCCCCTGTAACATGTTCTTCTTTACAATCCTGCACATAAATAAATCTACCATCCGCCCGTGCATTGAATACTGCAACCATATCTTGTCGGTGCTCCTGTTATCCACCTAGGTGTCTTTGACATAATGCAACGGATAATCTGTAATGTGATCGATCCCGACTTGGCAGCTCAGGTAGAGTCATTTCTCACTGGCGCAATGCGGATTCCTGTCTCTTCTACAAATACTTTCACGGCTTCTGCTCTGATGAACTTAGCTCACTAGTGCCTCCTATATATGATTTTACTCGAACCACAAGATTAGCAACTAGGTCCCACCCTTTTACCAAGAAAATGTAAACGCAAATTCTACTCCAGTAGCTTTTTTCTCGCATTTTCCGCCTGTGAAATTCCCTTCTATTTACTTGCTTCCCAGACAGGTACAATCTCCAAGAATTTAAATGTAAAGTCAATAGTCATCTCCTATCTGACTAACCTGCATTCTCTCTCTCTCTCTCTCTCTCTCTCTCTCTCTCTCTCATGTTCCTTTTCTTCGTCCACTTCACTTTCATCAGAATTCTCATCCTTCTTTTACCCTCTTTTAAGATCTTATAACCTATCACTCTTTCTCATAACTTTCCTTCTATGTAACCCCTTGCACAACAGTGGCAGTAAAATGCCTTGCTTGGGACGATGTGATTATATGTATAGATATATTATGTAAATATATAGTGGGGCATCAATTTTATATTACAATCAATATATAAATTGATCCCTCACTTTATGGCCACTTTATTGCTTGGGGCGATATGATTATCACCTCGTCTGTAAAACACTGCGCAGCAGTGGTAGTTCTGCCTTGCGTGGGGTGAAATGATTTTAAAAAAATTAACTTAAAATTCACCAGAAAACAGCTAAAACATGAAATGTTCACGCACACAGAAGAGAGTTCTACATGAACTGTTAGTTAAGAATAAACATGATATTTGCTATATTTCTGAGATTTCGACAGCATTTACATTATTCGGACTATTGTCCTCATCTTTGTTGCCATTTGTACGACGTTTAATAATAGATCATTCTATTTGTCTATATTTCTGAGATGAGGTAGTATTTACAGTATTTACATTATTCGGACTATTGTCCACATCTTTGTTGCCATTTGTACGACGTTTAATAATAGATCATTCTATTTGTCTATATTTCGGAGATGAGGTAGTATTTACAGTATTTACATTATTCGGACTATTGTCCTCATCTTTGTTGTCATTTGTACAACGTTTAATAATAGATCATTCTATTTGTCTATATTTCGGAGATGAGGTAGTATTTTCAGTATTTACATTATTCAGACTATTGTCCTCATCTTTGTTGCCATTTGTACGACATTTAATAATAGATCATTCTATTTGTCTATATTTCTGAGATGAGGTAGTATTTTCAGTATTTACATTATTCGGACTATTGTCCTCATCTTTGTTGCCATTTGTACGACGTTTAATAATAGATCATTCTATTTGTCTATATTTCGGAGATGACGTAGTATTTACAGTATTTACATTATTCGGACTATTGTCCTCATCTTTGTTGCCATTTGTACGACGTTTAATAATAGATCATTCTATTTGTCTATATTTCTGAGATGAGGTAGTATTTTCAGTATTTACATTATTCGGACTATTGTCCTCATCTTTGTTGCCATTTGTACGACGTTTAATAATAGATCATTCTATTTGTCTATATTTCTGAGATGAGGTAGTATTTTCAGTATTTACATTATTCGGACTATTGTCCTCATCTTTGTTGCCATTTGTACGACGTTTAATAATAGATCATTCTATTTGTCTATATTTCGGAGATGAGGTAGTATTTTCAGTATTTACATTATTCAGACTATTGTCCTCATCTTTGTTGCCATTTGTACGACGTTTAATAATAGATCATTCTATTTGTCTATATTTCGGAGATGACGTAGTGTTTACAGTATTTACATTATTCGGACTATTGTCCTCATCTTTGTTGACATTTATACGACGTTTCGGCCGTTGTACGTTCCGGCATCTTTAAGAATGAGAATGCTATACCCCAGTGATTAAAATAAAGAGTTTAGTTTAAATATTTGTAGCGCCTGAAGATGGCCGGAGCGTAATAAGACCGAAACGTTATAAATATAACAATAAAGATGAGACAAATATTTTCATGTGAACTGCTTGAATGTGCTTTCTTTCCTAGTACAACGAATACATAAATTTCAGCCTGCTACTGTGGTGCAGTGGATATCGACTCGGAACAATAAATCGGTGAACCGAGTTCGAATTCCGGTTGAATTCGTTGCAATCATATACGCGCAAATACCCTTGGGAAAGGTATTAATCCGTCTCTTCCTTCCAGTTATGGGTCAAATCACAAAAATAGCAGGACAGATTGGGTTCTATAGCCTTGGTCGGCAACCAGTCTACCGCAGAAAGCAATGGCAACCTACTGCGGGATAATCTTCTGCCCAGTCAATCAAGTCTCTTTCGAGACATGATCGCACAAGTGTGTATCACGTATGGTACTTGACTGACTGACTGGATATAATAGTGGGAATAATGATTAAGGCTTTTACTGGCCATAAAGTGGGGGATCAGTTTATTACTTCATAACAATAGGAAACCGATCCCCCACTAATTACTACATAATAATATAATACATTTCTTTCCCCTCTAGCTATGAGTCAAATAACAGGACAGATTGGGTTCTATAGCTTTGGTCGGCAACCAGTCTAAGGCAGAAAGTAATGGCAACCTACTGCGGGATAATCTTCTGCCCAGTCAGTCATGTCTCTTTCGAGACATGATCGCCCTTTTTGTTGTTGAAATTGCTAAATGCAACTGCCACTTCTATTTCAATAGTATTTTCTCGTACTGTGGAACTTACGTTCACTTGCTTTCCTGATAACCTTTTCTTCTTCTATGTGCCGTGTCCCTTCAGGACGTAGGCGATCATGGACTTCCACTTGGCTCTGTCTCTTGTCGCTCTCAATAATTTTTCTCTTGGTATCTCTTCCAAGCCCTGCTCCGTCAACCATTTGCTCAGACCTAACAAGTACGTCTCGTGCTGCTTTCCTCTGTCTTTCCTTCCATTTATGGGAACTGACCCGGGTACAAGTTTTGGCCTCCCTACATTATACCTTGCGCCACACCCTGATAGTGGAGCGGCAAATAAATATAAATATAAAATATCCCCGGGTGGACTTGATCTTGATCTTCCCAAACAGGGAAAATCGATAATCGAAAAAATCGGGTTATAGAATGAATGGTCCGATTTTAATCAAATTTGAGACACTCATAGACAAAGACATAAGAAACAATATTCAGAAGTTTCAAAGTTGTAGTTCTTACAATAGTGCAGAAAATCAATTATATATATATATATATATATATATATATAATTGATTTTCTGCACTATTGTAAGAACTACAACCTTGAAACTTCTGAATATTGAAATTTGATACACTCATAGACAAAGACATAAGAAACAATATTCAGAAGTTTCAAAGTTGTAGTTCTTACAATAGTGCAGAAAATCAATTGTATATATATATATATATATATATATATAAGGCAAGATGTTTGTGTGTGTGTCTGTTTATCTGTCTGTATATCCTTTATACAAATCCACAATTTTTATCCGATTCTCACCAAACATTACACAAATATTCTTTAGGCTGAGTCTGAGCTCCAGGACCATGGATTAGTTTTAAAGCTTTCATTACACCCGAGCAACGCCGGGCTATACTGCTAGTCAATATATATATTGATTCCACGTTTTGTGGGAACAGCAGTGAGTACATTGGGGACTTGCGCTGCTGGAAAGAGCGATAACATCTACTGGGCATAAGAAATCTGTTAAAACCTTAAATAGCCTTGTCAGATCGGCTCTTACGTATCGATATCATACATGAGGTCAAATTTGTTCAAAAATATCTACAGCCACTTCTTAAAATCAATGTAATTCTACGACCTGGGCGAGTTAAACCTAAGGCTCTTGTCAGTCATGCTTCTTTGATCATTGTGGACTTGCGCTAGAAAATCACAACAACCTGTATCAAATAACAGAAACCACATCACTTGAGGACTTCCAACAGCAGCAACAACTAAAATGGATAGTACATGAAACTCGAAAAAAATAACATAACCAAGACGTTAACTTTGCACACAACTTCAAACAAAAGGTTAGGAAGGAAACCCCCATCAATACATGAAAAAGTGATAATAGCTACTGACCCCCCCACCAAAAAAAATCTATGTGGATATAAAAATGGGGGATTAATTCTATGTTTCAATCTATATATAAAGTCTTGTCTTATTTTGTGACCGCAAGACTTTCTGTACATTCGGATATACGCTAAAGAATCACAAAAAAGAACTGTATCAAATAACAGAAACTACACCAGTTGAGGACTTCCAACAGCAGCAACAACTAAAATGCATAGCACATATAGATCTAAGAGAAAATAATGACATATTCAACGCAAGTTAACATTCCACACTACTTCAAAGAAAAGGTTAAAAGGAACCCCTCATCACTACTGGAAAGAGCGATAACATCTACTGGGCATGAGAAACCTGGTAAAACTTTAAATAGCCTTGCCAGATCGGCTCTTTCGTATCGATATCATGCATGAGGCCAAATTCGTTCAAAAATACATACAGCCACTTCCTAAGATCAATGCAGAAATAAGACTCTGAGTGCGTTAAACCTAAGGCGCTTGTCAAAGGTCATGCTTCTTTGAACATTGTGGACTTCCGCTACAAAATCACAAATAAAACAAAACTTTATTAAATAACAGAAACCACATCACTTGAGGACTTCCAACAGCAGTAAAAACTAAAATTGATAGCATATGAAGCTTGAAGAAATAACATAATGAAGAGGTTATCATTTCACGCCATTTCAATCAAAAATTTATGAAGGAAACCCCTATCAATACAGGAAAGAGTGATAATAACTACTTGACTTTAAAAAATGGATATAAAACGGGGGATCAATTCCATATTTCAATCAATATATAAAGTGATACCTGATTTTGTGACCACAGTACTGTCTGTATATTTACGCTGTAGAATCCCATTACGCTATCGAATCACTGCAGTAAATAACAGAAACCACATCAGTTGAGGACTTCCAACAGCAGCAACAACTAAAATGAATAGCACATGTAGATCTAAAAGAAAATAATGGCGTAAGAAAGATTTGAGATTCCAGATTACGTTAAGCAAAAGGTTAGTAAGTAAACTCAATACTAGAAATAGCGATAACAATTACTAGAAATTTTCTCGAACCTTTTTCTTGAGAAACAGTTTTTTCCAAAAATGATTTTGTAAAAAACACTTTAGAAAGAAGGATTTCATAGATTTCAGCTGACAGTAAAGCCGTTTAGTCAATGAATTCCAAATGTTTCCTTATAAGGAAACGATCAGTGTTACCATTCAGTCAGGTCCATGACAGACTGAGCAGAGACTTTTACCGTAGTAGGTTTCCATTTTTTTTTGCAATAGACTCGTTGTCAACAAAGGCTATAGAACCCACTCCGGTCTGCTATTCAACCCATAGCTGGAGAGGGTGCATAAATGAATGAAACGAATTTGACTGGGGTTCGAACTCGGCTCTCCGATTTCTTATTCATCTTGACACCACAACAGAGATGTTATCATTACTATTATTATGGGATAGTTATTTTCCACGGCAAACTATTTTTATTTTCTGATTCCAGGGATGTTTATCTAAATCGGCTGTAAAAAGCAAATTTGAACTTCGCGTAGATCAAGGTATAAATATCATCTTATGGGAAGTGATGGAAGTGAAGCCTCTTTCGCGGGTTTGAACTGTCAGCATATGGGTCTCCGTATCTTTATCTTGCTTACTTCAGTGAGATTGCTTCTAAATAAACTCTCCCTCTCTTCTTCTTCAGCATTAGTATTTTCCTTCCATATCGTCAAGCTTGTCTCGCTAGAATAATTACAATTAAGTAGTGAGTTCGATCCTCACTGAGTGTCCCATACTTTCAGCCTTGTGCCACATCAAAGCTATGCTTAAAAATCTACTATTGGGCACCTCGAGATGGTGTAATCGTTAGTAAATTTGTCTCGCTAAAATCATGATAATTGAGTATTGAGTTCGATCCTCACTGGGTGTCCCATACTTTCGGCCTTGTGCCACATCAAAGCTATGCTTAAAAATCTACTATTGGGCACCTCGAGATGGTGTAATCGTTAGTAAATTTGTCTCGCTAAAATCATGATAATTGAGTATTGAGTTCGATCCTCACTGGGTGTCCCATACTTTCAGCCTTGTGCCACATCAAAGCTATGCTTAAAAATCTACTATTGGGCACCTCGAGATGGTGTAATCGTTAGTAAATTTGTCACGCTAAAATCATGATAATTGAGTATTGAGTTCGATCCTCACTGGGTGTCCCATACTTTCAGCCTTGTGCCACATCAAAGCTATGCTTAAAAATCTACTATTCGGCACCTCGAGATGGTGTAATCGTTAGTAAATTTGTCTCGCTAAAATCATGATAATTGAGTATTGAGTTCGATCCTCACTGCGTGTCCCATACTTTCGGCCTTGTGCCACATCAAAGCTGCGCTTAGAAAATCACCATATCGGTCAAGCTCTCCTTAATTTTGGATTTTAGGACTCGAGCTATAGCCGAGTATAAACACGCACTTAATGTGCCGGTTTCTCTTTCTCGTAGGGACACGCATCGATTAAATACCAAGAAACGATTAGTTACACCAGCTGGAATATTTTTTTAACTTTTCTATTTTTTTTTTTTTTTTTATAAGCGTTTCACCCCGAGCAAGGCATGTCACTGCCACTACTGCGCAGGGGGCTACGTAGAGTGGAGAAAGGATGATTAAATATAGGAAATGTCAGAGGGTGGGTGATAGGCGGGTAAGGATACCGAGAATGAGGGTTGGGTAGATGAGAGTGTTCTGAGAATAATTGGGAGTTAGTGTGATAGGAGGCGTCTATTGACCCTACATTTAAACACCTGGAGATTGTAACTGTCGGGAAAGCAGAGTTGTGGAAGGGAGTTCCACCGGCGGGAAGCGCGAGAAAAGAAGCTGTTGGAGTAGAATGTACGGTTACATCTTATTTGTTTAACTGTAAAAGGGCGGGACCTAGTTGCTAATCTAGTATCTCGTGTAAATTCGTGCTTAGGCGGCACCAGTGAACTAAGCTCATCGGAGCAGTAGCCATGAAAGTACTTGTAGAAGAGGCACAGGGAAGCCACATCACGCCGGTGAGAGAGCGGCTGCAGCCGGTCTGCCAAGTCAGTATCAACCACGTCACAGATCCTCCTTTGTATTTTGTCAAGAAGCCCAAGGAGAGCAGCAGGGGCACCCGACCAGATATGGCAGCAATATTCAATACACGGAAATTTACATTTCATTGTTTTGAAATATACGCGGGCCATTCAATAAGGTGAATCTTTTGGTATAAGGACTTCTAATACAGATAGAATCTTACTTTTTTGTTTGTTTATTTTTGTTTTGTTTTTTTCAACGTAGTCTCCCAGCACTGTCACAAACTTTTCCCATCTGTGCACAAGCTTCCATATTTCCTCAGCGTAAAAATCTTTGAACTGATATCTCAGCCAATCGCTCACAGCACTTTTGACTTCATCGTAACTTTCAAACTTCGTGCCTTTCGTGAACTCTTTCAAGGGACCAAACACGTGAAAGTCTGAAGGTGCAAGGTCTGGGCTGTAAGGGGGATGAGGGAGCAGTTCTCAACCTAGTTCTTTGATGGTCTGAACCGTTAGGGCTGCTGCGTGAGTCCTTGCAGCTGACCTTCGAGTAGGCAAGGTCATCATGGACAATTTTGTGTACTGTCCCAACAGATAGGCTCAAAGTCCTTGCAATGTCATCCACTGTTACCCTTCTGTCAGCCTGAATGAGGTCATTGACTGATTCGATCACCTCAGGAGACCTCACTTCTGTAGGCCTCCCAAGCCAGTCTTCATCCTCAACACTGCCCATTCTACTTTAAACAATTTAGCCAACTTTTAAACATTTTTTTGGTGAAACATGTGGCACCATACACAGTTAACATTCTCCTATGAATTTCAACTGGTTTGCACCACTTCAGCAACCAAAAACTTGATAACTGACCTCTGGTCAATCCTGGAGCATGCGTCTTGGTCGGCCATCTTTGTTAATCTCCAAAACTCTCAAAGTTTTTTTTCAATCTACAAAAAAATAAAAATAAAAATAAAAAAAATAAAAAATAAAAAAAGTAATCTTCTATTTGTATTAGAAGTCCTTATACCGAAAAATTCACCTTATTTATTGAATGACCCTCGTGTAAGTCCTTATATCGAAAAATTCATCTTATTTATTGAATGACCCTCGTATTATCAATTGAGAATTAATGTTTTTATTTTACTTTTTTCTTTGTTCCTTTTTTAAGGGGGAGGATTCTTGTGAAATGGCGTGCAATACCCTGCTCTCATCAGCCGTCAAGCAGCGAAGGTAACACAGTTTCAGTGGTTAAGGTGGTACTGCAACCCCTGGAGCCACCCGCATCGCTTGCCACCGGTATCAATGTCGTGGAAGAAGAACAGAGGCTTTTCACGTCGGAAGTAGACTTGTGCCAATTATTATTCTTTTATATTTTGATGACTAGTCATCACCATGGATCGAGCATGTGAGCAATGATGAGGTTTTGGAAAGGATGGAAACGAAAAGGAAATTAATACTGAGCATCAGGAAGAGAGAGCTGAAGTTCCTGGGACATGCAATGGGGAAGGAGGGCTTGGAGAACCTCATACTAACAGGATAGATAGAGGGAAAAAGAGACAGGGGAAAGCAGCGGATAACATATTTGAAGGGCCTGAGCAGGTGGATGACATAACGGGGTTGCGTGGTGTAAAAGGAGAAAGCATGCGAGGAGCCACCAGGGATAGGAAAAAGTGGAAGGCCATTATCGCTTACGGCCTGAAAGGACAAGGCACACAGAAGAAGTAGTCATCATACAGACTGGTGGGGTGGGTGGCTACTATTATGCATTTTGTAAGAATTACAAACTCTTTAACTTTACTATTGTTTTCTTCAATAGGAGTAGACAGGTATTTTGAACAGGAGTTTCCCAGCAGCGTCACACACTTTTCCCATCTGTGCACAAGCTTCCGTATTCCCTCAGCGTAAAATCTTTGGACTGATGTCTCAGCCAATCACTCACAGCACTTTTAACTTCATCGTAAGTTTCAAACTTCGAATTTTTGTTCTCATCTTGGTAGATATAGATGTTTTAATAGACACAACGTTTCAACCAAGTACCCTCTGGTCATCATCAGGTGTCCGTAGATTAGTTGATGTGGATTATCTCCTATTAAATTCAAAATAATTCCAAGATTATTGAAAATTATTCATCTCAGAAATAAATAAAATTATGACATGTGGCACGAACCCACTAACATAATCCAAAATAAAGTCCATATCCATCTGACACTGAATAGTAAAATGGCTCCAAAAATAAACCAATAAAGTCCTTCAGGCGTAATAGAAATAGTAGTTGGTTATACATGTGTTAGTATCATCTAGTGGTCATGTGTTCGAACCTTGGACTTGGTAGTGAGAGAACCAAATTCTAATAGGAAAGAACAATAATTGATTTCACAGGATATTTCGCGATAATAAATGAGATATTCTACATCAGCCAATCTATGGACACCTGATGACGACCAGAGGGTCCTTGGTCGAAACTTTGTGTCTATTATAACACCTATATCAACCAAGATGAGAACAAAAGTCCAGGAGTAGAGGTCTATTACTTGTTTTATGTTTATAAATTGGGTTAATAGCATAATCGCCTTCTTCGGGGTGAATTGATATTTTTAATCATTTCACCCCAATCAAGGAAGTTTTACTGCCACTGGTACGCAGGGGATTACATAGGAAGAAAGTGATGAGAAAGAGTGACAGGTTATAGGGGGTGTCAAGAAGTGGGTAAAACAAGGATGGGGATACTGGCGTGATAAGAGTGGATTAAGCAGAGAAACGATCATGGGAGAAATGATGCGAGTCAGTGATATAGGAAATGACCATTGACCTTACATTTAAATTCTTGGAGATTGTAGCTGTCTGGGAAGCAAGTAAACGGAAGGGAATTCCATAGGCGGGAAGTGCGAGAAAAGAAACTAGAGTAGAAATTGCGGTTACGTCTTATTGCTTTCACTATAAAAGGTTGGGACCTAGTTGCTAATCTAGTAGCTCGACTATTCATACATAGAGGGTACCAGTTAGCTATGTTCGTCGGAGCAGAAGCCGTGGAAGTATTTGCAGAAAAGACAAAGGGAAGCCACATTACGCCGGTGAGAAAGTGACTGCAGATGAGCTGCCAAGTCGGGATCTATCACATTACAGATTCTCCGTTGAATTTTATCAAAGACCCCGAGGTGGATAGCAGGAGCACCCGACCAGATATGGCGGCAGTATTCAATACACGGACGGATGGTAGATTTATATATGTGCAAGATGGATTCAAGCGAGAAAAAACTTCCTGGCCTACACAAAGAAGAATAAACTTCCCTGAAAACTTTTAACTGATATTTCAAAAAATGTCTTGTTCTTTTATCTGCATGTAATAAAGTGATTAGAAATTTAGATGTGATAAGGAGAGCCACATAGGAGAAGGAGCTTTCGTGTTTTATGGACGGCAGGGAGAGTTTTTGAAGTAGAGTCTTCTAAAAGACTTAACCAAAAAAGAACAAACTAAGAAATATATAAAAGCTTTCGGGATCAAGTGGCAATAAGTCGGACCTTTGAGAATTTCCATAGACAGCTCTATATAAACGGTGGATAAATGCGGTGGTTGAAGTAATCCAGTGGCCTGATCCAAAGGTTTGTGAGTTCAATACCTGGCCACAGCAGAGGCAAACAAAACTTGGAGAGCTGAGTTAATCTGACTCGGTGGACAAAATGAAGAATTCAGTTCAAAATTTCAATGTATATCACCTGAAGAAGGCCGGAGCATCAACAGCTGAAACATCGGGAATATGAGTGAATAAGATGAGAACAATAGCCCGAACAATGTAAAACAAAACAAATTTTTAAATATGTTTTTGTCTACGTTCGACAGGAAACCTATTTTATGCATAAATTTAATATTTCTCTTTGTTTTACATATTATATAAATGTCTTATATCACTTTTAGATAACTAAGTTTTAATTGGTACAGGAAGACATTATATGCATCGATAAAACTCGTTGACACTTGTTATAAATAAATAAAAGCTTTCGGGGTCAAGTGACAAAAAGTAGGACCTTTCAGAATTTACGAACACAGGTTTATATTAACGGTCGCAGTAGATAAAGGCGTTGGTTGAAGTATTCCAGTGACTTGACCTAAAGATGTATGAGATCAATATCTGACCAGAGGTGAACAAAACCCTTAGAGAGCATATTCAGTCAGTTAAGTGCCATACGTGATACACGCTTTGGCGATCATGTCCCGAAAGAGACATGACTGAGCAGAAGATTATCCCGCAGTAGGTTGCCAGTGCTTTCTGCGGTAGACTGGTTGCCAGCCAAGGCTATAGAACCTACTCTGTCCTATTATTTAACCCATAACTGGAGGGAACACGGATTAATACCTTTACCAGGGGTATTTGTGCATAAGTGAATGCAAGTGATTCAACTGGAATTCGAACTCGGAGGTCGAAGGCCTAATTTGAAATATATTTATTTGAAATAATATAGATATTCAAAATATATTTAATTGAACGCATGTAATTGCATTTAATATTTAGAATTGAATTACCAAAGAGAAATAACTGAAACTGAAATATCCAGAAGTGGCATGGCATGTGGAAATAGAACAATCTGCCTCGGTGAACGAAATAAGGGTTTTGGTTTAGAATTACAACGTACGTCACCTGAAGAAGGCCAGGGTGTACAACGTCTGAAACGTCGTGAATATGATAATAAAGATGAGAGCAATAGTCCAAATAAATGTACAAAATGTAAATATTTCAAATATATTAATTTTTTTTTTTTTATGATTTGGTCTACGTTCGGCAGGAATCTTATTTTAGGCATAGATTTTGTTTCTCTTTATTTTTCATGTAGGCTTACGGCTATATCACGTTGAATACACCGGTTCTCGCTCGATCACCGAAGTTAAGCAACGTTGAGCCTGGTCAATACTTAGATGGGTGACCGCTTGGGAATACCAGCTGCTGTTGTGGTGCAGTGGATATCGGCTCGGAAAGAGAAATCGGTGAGCCGAGTTCGAATTCCAGTTGAATACCCTGCATTCACTTGGGAAATGTATTAATCCGTCTCTTCCCTCCAGTTATGGTTTAAATAACAGGGTAGGACTTGGGGACTCTGCCCTTAAAAAAAACAAAAAACAAATCCTAATGAATCTTGATACTCGAAAAGAAAAAAGTATTACTAGACACAAAACGTATATAAAAAACAACAATAAATTGTTGAAAGAAAAAGGTATTCCCAGCAATAAATAAAAAAAAATTTAGTTGGCAATAAATGACCCGCCGATGTTGATATGCCATAAAAACAAAACAACCAAACCAATTATTTTTCATGTTCTATAAATGTGTTATATCACTTTTAGATAATTGGTGCCTGTTTTATGGTACAAGCATCTATCTAAACTTATTTATAAATGGAACTTTGTCTGTGTGTGTGTGTGTGTGTGTGTGTGTGTGTGTGTGTGTGTGTGTGTGTGTATCCGTTACCTATAGCCTTCGAAACGGCTGAACCGATTTTCTTGAAAATTTACACAGTTGTACTATAAGCGTCTGCGAGTGTTCTTAGCTAGGTTTTGTGTTGAGGTACTCCCGATAAATATCGAAAATCAATAATCGAAAAAAATCGTGTTTTAGAAGGAGTGGTCCGATTTTAATCAAATTTGATACACTCATAGACATAGACATAAGAAACGATATTCAGAAGTTTCAAGGTTGCAGTTCTTACAATAGTGCAGAAAATCGATAATATATATATATATATATATATATATATATATATATATATATATATAAGGCAAAATGTTTGTGTGTATGTCTGTTTATCTCCCTGTATGTCTGTAATTTTTCAGCCCTTTTGTTTTATTTTTTGTTTCGGGTTTGGCTCTAAGTAGGTATAATTGTAGTTCTTAGTCTCAGCCATGATACAATTTACTCAGAGGATTTATTTAGCCTTCAAAATTCAGTTTCCAACGAAAGAAACTTATTTGATATCGATAGCAGGAAATCAAAATTTGACTTACATCCATTCATTTTTCTTTCAGTCTACGGTTTCGCTTTAACTGGAAACAACTATTGTTTTTTAGTCTTTCGTGCCAACGTCCAAAGAGTCTGAGCTCCAGGAGGATGGATTAGTTTTAAAGCTTTCATTACACCCGAGCAACGCCGGGCTATGCTGCTAGTATTACTATATTCAGAGCTTCATGACTAATGATGCAAATATATTTGATATTACATGATATTACATGATATTACTCTCTCCACATCTAATTATGTAAATATGTTGATATTACATATTATATCTCTCTGCACGTCTTCTTATTATAGAAATATGCTTGATATTACATTTTAATCATTCCACGTCTTATTACAGAAATATGCTTGGTATTACTCTCCTCACGTCTAATTATGGATATATGCTTAATATTACATGATATTACTCTCCACGTATAATTATGGGTATATGTTTGATACTACATGATATTACTCTCTCCGCATATAATTTTGGAAATATGCGTGATATTTCATGATATTACTCTGATAGAGGACGAAACGGCCGTTAATAATTTATATTTACGAGTCGACTCAGCGTAACTTGCGTCATGAAATAACACAGGAAATAAGGAAACACGAAAAGCCGAAAGTAACCAGAACAACAATATATTAACAAAGGTTACATAGAGTTGAAAGCATGCAAATCAAATAAGGAAAGAAAATTTCTTTCTCTTTGTCTGGAGAGAAAGCTAAATTTTCGATAGAAGATTAAAGTGAGTCAAGTTCAGTTTGAATAAAGTTAATGTACATACTGTTAATGTCTGTTTCCAATTGGAGTTTTTTTAGCGTTGTGTGTGCCTGCTGGTGAGAAATAAAAATATGCGCCACTAATTGCTACCCGCAATTAGTGCGCGTGTGTATGTGTGGGTTAGGTAATAAACATGTCTGCTCTTGCCCGGGACAGAACCCTAACTGCCGTAACACGTGACGCTCCCCGCTTATATCGGCATACCCTTAGCGCGGGAACCTAGTGTTATCACGTGAACGCTGAATGATCATGTGTGTGTGGGTGTGAATGTATCAAACCCTACTCTCTCACCACATCTAATTAATGCGTGATATTTCATGATATTATCCTCACCACATCTAATTATGGAAATATACTTGATATGACATGATATTACTCTCTCCATGTCTAATTATGGGTATGTGTTTGATATTACATGGTATTATTCTTTCTACGTATATATGAGGAAACGTGCGTGATATTTCATGATATTACATTCACCACATCTAATTACGGAGATACGCTTGATATTACATCTCCACGTATAATTATCAAAATCTGCTTGATATCACATGATATTACTCTTTACACGTATAATTGCGAAATATGCGTGATATATGATATTGCTCTCTCCACATCTAATTATGGATATATGCTTCATATTATAGGATCAGTTAAATGCCATACGTGATACACACTTGGGCGATCATGTGTCGAAAGAGACATGACTGACTGGGAAGAAGAGTATACCGCAGTAGGTTGCCATTACTTTCTGCGGTAGACTAGTTGCCAGCCAAGGCTATAGAACCCAATCTGTCCTGTTATTTAACCCATAACTGCAGGATTAATACTTTTTCCAAGGGTATTTGAGCGTAAGTTATTGTAAGGAATTCAACTGGAATTCGAACACGACTCCCCGATTTCACATTCCGAGCCGATATCCACTGCACCACAACGCACATCTCATATTATAGGATACAAATCCTGTATCATCGAAAAATTAACTGAAATGAAATAAGTAAAATTGCACACCCGCAAAAATGGATCAGAACGACTGAAAACATTTAAGAAAAAGTCAGACCGAGGCAAATTTCACAAGTCGGTGTGAAAGTTAAGATTCTAGATTCTGATTGGATAGGGAATAGCAAATTGATCTATGACCCCTGTCAAATTTTCTTAACACCTAAAAAAATAAATATGCTGTCCGATCCGATCACGTGATTAAATTTCACTACTTAACCATGTCCCTTGACCGGTAAAAGTCAGTCAAATGAGAGCAGCAGAGAGACGCCACACTAAAATGTAACAAATGAAATTTCAAGACGCCGATCCTGTCATGTCTCGTTGACATACATTCATTCTTCCTCTCCTTCCAATTTTTCTTTCTTCATCTTCACTCACACGTCGTCAAAGAAACAACAAGATCCTTCAACCGACTCCTAAAAACTAAATTGTCCTTCATTGCTTCACTTTCCTTTTCCTTTTCTCGTAGGCCATAAAAAAGGAAATGAACACACACTTTAACACCTGTTAATATTTCTACATACACACATTCATTATAAGCTGGATTCATTTATCTCCTTACTACTATTTCTCTGGAACATTTAACTACGTACATTGTAGCGGATAAGAAATGAATTAAAATCAACACTCTTCTTTACTTTTACAAAACTTTACGACGATCTGTGAAATACTGGTTTTTCCCAAATAGAAAAAAATTGACTATCTGCTTAAAGAAAAAGTCGAAACCAGATTTCGGAAGTAGGAGTTAAAATGATTTTTGACCATTGGGAGTGACTTACAAGACTCGAAAGGACTTAGCGATCCAGTGCGACATTCAAAAGGACATATAATTGACTTCGCAGCGTCGGAGCTTGCGAGATGGGAGCAGCAAAAGAGAAATACACATCTAAAATGTAACTTCAAACTTCAAACGACCCGGACATTGTCCTCTTTCTCTTTCTCCTTATCAATTTCAACAATTACTACTACGAACATTTAGTATGAACTCTACTCTTAACCTATTAATAATGTTTTTAATTGAACATTATCTTCTACAACTTATGTTAATCCTCCTTTTAATACATTTCTAGTTTAAAATGCAAAATATATATTTTATTCTTCTTACGTTATTCTAAACAATTACATATATTCCAACCTGCCGACAACCAATCATCTGATGATGAAAAACCTTATGATGATTATAACTCTGCATAAATCTTGTAAGCTGTAGGGAGTTCAGTTAAGTCTGACACAAGGCCGAATCAAAGAAACATTAACCAGCTCCCTACCTACAACATTTTTCTCTTTGATCATTTTCTTCTTACAAATTTGTTATTCTGTTTAGTCAATAAAATCTACTTTAACATACAAAACGAAATATTTTATTCTTCCACATTTCAACACCCAACTTTCTGTAATATAACAATCTGGCCCCACCCGAGGAAGGCTGATGCAAGCGAGGGTGTTTCCGGTCGTTGAAAGGAACGGATGTCGTTTGACCTTATTTCCGGCAGCAGCGGAAATAACTACAGAGGCAAACAGAACAGATGTCTCTGAGAATTACGTGGGCGTGCGTGGGCGAGGCAAAACCGGAAGAAAAAGTCCCGGTTCTGGAAGATTATAAAAAGACCTCGGCACACGGATTCGCCAGTAGTAGAGGAGCAACAGAGATCGGCCGGTGAAGAGAGACAACAGATAAGACTACACTCCCGTCAACCCATTAGAAGCGCGCTCTCTCAATTCTCTGTTCCCTATGCTACACGGTTCATCGTCATTAATAAAAATATAACTTTATATTTTTATATATGCGTGTTTGTTGTTTTGTCGTCATACGGCGATATATAACATTTCAGCCTTCTGATATATTCAATTGTGGGGACTTAAGTTGTGTTTGACACAAGGTCAATTTGCTAAACATAGCCGAGTCCCCCCCAATATTACATTATATTACTCTCTCCACTTCTAATCATAGAAATATGCTTGATATTACATTATATTACTTTATCTACGTTTTATTTAAAGTTTTATACTTGATATTACATGATTAAAAACTAACTGGGTAGATTGTTCCACTCGTAAAAAGTACAGTAAATGATTTTGTAGAAATAATTTTTGTGGAGTGACATTCATTAGCTTTTCCACAAAAACATAACTTTTTTTTATATCTTTTTATCATTTTCAAATTGGGTTCCTGTTCATCATATAAATTATCTATTGCAAAAAGATTACTTTTATATAGATAATTTTATATTAAAGGACATAAAATTTATATTAATTAATAAAAGATATATATCTGTTTACTATTCATTTAAAATGGCTTCTGCTCCAACGAATTTAAGTCACTGGTGGCCCTGCAACTCGTGCAACCAGACTGGGAACTGGGTCTCACCCATTTACCGTTAGATCAACCAAATGCAGACGACAAATCTACTCCTGCAGCTTCTTTTCTCGTACTTTCCGCCTGTGGAACTCGCTTCCATATTCTTGTTTTCCTGACGGCTACAACCTCCAGGAATTTAAATGCAATATCAATACTCATCTCTTAACCACTTGACTCTAGTTCTTTCTACACCACCCTGTTCATCCTTTCCTTTCTCATCACACCTGTATTCCCATCCTTACCTTGCTCCTTTCTAACAGGTTCGTCTTTCTCTTCACTCTCTCCTATCTACTCTTTTTAATCTTATGTAGCCCCCTAATGTTTTTAATCTTATGTAGCCCCCTAATGTTTTTACTCTTATGTAGCCCCCTAATGTTTTTAATCTTATGTAGCTCCCTAATGTTTTTAATCTTATGTAGCCCCCTAATGTTTTTAATCTTATGTAGCCCCCTAATGTTTTTAATCTTATGTAGCCCCCTAATGTTTTTAATCTTATGTAGCCCCCTAATGTTTTTACTCTTATGTAGCCCCCTAATGTTTTTAATCTTATGTAGCTCCCTAATGTTTTTAATCTTATGTAGCTCCCTAATGTTTTTAATCTTATGTAGCCCCCTAATGTTTTTACTCTTATGTAGCCCCCTAATGTTTTTAATCTTATGTAGCTCCCTAATGTTTTTACTCTTATGTAGCCCCCTAATGTTTTTACTCTTATGTAGCCCCCTAATGTTTTTAATCTTATGTAGCCCCCCCAATGTTTTTAATCTTATGTAGCTCCCTAATGCTTTTAATCTTATGTAGCCCCCTAATGTTTTTAATCTTATGTAGCTCCCTAATGTTTTTACTCTTATGTAGCCCCCTAATGTTTTTAATCTTATGTAGCCCCCTAATGTTTTTACTCTTATGTAGCCCCCTAATGTTTTTAATCTTATGTAGCCCCCTAATGTTTTTACTCTTATGTAGCCCCCTAATGTTTTTAATCTTATGTAGCACCCCAATGTTTTTACTCTTATGTAGCCCCCTAATGTTTTTAATCTTATGTAGCTCCCCCAATGTTTTTAATCTTATGTAGCTCCCTAATGCTTTTAATCTTATGTAGCCCCCTAATGTTTTTACTCTTATGTAGCCCCCTAATGTTTTTAATCTTATGTAGCCCCCTAATGTTTTTACTCTTATGTAGCCCCCTAATGTTTTTAATCTTATGTAGCCCCCTAATGTTTTTAATCTTATGTAGCCCCCTAATGTTTTTAATCTTATGTAGCCCCCTAATGTTTTTACTCTTATGTAGCCCCCTAATGTTTTTAATCTTATGTAGCCCCCTAATGTTTTTAATCTTATGTAGCCCCCTAATGTTTTTACTCTTATGTAGCCCCCTAATGTTTTTAATCTTATGTAGCACCCCAATGTTTTTACTCTTATGTAGCCCCCTAATGTTTTTAATCTTATGTAGCTCCCTAATGTTTTTAATCTTATGTAGCCCCCTAATGTTTTTACTCTTATGTAGCTCCTGCATATCAGTGGCGTTACCGCCTTGCTCGGGGTGATACGATTAAAAAAATAATAATTATTATACACAATTTTTGTGCATGTACTTCCGAAAATAATCATTCACAAATATTTTATAATATATTAAAAATACGTAAAAATACGTATAAAAATAAGTAAAATTATTTTTAAAAATAGCCAAATATCAATAATGAACATACTTTAAGTCTTTACGTTTGTAAATAGCAGGCGTTTATAATATCTATGCAAAATATCATAATCGATTTTACACCTTATCGATAATATGAGCAAGATATTAATTTAAATAAATAAATGTCAATATTTTTCTATTCTGACATATTTCCTGGTTCCAGAATTTTTCATGATAGTTAATATTTAAAAAAACGTTATTACCCGAAAATATTCTCTACTAGTGAACCAGTCTATTTAAGCAGTGCTTGTATAATTTCTTTTGTAATCAAAACAAAATTTTATATGAAACAATTGTATACTGTCTGGAAAACATATGATTAAATAATATATATATTTGATATGATTTTTTGTTTTATACATTACGAGTTTGGGTGATTATTGTTATTAATACATTATTCATAACGGTTTTTTGGCATACATGGAGTTTCATGACTACCGGAGTTAAAGAAGGACAGTTTTTCCATGGACACCGGTTTTATTTTGATTACGCCTCTACATTGTGTATTATTTTTAAAGGTAATGATTTGAATTTTAATAAAATCTTAGCATATAATGAAAATGAATCTCTACTTATTTTTAGTTTGTAAGAATTCATAAGAAAACAATAAAACACTATTTAATTATTGGATAGTTTAACTATAATTAATTAATTATAATTAAACAATAAGAAACAATCCAATAAATGATGTAAATGTACATTTCAGAGTGACAACGTTTATTAGATGGTTTATTTACAAGAATAATTTTATATTTACAACATTTATTAGATGGTTAATTTACAAGAATAATTTTATATTCACAACATTTATTAGATGGTTTATTTACAAGAATAATTTTATATTTACAACGTTTATTAGATGGTTTATTTACAAGAATAATTTTATATTTACAACATTTATTAGATGGTTTATTTACAAGAATAATTTTATATTTACAAAATTTATTAGATGGTTTATTTACAAGAATAATTTTATATTTACAATATTTATTAGATGGTTTATTTACAAGAATAATTTTATATTCACAACATTTATTAGATGGTTTATTTACAAGAATAATTTTATATTTACAACATTTATTAGATGGTTAATTTTCAAGAATAATTTTATATTTACAACATTTATTAGATGGTTTATTTACAAGAATTTACAACATTTATTAGATGGTTTATTTACAAGAATAATTTTATATTTACAACATTTATTAGATGGTTTATTTACAAGAATAATTTTATATTTACAACATTTATTAGATGGTTTATTTACAAGAATTTACAACATTTATTAGATGGTTTATTTACAAGAATAATTTTATATTTACAAAATTTATTAGATGGTTTATTTACAAGAATAATTTTATATTTATAACATTTATTAGATGGTTTATTTACAAGAATAATTTTATATTTACAACATTTATTAGATGGTTTATTTACAAGAATAATTTTATATTTACAACATTTATTAGATGGTTTATTTACAAGAATAATTTTATATTTATTTGATGGTTTATTTACAAGAATAATTTTAGATTTACAACATTTATTAGATGGTTTATTTACAAAAATAATTTTATATTCACAACATTTATTAGATGGTTTATTTACAAGAATAATTTTAGATTTACAACATTTATTAGATGGTTTATTTACAAGAATAATTTTATATTTATAACATTTATTAGATGGTTTATTTACAAGAATGATTTTATAATCATAATATTTATTAGATGGTTTATTTACAAGAATAATTTTATATTTACAACATTTATTAGATGGTTTATTTACAAGAATTTACAACATTTATTAGATGGTTTATTTACAAGGATAATTTTATATTTATAACATTTATTAGATGGTTTATTTACAAGAATAATTTTATATTTACAACATTTATTAGATGGTTTATTTACAAGAATTTACAACATTTAATAGATGGTTTATTTACAAGAATAATTTTATATTTACAACATTTATTAGATGGTTTATTTACAAGAATTTACAACATTTATTAGATGGTTTATTTACAAGAATAATTTTATATTTACAACATTTATTAGATGGTTTATTTACAAGAATTTACAACATTTATTAGATGGTTTATTTACAAGAATAATTTTATATTTACAACATTTATTAGATGGTTAATTTTCAAGAATAATTTTATATTTACAACATTTATTAGATGGTTTATTTACAAGAATTTACAACATTTATTAGATGGTTTATTTACAAGAATAATTTTATATTTACAACATTTATTAGATGGTTTATTTACAAGAATAATTTTATATTTACAACATTTATTAGATGGTTTATTTACAAGAATTTACAACATTTATTAGATGGTTTATTTACAAGAATAATTTTATATTTACAAAATTTATTAGATGGTTTATTTACAAGAATAATTTTATATTTATAACATTTATTAGATGGTTTATTTACAAGAATAATTTTATATTTACAACATTTATTAGATGGTTTATTTAAAAGAATAATTTTATATTTACAACATTTATTAGATGGTTTATTTACAAGAATAATTTTATATTTATTTGATGGTTTATTTACAAGAATAATTTTAGATTTACAACATTTATTAGATGGTTTATTTACAAAAATAATTTTATATTCACAACATTTATTAGATGGTTTATTTACAAGAATAATTTTAGATTTACAACATTTATTAGATGGTTTATTTACAAGAATAATTTTATATTTATAACATTTATTAGATGGTTTATTTACAAGAATGATTTTATAATCATAATATTTATTAGATGGTTTATTTACAAGAATAATTTTATATTTACAACATTTATTAGATGGTTTATTTACAAGAATTTACAACATTTATTAGATGGTTTATTTACAAGGATAATTTTATATTTATAACATTTATTAGATGGTTTATTTACAAGAATAATTTTATATTTACAACATTTATTAGATGGTTTATTTACAAGAATTTACAACATTTAATAGATGGTTTATTTACAAGAATAATTTTATATTTACAACATTTATTAGATGGTTTATTTACAAGAATTTACAACATTTATTATATGGTTTATTTACAAGAATAATTTTATATTTACAACATTTATTAGATGGTTTATTTACAAGAATTTACAACATTTATTAGATGGTTTATTTACAAGAATAATTTTATATTTACAACATTTATTAGATGGTTTATTTACAAGAATTTACAACATTTAATAGATGGTTTATTTACAAGAATAATTTTATATTTACAACATTTATTAGATGGTTTATTTACAAGAATTTACAACATTTATTAGATGGTTTATTTACAAGAATAATTTTATATTTACAACATTTATTAGATGGTTTATTTACAAGAATAATTTTATATTTACAACATTTATTAGATGGTTTTTTTACAAGAATTTACAACATTTATTAGATGGTTTATTTACAAGAATAATTTTATATTTACAACATTTATTAGATGGTTTATTTACAAGAATTTACAACATTTATTAGATGGTTTATTTACAAGAATAATTTTATATTTACAACATTTATTAGATGGTTTATTTACAAGAATTTACAACATTTATTAGATGGTTTATTTACAAGAATGATTTTATATTTACAGCATTTATTAGATGGTTTATTTACAAGAATTTACAACATTTATTAGATGGTTTATTTACAAGAATAATTTTATATTTACAACATTTATTAGATGGTTTATTTACAAGAATTTACAACATTTATTAGATGGTTTATTTACAAGAATAATTTTATATTTACAACTTTTATTAGCTGGATTATTTACAAGAATTTACAACATTTATTAGATGGTTTATTTACAAGAATAATTTTATATTTACAACATTTATTAGATGGTTTATTTACAAGTATTTACAACATTTATTACATGGTTTATTTACAAGAATTTACAACATTTATTAGATGGTTTATTTACAAGAATAAATTTATATTTATAACATTTATTAGATGGTTTATTTACAAGAATAATTTTATATTTACAACATTTATTAGATGGTTTATTTACAAGAATAATTTTATATTTACAACGTTTATTATATGGTTTATTTACAAGAATAATTTTATATTTATTAGATGGTTTATTTACAAGAATAATTTTAGATTTACAACATTTATTAGATGGTTTATTTACAAGAATAATTTTATATTTATACCATTTATTAGATGGTTTATTTACAAGAATGATTTTATATACACAATATTTATTAGATGGTTTATTTACAAGAATAATTTTATATTTATAACATTTATTAGATGGTTTATTTACAAGAATAATTTTATATTTACAACATTTATTAGATGGTTTTTTTACAAGAATAATTTTATATTTACAACGTTTATTATATGGTTTATTTACAAGAATAATTTTATATTTATTAGATGGTTTATTTACAAGAATAATTTTAGATTTACAACATTTATTAGATGGTTTATTTACAAGAATTTACAACATTTATTAGATGGTTTGTTTACAAGAATAATTTTATATTTACAACATTTATTAGATGGTTTATTTACAAGAATTTACCACATTTATTAAATGGTTTATTGACAAGAATTTACAACATTTATTAGATGGTTTATTTACAAGAATAATTTTATATTTATAACATTTATTAGATGGTTTATTTACAAGAATAATTTTATATTTACAACATTTATTAGATGGTTTATTTACAAGAATAATTTTATATTTACAACGTTTATTATATGGTTTCTTTACAAGAATAATTTTATATTTATTAGATGGTTTATTTACAAGAATAATTTTAGATTTACAACATTTATTAGATGGTTTATTTACAAGAATAATTTTATATTCACAACATTTATTAGATGGTTTATTTACAAGAATAATTTTAGATTTACAACATTTATTAGATGGTTTATTTATAAGAATAATTTTATATTTACAACATTTATTAGATTGTTTATTTACAAGAATTTACAACATTTATTAGATGGTTTATTTACAAGAATAATTTTATATTTACAACATTTATTAGATGGTTTATTTACAAGAATTTACAACATTTATTAGATGGTTTATTTACAAGAATAATTTTATATTTATAACATTTATTAGATGGTTTATTTACAAGAATAATTTTATATTTACAACATTTATTAGATGGTTTATTTACAAGAATAATTTTATATTTACAACGTTTATTATATGGTTTATTTACAAGAATAATTTTATATTTAATAGATGGTTTATTTACAAGAATAATTTTATATTTACAACATTTATTAGATGGTTTTTTTACAAGAATAATTTTATATTTACAACGTTTATTATATGGTTTATTTACAAGAATAATTTTATATTTATTAGATGGTTTATTTACAAGAATAATTTTAGATTTACAACATTTATTAGATGGTTTATTTACAAGAATTTACAATATTTATTAGATGGTTTATTTACAAGAATAATTTTATATTTACAACATGTATTAGATGGTTTATTTACAAGAATTTACAACATTTATTAGATGGTTTATTTAAAAAGAATTTACAACATTTATTAGATGGTTTATTTACAAGAATAATTTTATATTTATAACATTTATTAGATGGTTTATTTACAAGAATAATTTTATATTTACAACATTTATTAGATGGTTTATTTACAAGAATAATTTTATATTTACAACGTTTATAATATGGTTTATTTACAAGAATAATTTTATATTTATTAGATGGTTTATTTACAAGAATAATTTTAGATTTACAACATTTATTAGATGGTTTATTTGCAAGAATAATTTTATATTCACAACATTTATTAGATGGTTTATTTACAAGAATAATTTTAGATTTACAACATTTATTAGATGGTTTATTTATAAGAATAATTTTATATTTATAACATTTATTAGATGGTTTATTTAAAAGAATTATTTTATATTTACAACGTTTATTAAATGGTTTATTTACAAGAATTTACAACATTTATTAGATGGTTTATTTACAAGAATAATTTTATATTTACAACATTTATTAGATGGTTTATTTACAAGAATTTACAACATTTATTAGATGGTTTATTTACAAGAATAATTTTATATTTATAACATTTATTAGATGGTTTATTTACAAGAATAATTTTATATTTACAACATTTATTAGATGGTTTATTTACAAGAATAATTTTATATTTACAACGTTTATTATATGGTTTATTTACAAGAATAATTTTATATTTATTAGATGGTTTATTTACAAGAATAATTTTAGATTTACAACATTTATTAGATGGTTTATTTACAAGAATAATTTTATATTTATAACATTTATTAGATGGTTTATTTACAAGAATTATTTTATATTCACAATATTTATTAGATGGTTTATTTACAAGAATAATTTTATATTTACAACATTTATTAGATGGTTTATTTACAAGAATTTACAACATTTATTAGATGGTTTATTTACAAGAATAATTTTATATTTATAACATTTATTAGATGGTTTATTTACAAGAATAATTTTATATTTGCAACATTTATTAGATGGTTTATTTACAAGAATAATTTTATATTTACAACGTTTATTATATGGTTTATTTACAAGAATAATTTTATATTTATTAGATGGTTTATTTACAAGAATAATTTTAGATTTACAACATTTATTAGATGGTTTATTTACAAGAATAATTTTATATTTATAACATTTATTAGATGGTTTATTTACAAGAATGATTTTATATCCACAATATTTATTAGATGGTTTATTTACAAGAATAATTTTATATTTATAACATTTATTAGATGGTTTATTTACAAGAATAATTTTATATTTACAACATTTATTAGATGGTTTTTTTACAAGAATAATTTTATATTTACAACGTTTATTATATGGTTTATTTACAAGAATAATTTTATATTTATTAGATGGTTTATTTACAAGAATAATTTCATATTTACAACATTTATTAGATGGTTTATTTACAAGAATTTACAACATTTATTAGATGGTTTATTTACAAGAATAATTTTATATTTACAACATTTATTAGATGGTTTATTTACAAGAATTTACAACATTTATTAGATGGTTTATTTACAAGAATTTACAACATTTATTAGATGCTTTATTTACAAGAATAATTTTATATTCACAACATTTATTAGATGGTTTATTTACAAGAATAATTTTAGATTTACAACATTTATTAGATGGTTTATTTATAAGAATATTTTTATATTTATAACATTTATTAGATGGTTTATTTACAAGAATTATTTTATATTTACAACGTTTATTAAATGGTGTATTTACAAGAATTTACAACATTTATTAGATGGTTTATTTACAAGAATAATTTTATATTTACAACATTTATTAGATGGTTTATTTATAAGAATAATTTTATATTTATTAGATGGATTATTTCCAAGAATTTACAACATTTATTAGATGGTTTATTTACAAGAATAATTTTATATTCACAACATTTATTAGATGGTTTATTTACACGAATAATTTTATATTTACAACATTTATTAGATTGTTTATTTACAAGAATTTACAACATTTATTAGATGGTTTATTTACAAGAGTAATTTTATATTTACAACATTTATTAGATGGTTTATTTACAAGAATTTACAACATTTATTAGATGGTTTATTTACAAGAATAATTTTATATTTATAACATTTATTAGATGGTTTATTTACAAGAATAATTTTATATTTACAAAATTTATTAGATGGTTTATTTACAAGAATAATTTTATATTTACAACATTTATTATATGGTTTATTTACAAGAATAATTTTATATTTATTAGATGGTTTATTTACAAGAATAATTTTATATTTACAACGTTTATTATATGGTTTATTTACAAGAATAATTTTATATTTATTAGATGGTTTATTTACAAGAATAATTTTTTTATTTACAACATTTATTAGATGGTTTTTTTACAAGAATAATTTTATATTTACAACGTTTATTATATGGTTTATTTACAAGAATAATTTTATATTTATTAGATGGTTTATTTACAAGAATAATTTTAGATTTACAACATTTATTAGATGGTTTATTTACAAGAATAATTTTATATTCACAACATTTATTAGATGGTTTATTTACAAGAATAATTTTATATTTACAACATTTATTAGATGGTTTATTTACAAGAATTTACAACATTTATTAGATGGTTTATTTACAAGAATAATTTCATATTTACAACATTTATTAGATGGTTTATTTACAAGAATTTACAACATTTATTAGATGGTTTATTTAAAAGAATAATTTTATATTTATAACATTTATTAGATGGTTTATTTACAATAATAATTTTATATTTACAACATTTATTAGATGGTTTATTTACAAGAATAATTTTATATTTACAACGTTTATTGTATGGTTTATTTACAAGAATAATTTTATATTTATTAGATGGTTTATTTACAAGAATAATTTTAGATTTACAACATTTATTAGACGGTTTATTTACAAGAATAATTTTATATTTATAACATTTATTAGATGTTTTATTTACAAGAATGATTTTATATTCACAATATTTATTAGATGGTTTATTTACAAGAATAATTTTATATTTACAACATTTATTAGATGGTTTATTTACAAGAATTTACAACATTTATTAGATGGTTTATTTACAAGAATAATTTTATATTTATAACATTTATTAGATGGTTTATTTACAAGAATAATTTTATATTTACAACATTTATTAGATGGTTTTTTTACAAGAATAATTTTATATTTACAACGTTTATTATATGGTTTATTTACAAGAATAATTTTATATTTATTAGATGGTTTATTTACAAGAATAATTTTAGATTTACAACATTTATTAGATGGTTTATTTACAAGAATGATTTTATATTCACAACATTTATTAGATGGTTTATTTACAAGAATAATTTTAGATTTACAACATTTATTAGATGGTTTATTTACAAGAATAATTTTATATATATAACATTTATTAGTTGGTTTATTTACAAGAATAATTTTATATTTACAACATTTATTAGATGGTTTATTTACAAGAATTTACAACATTTATAAGATGGTTTATTTACAAGAATTATTTTATATTTACAACGTTTATTAGATGGTTTATTTACAAGAATAATTTTAGATTTACAACATTTATTAGATGGTTTATTTACAAGAATAATTTTATATTTATAACATTTATTAGATGGTTTATTTACAAGAATAATTTTATATTCACAATATTTATTAGATGGTTTATTTACAAGAATAATTTTATATTTACAACATTTATTAGATGGTTTATTTACAAGAATAATTTTATATTTATTACATGGTTTATTTACAAGAATTTACAACATTTATTAGATGGTTTATTCACAAGAATAATTTTATATTCACAACATTTATTAGATGGTTTATTTACAAGAATAATTTTATATTTACAACATTTATTAGATGGTTAATTTTCAAGAATAATTTTATATTTACAACATTTATTAGATGATTTATTTACAAGAATTTACAACATTTATTAGATGGTTTATTTACAAGAATAATTTTATATTTACAACATTTATTAGATGGTTTATTTACAAGAATAATTTTATATTTATAACATTTATTAGATGGTTTATTTACAAGAATAATTTTATATTTACAACATTTATTAGATGGTTTATTTACAAGAATAATTTTATATTTACAACATTTATTAGATGGTTTATTTACAAGAATAATTTTATATTTATTAGATGGTTTATTTACAAGAATTTACAACATTTATTAGATTGTTTATTTACAAGAATAATTTTATATTCACAACATTTATTAGATGGTTTATTTACAAGAATAATTTTATATTTACAACATTTATTAGATGGTTTATTTACAAGAATTTACAACATTTATTAGATGGTTTATTTACAAGAATAATTTTATATTTACAACATTTATTAGATGGTTTATTTACAAGAATTTACAACATTTATTAGATGGTTTATTTACAAGAATAATTTTATATTTATAACATTTATTAGATGGTTTATTTACAAGAATAATTTTATATTTACAAAATTTATTAGATGGTTTATTTACAAGAATAATTTTATATTTACAACATTTATTATATGGTTTATTTACAAGAATAATTTTATATTTATTAGATGGTTTATTTACAAGAATAATTTTAGATTTACAACATTTATTAGATGGTTTATTTACAAGAATAATTTTATATTCACAACATTTATTAGATGGTTTATTTACAAGAATAATTTTAGATTTACAACATTTATTAGATGGTTTATTTACAAGAATAATTTTATATTTATAACATTTATTAGATGGTTTATTTACAAGAATAATTTTATATTTATTAGATGGTTTATTTACAAGAATAATTTTATATTTACAACATTTATTAGATGGTTTTTTTACAAGAATAATTTTATATTTACAACGTTTATTATATGGTTTATTTACAAGAATAATTTTATATTTATTAGATGGTTTATTTACAAGAATAATTTTAGATTTACAACATTTATTAGATGGTTTATTTACAAGAATTTACAATATTTATTAGATGGTTTATTTACAAGAATAATTTTATATTTACAACATGTATTAGATGGTTTATTTACAAGAATTTTCAACATTTATTAGATGGTTTATTTAAAAGAATTTACAACATTTATTAGATGGTTTATTTACAAGAATAATTTGATATTTATAACATTTATTAGATGGTTTATTTACAAGAATAATTTTATATTTACAACATTTATTAGATGGTTTATTTACAAGAATAATTTTAGATTTACAACATTTATTAGATGGTTTATTTACAAGAATAATTTTATATTTACAACTTTTATAATTTGGTTTATTTACAAGAATAATTTTATATTTATTAGATGGTTTATTTACGAGAATAATTTTAGATTTACAACATTTATTAGATGGTTTATTTACAAGAATAATTTTATATTCACAACATTTATTAGATGGTTTATTTACAAGAATAATTTTAGATTTACAACATTTATTAGATGGTTTATTTATAAGAATAATTTTATATTTATAACATTTATTAGATGGTTTATTTACAAGAATTATTTTATATTTACAACGTTTATTAAATGGTTTATTTACAAGAATTTACAACATTTATTAGATGGTTTATTTACCAGAATAATTTTATATTTACAACATTTATTAGATTGTTTATTTACAAGAATTTACAACATTTATTAGATGGTTTATTTACAAGAATAATTTTATATTTATAACATTTATTAGATGGTTTATTTACAAGAATAATTTTATGTTTACAACATTTATTAGATGGTTTATTTACAAGAATAATTTTATATTTACAACGTTTATTATATGGTTTATTTACAAGAATAATTTTATATTTATTAGATGGTTTATTTACAAGAATAATTTTAGATTTACAACATTTATTAGATGGTTTATTTACAAGAATAATTTTATATTTATAACATTTATTAGATGGTTTATTTACAAGAATTTTTTTTTATTCACAATATTTATTAGATGGTTTATTTACAAGAATAATTTTATATTTACAACATTTATTAGATGGTTTATTTACAAGAATTTACAACATTTATTAGATGGTTTATTTACAAGAATAATTTTATATTTATAACATTTATTAGATGGTTTATTTACAAGAATAATTTTATATTTACAACATTTATTAGATGGTTTATTTACAAGAATAATTTTATATTTACAACGTTTATTATATGGTTTATTTACAAGAATAATTTTATATTTATTAGATGGTTTATTTACAAGAATAATTTTAGATTTACAACATTTATTAGATGGTTTATTTACAAGAATAATTTTATATTTATAACATTTATTAGATTGTTTATTTACAAGAATGATTTTATATTCACAATATTTATTAGATGGTTTATTTACAAGAATAATTTTATATTTATAACATTTATTAGATGGTTTATTTACAAGAATAATTTTATATTTACAACATTTATTAGATGGTTTTTTTACAAGAATAATTTTATATTTACAACGTTTATTATATGGTTTATTTACAAGAATAATTTTATATTTATTAGATGGTTTATTTACAAGAATAATTTTATATTTACAACATTTATTAGATGGTTTATTTACAAGAATTTACAACATTTATTAGATGGTTTATTTACAAGAATAATTTTATATTTACAACATTTATTAGATGGTTTATTTACAAGAATTTACAACATTTATTAGATGGTTTATTTACAAGAATTTACAACATTTATTAGATGGTTTATTTACAAGAATAATTTTATATTTATAACATTTATTAGATGGTTTATTTACAAGAATAATTTTATATTTACAACATTTATTAGATGGTTTATTTACAAGAATAATTGTATATTTACAACGTTTATTATATGGTTTATTTACAAGAATAATTTTATATTTATTAGATGGTTTATTTACAAGAATAATTTTAGATTTACAACATTTATTAGATGGTTTATTTACAAGAATAATTTTATATTCACAACATTTATTAGATGGTTTATTTACAAGAATAATTTTAGATTTACAACATTTATTAGATGGTTTATTTATAAGAATAATTTTATATTTATAACATTTATTAGATGGTTTATTTACAAGAATTATTTTATATTTACAACGTTTATTAAATGGTGTATTTACAAGAATTTACAACATTTATTAGATGGTTTATTTACAAGAATAATTTTATATTTACAACATTTATTAGATGGTTTATTTATAAGAATAATTTTATATTTATTAGATGGTTTATTTACAAGAATTTACAACATTTATTAGATGGTTTATTTACAAGAATAATTTTATATTCACAACATTTATTAGATGGTTTATTTACAAGAATAATTTTATATTTACAACATTTATTAGATTGTTTATTTACAAGAATTTACAACATTTATTAGATGGTTTATTTACAAGAATAATTTTATATTTACAACATTTATTAGATGGTTTATTTACAAGAATTTACAACATTTATTAGATGGTTTATTTACAAGAATAATTTTATATTTATAACATTTATTAGATGGTTTATTTACAAGAATAATTTTATATTTACAAAATTTATTAGATGGTTTATTTACAAGAATAATTTTATATTTACAACATTTATTATATGGTTTATTTACAAGAATAATTTTATATTTATTAGATGGTTTATTTACAAGAATAATTTTATATTTACAACGTTTATTATATGGTTTATTTACAAGAATAATTTTATATTTATTAGTTGGTTTATTTACAAGCATAATTTTATATTTACAACATTTATTAGATGGTTTTTTTACAAGAATAATTTTATATTTACAACGTTTATTATATGGTTTATTTACAAGAATAATTTTATATTTATTAGATGGTTTATTTACAAGAATAATTTTAGATTTACAACATTTATTAGATGGTTTATTTACAAGAATTTACAATATTTATTAGATGGTTTATTTACAAGAATAATTTTATATTTACAACATTTATTAGATGGTTTATTTACAAGAATTTACAACATTTATTAGATGGTTTATTTACAAGAATTTACAACATTTATTAGATGGTTTATTTACAAGAATAATTTTATATTTATAACATTTATTAGATGGTTTATTTACAAGAACAATTTTATATTTACAACATTTATTAGATGGTTTATTTACAAGAATAATTTTATATTTACAACGTTTATTATATGGTTTATTTACAAGAATAATTTTATATTTATTAGATGGTTTATTTACAAGAATAATTTTAGATTTACAACATTTATTAGATGGTTTATTTACAAGAAGAATTTTATATTCACAACATTTATTAGATGGTTTATTTACAAGAATAATTTTAGATTTACAACATTTATTAGATGGTTTATTTATAAGAATAATTTTATATTTATAACATTTATTAGATGGTTTATTTACAAGAATTTACAACATTTATTAGATGGTTTATTTACAAGAATAATTTTATATTTACAACATTTATTAGATGGTTTATTTATAAGAATAATTTTATATTTATTAGATGGTTTATTTACAAGAATTTACAACATTTATTAGATGGTTTATTTACAAGATTAATTTTATATTCACAACATTTATTAGATGGTTTATTTACAAGAATAATTTCATATTTACAACATTTATTAGATGGTTTATTTACAAGAATTTACAACATTTATTAGATGGTTTATTTACAAGAATAATTTTATATTTATAACAATTATTAGATGGTTTATTTACAAGAATAATTTTATATTTACAACATTTATTAGATGGTTTATTTACAAGAATAATTTTATATTTACAACGTTTATTATATGGTTTATTTACAAGAATAATTTTATATTTATTAGATGGTTTATTTACAAGAATAATTTTAGATTTACAACATTTATTATATGGTTCATTTACAAGAATAATTTTAGATTTTTAACATTTATTAGATGTTTTATTTACAAGAATGATTTTATATTCACAATATTTATTAGATGGTTTATTTACAAGAATAATTTTATATTTACAACATTTATTAGATGGTTTATTTACAAGAATTTACAACATTTATTAGATGGTTTATTTACAAGAATAATTTTATATTTATAACATTTATTAGATGGTTTATTTACAAGAATAATTTTATATTTACAACATTTATTAGATGGTTTTTTTACAAGAATAATTTTATATTTACAACGTTTATTATATGGTTTATTTACAAGAATAATTTTATATTTATTAGATAGTTTATTTACAAGAATAATTTTAGATTTACAACATTTATTAGATGGTTTATTTACAAGAATGATTTTATATTCACAACATTTATTAGATGGTTTATTTACAAGAATAATTTTAGATTTACAACATTTATTAGATGGTTTATTTACAAGAATAATTTTATATTTATAACATTTATTAGTTGGTTTATTTACAAGAATAATTTTATATTTACAACATTTATTAGATGGTTTATTTACAAGAATTATTTTATATTTACAAGGTTTATTAGATGGTTTATTTACAAGAATAATTTTAGATTTACAACATTTATTAGATGGTTTATTTACAAGAATAATTTTATATTTATAACATTTATTAGATGGTTTATTTACAAGAATAATTTTATATTCACAATATTTATTAGATGGTTTATTTACAAGAATAATTTTATATTTACAACATTTATTAGATGGTTTATTTACAAGAATAATTTTATATTTATTAGATGGTTTATTTACAAGAATTTACAACATTTATTAGATGGTTTATTCACAAGAATAATTTTATATTCACAACATTTATTAGATGGTTTATTTACAAGAATAATTTTATATTTACAACATTTATTAGATGGTTAATTTTCAAGAATAATTTTATATTTACAACATTTATTAGATGGTTTATTTACAAGAATTTACAACATTTATTAGATGGTTTATTTACAAGAATAATTTTATATTTACAACATTTATTAGATGGTTTATTTACAAGAATAATTTTATATTTATAACATTTATTAGATGGTTTATTTACAAGAATAATTTTATATTTACAACATTTATTAGATGGTTTATTTACAAGAATAATTTTATATTTACAACATTTATTAGATGGTTTATTTACAAGAATAATTTTATATTTATTAGATGGTTTATTTACAAGAATTTACAACATTTATTAGATTGTTTATTTACAAGAATAATTTTATATTCACAAAATTTATTAGATGGTTTATTTACAAGAATAATTTTATATTTACAACATTTATTAGATGGTTTATTTACAAGAATTTACAACATTTATTAGATGGTTTATTTACAAGAATAATTTTATATTTACAACATTTATTAGATGGTTTATTTACAAGAATTTACAACATTTATTAGATGGTTTATTTACAAGAATAATTTTATATTTATAACATTTATTAGATGGTTTATTTACAAGAATAATTTTATATTTACAAAATTTATTAGATGGTTTATTTACAAGAATAATTTTATATTTACAACATTTATTATATGGTTTATTTACAAGAATAATTTTATATTTATTAGATGGTTTATTTACAAGAATAATTTTAGATTTACAACATTTATTAGATGGTTTATTTACAAGAATAATTTTATATTCACAACATTTATTAGATGGTTTATTTACAAGAATAATTTTAGATTTACAACATTTATTAGATGGTTTATTTACAAGAATAATTTTATATTTACAACATTTATTAGATGGTTAATTTTCAAGAATAATTTTATATTTACAACATCTATTAGATGGTTTATTTACAAGAATTTACAACATTTATTAGATGGTTTATTTACAAGAATAATTTTATATTTACAACATTTATTAGATGGTTTATTTACAAGAATAATTTTATATTTATAACATTTATTAGATGGTTTATTTACAAGAATAATTTTATATTTACAACATTTATTAGATGGTTTATTTACAAGAACAATTTTATATTTACAACATTTATTAGATTGTTTATTTACAAGAATAATTTTATATTTACAACATTTATTAGGTGGTTTATTGACAAGAATTTACAACATTTATTAGATGGTTTATTTACAAGAATAATTTTATATTCACAACATTTATTAGATGGTTTATTTACAAGAATAATTTTATATTTACAACATTTATTAGATGGTTAATTTTCAAGAAGAATAATTTTATATTTACAACATTTATTAGATGGTTTATTTACAAGAATTTACAACATTTATTAGATGGTTTATTTACAAGAATAATTTTATATTTACAACATTTATTAGATGGTTTATTTACAAGAATTTACAACATTTATTAGATGGTTTATTTACAAGAATTTACAACATTTATTAGATGGTTTATTTACAAGAATAATTTTATATTTACAACATTTATTAGATGGTTTATTTACAAGAATAATTTTATATTTACAACGTTTATTATATGGTTTATTTACAAGAATAATTTTATATTTATTAGATGGTTTATTTACAAGAATAATTTTAGATTTACAACATTTATTAGATGGTTTATTTACAAGAATAATTTTATATTCACAACATTTATTAGATGTTTTATTTACAAGAATAATTTTAGATTTACAACATTTATTAGATGGTTTATTTACAAGAAAAATTTTATATTTACAACATTTATGAGATTGTGTATTTACAAGAATAATTTCATATCAAACATTATTTTTTATGTACAGCAATTATTAGATTGTTTATTCATAAGAATCATTTTTATTTATAACATTTAATAGATTATTTACAAAAAGTATTTTTATTTACAACATTTATTAGATTGTTTATTTAAAACATATATTACAGTGTTTATTTATAAAAATAATATTTATTTACAAAATTTATTACATTATTTAAAAGAATAATTTTTATTTACATCATTTATTAGATCGTTTATTTAAAACATTTGCCAGATTGTTTATTTATAAGAATAATTTTTATTGACAAAATCTACTAGATTGTATATTTAAAAGAATAATTTTTATTTACAACATTTATTGATTGTTTATTTAAAACATTTATTAGATTATTTATTTATAAAAATAATTATTTTTACAAAATTTATTAGATTGTATATTTACAAAAATAATTTTTATTTACAACATTTATTAGGTTGTTTAATTTACAAGAATATTTTTAATTTGCACAATTTAATAGATAATTTACAAGAATGATTTTTATTTCCAACATTTATTAAATTGTTTATTTACAAGAATATTTTTTATTTACAACATTAATTAGATTGTATTTTTACAAAAAACAAGTTCATTTACAATATTTTTAGATAGTTTATTTATATGAATAATTTTTATTTACAAAATTTATTACATTGTATATTAAATTAAAATTAATTATTAGATTGTATATTAAATTTATTAAATAGTATATTTGCAAGAATATTTTTTTATTTACAACATTTATTAGATTGTTTATTTAAACATATATTAGATTCTTTATTTATAAGAATAATTTTTATTTACAAAACATTATTAGATAGTATATTTAGAAGAATATATTTTTATTTACAACATTTATTACATTGTTTATTTAAAACATTTATTAGATTGTATATTTATAAGAATAGTATTTATTTACAAAATGTATTAGATTGTTTATTTAGAAGAAGAATATTATTTAAAAATTTATTAGATTGCATATTCACAAGAATATAGTTTATTTACAACATTTATTATATTGTTTATTTTAAACATTAATTTGTTTATTCATAAGAGTTTTTATTTTCAAAATTTATTAGATTCTATATTCACGAAAATATTTTATATTTAAAACATTTATTAGATTGTTTATTTAGAAGAATAATATTATTTAAAAATTTATTAGATTGCATATTCACAAGAATATTGTTTATTTACATTTATTATATTGTTTATTTTAAACATTAATTGGTTTATTCATAATAGTTTTTATTTCCAAAATTTATTAGATTGTATATACACAAGAATATTTTTTATTTATGACATTTATTAGATTGTTTATTTACAAAATGTATTAGATTGTTTATTTAGAAGAATAATTTCATTTAAAAATTTATTAGATTGCATATTCACAAGAATATAGTTTATTTACAACATTTATTATATTGTTTATTTTAAACATTAATTTGTTTATTCATAAGAGTTTTTATTTCCAAAATTTATTAGATTTTATATATACATGAATATTTTTTATTGACGACATTTATTAGATTGTTTATTTAAAACATTTATTAGATTGTTTATTTAGAAGAATAATTTTATTTAAAAATTTATTAGATTGCATATTCACAAGAATATCGTTTATTTACAACATTTATTATATTGTTTATTTTAAACATTAATTAAATTGTTTATTCATAATAGTTTTTATTTTCAAAATTTATTAGATTGTATATATACAAGAATGTTTTTTATTTACGACATTTATTAGATTGTTTATTTGAAATATTTATTAGATTGTTTATTTAGAGGAATAATTTTATTTAAAAATTTATTAGATTGCATATTCACAAGAATATTGTTTATTTACAACATTTATTATATTGTTTATTTTAAACATTAATTTGTTTATTCATAATAGTTTTTATTTCCAAAATTTATTAGATTGTATATATACAAGAATATTTTTTATTTACGACATTTATTAGATTGTTTATTTAAAACATTTATTAGATTGTTTATTTATGAGAAAAATTTTTTTAAATTTATTAGATTGTATATTCACAAAAATATTTTATATTTACAACATTTATTAAATTGTTTCTTTAAAACTTTTAGTAGATTATTTATTTAAAATAATAATTTTTATTTACAAAATTCATTATATTGTATATTTACAAGAATATATTTTATTTTCAACATTTATTAGATTATTTATTTAAAACATTTATTAGATTGTTTATTTATGAGAAAAAATTTTTAAAATTTATTAGATTGTATATTCACAAAAATATTTTATATTTACAACATTTATTAAATTGTTTCTTTAAAACGTTTAGTAGATTATTTATTTAAAATAATAATTTTTATTTACAAAATTCATTATATTGTATATTTACAAGAATATATTTTATTTTCAACATTTATTAGATTGTTTATTTAAAACCTTTATTAGATTGTATATTTTCAAGAATAATTTTTATTTACAACATTTATAAGATTATTATTTTAAAATATCTATTAGATTGTTTATTCATAAGAATAATTTTTACTTACAAAATTTATAAAATTTGATATCGACAAGAATATTTTTTATTTAAAACATGTATTAGATTGTTTATTTATAAGAATAATTTTTATTTACAAAATGCATTAGATTTTTTGTTTCAAACATTTATTATATTCTTTAATTATAAGAATAATTTTTATTGATAAAATTTCTGAGATTGTTTAATTACAAAAATAATTTTTTGCTTACAATATTTATTAGAATGTTTATTTACAAGAATAATTTTATGTTTACAGCGTTTTATTGGATTGTCTATTTGCAAGTATATACATACATACATATATATATATATATATATATATATATATATATATAGTCATCCGCAGAAAGATCTCTTTCGAAGTAACACAGCTCATCAGTATGGTTAGACTCTGATTGCTTTTTAACCAAGGTTTGAAACTTGAAATTGGCGTCAGTCGGCGATTCTTATCTGAGCTATGGGCGCTCGGTAGAAGGAGGCAGATTTTGTAGCGGGTATATTATCATTATACACGCTCAATAGCTGAGAGTGTTCTAATTCATTGCTGAATGTATATATATATATTCAGCAATGAATTAGAACACTAATATATATACTGTAGTCATCCGCAGACGGATCTGTTTCGCTGTATCACAGCTCATCAGTACGGTTAGATTCCGATCGCTTCCTAACACAGGATTGAAACCAGACCGAATTGGTGTCAGTCGGCGATTCTCCCTCTGGGCCACGAGCGTCCAGTAGAAGAAGACAGACTTTTTAGTGCGTATATCATTATACAAGCCGAATAGCTATATATATATATATATATATATATATATATATATATATATATATCCTTCGAATACGTCGTCGGGTTTTACATTTTGGTCAGATTTTCCGAATTAATAAATTTGTAGTAATTTCGTTATGTTTTTGACGGGATTGAATAATTTTTGTTTTAATTTTAGAAGTGACACGCCCCAACGCACAAACACAATATGACGGGATACTCTGCATAACCCACTTTCAGTAGGCGTAGGACATCAAAATATGCATCCATGCATTCGACACAGATCAGTTTTGAACGGTGTGCTAAAAATTCACTTGTGTATGAAAGGTGAGACCATTGACTAGAGATTTAATTGATCGTGGAACTCTTTTCTTGCTTCTGACTTTCTTGTCAACTTCGTTTTTATGTGCCGTGTCTCTTTAGGGCGCAGGTCTTTCACTTGCTATTTCTTTACATTTATCCTTTTGGTATCTCTCCCAAACCCAGTACCGCCCAAACCCATCAAGTATGTCTCTAGCTCTTTCCTCTGTCTCTCTTTCCACATTGCGAGTATTAAATTCTCTAAACCCCCCTTTCTTTACTTTTTCAACTCCGTCTTTGTGCATATGTGCTGTTGCAACAAATCCACTGTCGGATTGTCGGCGACCAAAGGAGTCAACGATCAGTTAACTAGAGGCGTTGTCTCGATAAATCACCGTGGAGAAGGCGATAGTTTAGTTTATCTACTCTAATTGAGAAAAAAAATGAAAGAAAAGAGTGAAAAGATTGGAAAAGAGAAAGCCGGAAACCACATCCTAAACAGGGAACAAGGGATGAGCCTCTACACCTGTTCAATAGACGACATCTTTGAAGATCAAATTTGACTGGAAAGTAAGAATCCGGAAGGGATTACTTCAAGAGAGAAGCGCGAGAGAAGAAGTTTTTAATGTAGAAATTGCGTTTACATATATACGTTTTACTGTAAAATAATGAAACATTGCCGTTTATCAAGTCAATCAGTTCAGTGACATATGTGATACTACCTTGGACGATCATGTCTCTTTCGAGACATGACTGACTGGGCAGAAAACTTTCTGACAGCACGTCGCTATTACTTTTTGCAGTAGACTGGTTGCCAACCAAGGCTGCAGAACCCAATACGTCAGGTTATTTAACACATAGCTGGAGGGAAAAGCGACGGATTAATACCTTTCCCAAGGGTATATACGCGTAATTGAATGCAAGGAATTCAACTAGAATTCGAACTCGGCTTGTTACAAGTAGTTATCCACTGCACATGCTATTTAGTCAGTCAGTTATGTGCTATACGTGATACACACTTGGGCGATCATGTCACGAAAGAGTCATGACTGACTGGGCAGAGGATTATCCCACAGTAGGTTGCTATTGCTTTCTGCGGTAGACTGGTAGCCATCCAAGGCTATAGAACCCAATCTGTCTTGCTACTTAACCCATTGCTGGAGGGAGAAGAGACGGGTTATATTGTATTATGATATTAATAAGTATAAATTAATTTTCTTACTTCATAACAATAGAAAACAAACCCCCTACTTTATGACCAGTAAAAGATTTATGTTTTCAACTGTTATATTCAATCAGTCAGTTAATGTGCCATACGTGATACACGCTTGGTCGATCATGTCTCCAAAGAGACATGACTGACCGGGTAGAAGATTTTTCCACAACAGGCTGCCATTTCTACGGTAGACTAGTTGCTGGTCAAGGCTATGCAACCCAATCTGTCCTGTTATTTAACCCATAACTGCAAGGAAGAGACGAATTAATACCTTTCCCAAGAGTATTTGCGCGTAAGTGTTAGGACAGAAGTGATTTTAAAGTTTATTCTTATGCATCATAAAAGATAAAATAGTTCTTGTCCTAATACTTTTGCACAATACTATATATATATATATATATATATATATATATATATATATATTAAGTAATTCATCGAGCTTTTTATTCGACCTAAACAGAATGCAGAAAGCACTGGACGGCCGTTTCGTCCTATATTTGGGACTCTTCAGCAGTGCGCTTAATAACCTAACTGTCTGGGTTTCGATTCCTGGTAGCTGATCGCACTGCTGAAGAGTCCCAAATATAGGACGAAACGGCCGTCCAGTGCTTTCTGCATTCTGTTTAGGTCGAATAAAAAGCTCGAGGAATTACTTAATTATTCAAATCCTCCTACTACTTCAAATATATATATATATATATATATATATATATATATATATATATATATTGTATTATTAAAATTTAATTGGTATCGTGTTCTTGAGGATGAAATTGTAGCCGGTTAAGGACGTATTTTGTGACTCAATTTTATGGCGCTAGATTGTCGTATCTTTCACTTTGCCGAATATAATTCCAAAGCACCTCCGACTTCCAGATCACGATGTACCCTTGTTTTCCTTTGCTGATTAATCCTTATAAAGGGGGTGATTTCCGTAGTGCGTCGTAATCACCAAGGTTGGGATTGACGCGGAATGCAGGTTTTAAAATTCAACATGCATGAACTCATCGTGAAAGTTGCTTTTGAAATTTATTTCTTTTTATATATAATTACAAAATGTCCTTAATAAATATTATTTACCAGCAGTATAGCCCGGCGTTGCTTGGGTGTAATGAAAGCTTTAAAACTAATCCATGGTCCTGGAGCTCAGACTCTTTGGAAGTTGGCACGAAAGACTAAAAAGCAATAGTTGTTTCTAGTTAAAGCGAAACTGTAGACTAAAAGAAAAATGAATGGATGTAAGTCAAATTTTGATTTCCTGGTATCGATATCAAATAAGTTTTTTCATCGTAAACTGAATTTTGAAGGCTAAATAAGTCCTCTGAGTAAATGGTATGATGGCTGAGACTAAGAACTACAATTATACCTACTTAGAGCCAAACCCGAAGCAAAAACTAAAATAAAAGGAATGAAAAAAATACAAATATAGAGGCAGATAAACAGACACACACACAAACATGTTGCCTTTTATATATATATATTATCGATTTTCTGCACTATTGTAAGAATTGCAACTTTGAAACTTCTGAATATCGTTTCTTATGTCTTTGTCTATGAGTGTATCAAATTTGATTAAAATTGGACCACTCCTTCTATAACCCGATGTTTTCGATTATCGATTTTCGATATTTATTTGGGTTACCTCGACACAAAACCTAGCTAAGAACACTCGCAGATGCTTATAGTACAACTGTGTAATTGGTTCAACTGTTTCGGAGTCTATAGGTCTATCTTATATTAAAATATAAATGAATACACCCCCATTTTCTTTTCAGGATTCAGATCACCCCCCACCCCGATTCAGCCCTGGTAGTTTAAAGTTTGACCAGTGCTGTGGGGGTCGCAAATTTGGGCCAGCTTACTCATTCTGTAACAATTATATTTAATAAAACCAATAAAAGAACAGCGTGATAAAAGATACCTCTATTATATTCATGATGCGACTGAAAGAAAATGGATGATGAAAGAAGTACACTCTGAGAATGAATTCACCACGTAAGTACGCAACACTGGTCACTAAGAATCAGGTCGTTGAGTCATGAGACCAATCGGGTACACGTCATGCTGATGTGGATTATAGAGGCGAGTGTAAAGAATTTAAAACGACCAAAGAATGAAGTAAAGATTTTACATGAAGAATTCATTTTGAGATATTTTCCAGATATTTCATGCCATCGAAAATTGTCAAAATATTTGAAAATGGTCAGACTATTTGAAATGGAAAACCGAGTTGATCTGTATAGACATTTACATTCTACCTCCAGTTAAAGAAAGAGTTTTTTAACTACAGAACAACAAATTGTGGACTTATTTTATTCCGGTATGCATACGGATAAAAAAAAATGAGCTCAATAGACATAAAAAAAAGCTAAAAAGTGTGTAAAATATGGGCGTTTCTACTCACTTGACTTTGTCAACTTATTAATCTAGATGATTCTGGGCGAATTAGAATTTTTACTAATTATTATTTCATTATTGGACGCCACCATCTTAACAATATAAAATACTAGCAGTATAGCCCGGCGTTGTTCGGGTGTAATGAAAGCTTTAAAACTAATTCATGGTCCTGGAGCTCAGACTCTTTGGACGTTGACACGAAAGACTAAAAAACAGTAGTTGTTTCTCGTTTAAGCGAAACCGTAGACAAAGAAAAATGAACGGATGTAAGTCAAAATTTGATTTCCTGGTATCGATATCAAATAAGCTTTTTTCGTCATAAACTGAATTTTGAAGTCTAAATAAGTCCTCTGAGTAAATGGTATCATGGCTGAGACTAAGAACTAAAATTATACCAACTTAGATTCAAACCCGAAGCAAAAACTAAAATAAAAGGAATGAAAAAAAAAACCCAGACATACAATACAGGCAGATAAACAGACAGACACACAAACATATATATATATATATATATATATATTATCGATTTTCTGCAATATTGTAAGAACTGCAATCTTGAAACTTCTGAATATCGTTTCTTATGTCTTTGTCTATGAGTGTACCAAATTTGATTAAAATTGGACCACTCCTTCTATAACCCGATTTTTCCATTATCGATTTTCGATATTTATCGGGGTTACCTCGACACAAAACCTAGCTAAGAACACTCGCAGATGCTTATAATACAACTGTGTAAATTTTTAAGAAAATTGGTTCAACCGTTTCGGAGTCTACAGGTAACGGACACACACACACACAGACACACACACACACACACACACACAAAGTTCCATTCATAAATAAGTTTAGATTAGATATGCAGATGATACCGTGTTGTCAGCACTTACAGAAAGGAAACTAAAATAACTCCTACAGAAGTGAAGGAAAGCACGAAGAACGGACTAACCATCAATTTTAAGAAGACGGAATGCATAATTGCTAGCAAAAGTGATAGTCCAACATGCAAATTACAAATCAGAGATACCAAAATCAAACAAAGCACAATAATTTAAATATCTGAGAAGCGTGACACTGAAATCTGAAGGCTCGTTAGGATAGCAAAAGATGCTTTTCAAACGCTAAGCAAAGTATTAAGAAACAGAGAAAAGAGTACTGAACTGTTATTTAATATCAGTCCTTTAATATGGCAGCGAATATTGGATAAAAACTTCATATTAGTGATTGATTCTCAAACTGATATTCCTTATCGATAACACATTTAGAAACCTTAACAATCATAACAATACTTAAAACATCAGATATACCATATAACACAGTGTTGATAGCAAGACGGAAAGAAAACTGCGATACTTCTACAGAAGATAGTTGAGGAAAGCGAGAAGAAAGGACTAATTGCAAGAATTCAGAACGGGTTAGCAAAAGAAACACCCCAATATGCAAATTACCATTTGGAGATACTGAAATCAGGCAACGATTTAAATATCTGGAAAGTGCTTTAATAGAGAACAGAAAGTGCTACACGGAAATCCAAATGTGTTTTTGGATGCCCAAAGATGCCTTCCAAAAGCCAAGCAAAGTATTAAGGAAGAGAACAATTTCGCTAGAAACAAAGTACTGAACTGTTAAGTGATATCAGCCTTCTTATGTGGCAGAGAATGCGAGACATTCTCATCGGTGACGAAGAAGAGACTTAAAGAAACAGTAATGTGAACCTACAGGAGGATGCTGAGAATAAAATGAATTGAACCATGTGAGCAAGGACAAGGTTTTAGAGAAAATGCAAACAAAAAGGAAATGCATTTAACATCAGGAAGAGACAGTTGGTACTCGACACTGTCCATGACACCTTGAATGGTTATTTCTAGGATACATAAAGAGGAAAGAGGGCTTGGCAAATCTGATACTCACAACCAATTGAAGGCAAGAGTAATAGAGGAACACAACACATAACATACTTAGTGACGAAGAATGAGCTTGAGTAAATAGATAGCAGGACAAGGTTCAAGACAAATAACAAAAAGTCAAATATTATTAAGAGCCACAAAGGTCAGGACATAATGGAGAGCCATGACTGCCTACGTTCTGAAGGAACTTGGCGCATAGAAAAAAAGAAAGTGGAGCTGGCGTAAATGGATGACAGAACAAGGTTTAGGAAAAATAACAAAAACAAAATTTATTAAGAGCTACAAAGAACATTTAATTGTGGAGAGCCATGATCGCCATCATTCTGAAGGGACTTGAGTAAATAAATGGCCGAACAAGGTTAAGGAAATTAAAAAAAGAGAAAAATTATTAAGAGTTATAACGGTCAGGAAATTGTGGAGAGCTATGATCGCCATCATTCTGAAGAGACTTAAATAAATAGATGGCAGAACAAGGCTTAGGAAAAATAACAAAAAGACAAAATTTATTAAGAGCTACAAAGAACATTTAATTGTGGAGAGCCATGATCGCGATCATACTGAAGGGACTTGAGTAAATAAATGGCCGAACAAGGTTAAGGAAATTAAAAAAAGAGAAAAATTATTAAGAGTTATAACGGTCAGGAAATTGTGGAGAGTCATGACTGCCTACGTTCTGAAGGGTCACGGCACATAGAAGACCTTGAGTAAATGGATGGCTGGAAAAGTTTAAGAGAAATAACAACAAACTAAATTTATTAAGAGCTACAAAGAACTGGAAATTGTGGAGAGCCGTGGTTGGCTACAAAGTGAAAGAACACAGCACACAGAAGAAAAACGAGCTTGAGTAAATGGATAGGGAAAAGGGCTTAGGAGAAATAACAAAAAGATTAAGAGCTACAAAGGACAGGAAATCGTGGAGAGCCATGATTGCTAACATCCTGAAGAAGCACTGCACCTAGGAGAAAAAGATTGTGTAAGTGGAAGGCAGAAGAGGGTCTAAGAGAAACAACAAAAAGACAAAATTTATTAAAAGCTACGAAGGACAGGAAGTTGTGGAGAGTCATAATCTCCCACATCCTGAGATATCATGGCTCATGAAGAACAAATAACCATGTGAATCATGCAGACTAACTGCTGTGTATTTACGACGTTTCGACTGTTGCATGCTCCGGCCTTCTTCAGATGATTGTAATTTCGAACCGAATACTTTATTTTGCCCACCTAGCTTAATGTAACATGTCGTTTCTCGATATCTTAGTTTCTGTTCTTTCACTTTAGTAACTCAGTTCTTCAAGATCTTATTCAACTTCAAAATAATGTCAGTTGTATTCTGTTTCGCATTCCTCACTGTTACGTTTTTGCCCTTGAACCTCGCAGCTGACTTGTTGAAACGTATTCCTTGCCGTCCGGTAATTCACGTTCTGCCCCACAAATCGTGCGCCGTCTGCCAAAAATCTTTCCAAATTCCTCCCGCTTTTATGTTTGCCACAGTCAGTTATGCAGATATTTTTCACGCTCACCTACAGGCATTTAATTACTCCTAATGCACCGTGTATGGCGCAGGCGATTTTATGCCTCTTTTGTCAGCGAGATAGGCCTTGTTCACCTTTGCTGTGGCCTGGTATTGAACGCTCAAATCTTTTCAGCCAAGTCACTAGAAAACCAATATCAACTAACGCTTTTATCCTCTTGTTCATGACAGAAACCTATTCGAGTTTGTTAGACATCGATCCTAAGTTACACGAGATTATTAATTTTCTTTGACTAAATAGTTATTATCGCTATTGTTGTTATTTATTTATTTTTAATATTCCCAATCTCTGGTGCAATTTGTTTTTAGAATTCAGCTTTGTGATTATAAATCGTTTGATTTCTTTATCGATTTAATTCCACTACTGTAGCGATGAATCCAGTCTCTCTTCAATTCAATATTTTTAGATGAATGAATTGATTTTATTCATAATCTATATTCATCGTTATTTTATTGAGTGTGAAACAATTCTAAATCTGTTACCGATAATGAATATCAGTTTGAAAATCAATCAAATATTAATTCACATCGTTTGTACCCAGAAGACCGAAGGAACAACCAAAGATTATCGAACATTCGTTTTCAATCGATACAGAATTACCATTTTTTTTTTTTAGATTCTGTTTAACAAACTGTTATTCGATTCCCTATACGTTGATATTCGTTTTAAGCATCGCAATTCATTTTTCAAACATTCGACATAATATTGTTCTGAATTTTTTCTTTTTCCTGTTTCTATTGGCCCTGGTAGCCAATCGACTTATTTCGTAGTTTTTCGTGTCATTTTGTAAATAAGAAGCTATATATATATATAGCATAAGAAAGTGGAAGAACACGTAGATTAAAACCCAATGTTTAAGCATTTACTTTTATAAAGAGTGGTCGATACAGAGTACAGCTTTATATTGTAATTTTGCAATTACAATGGTTTATAAAACATATCACTACGCAAAAACTTTAATTCTTCAGAACAATGATGAATCATTTTCACCATACACTTAACATATCACCTGAAGTATAAACCATTGTAATAACAAAATTACAATATATATATATATATATATATATATATATATATATATATATATATATACTACCGGCCATAATTATTAGGCCAACCCAGAGTGTTAAAAAAAATTATGTATTTCATACTATTTTTTTTGTATTTATTGCCAAATGAATAATTGTAAATGAAAATAGAATGGTTCTTTTGTTAATACTGCACAATAACATGTGCATCAACTGAATTTATAAATATTTAGTAATTACCTAAATTGCAGTTTCATCAATGAAGGAATAAAAAAATTTAAGGTGATTCGGACGAGTTCATCTTTGCTTCCTTGCCATGTAAAATTTTGCAAAGTAATAACAAAAGAACGATTCTATTTTCATTAAGAATTATCCAGGCCAGTTAAATGTCACACGTGATACACGCTCGCTTGGGCGATCATGTCTCAAAAGAGACATTACTGACTGGGCAGAAGATTATCCCACAGTTGGTGGCCATTACTTTCTGCGGTAGACTAGTTGCCAGCCAAAGCTATAGAAACCAATCTGTCCTGTTATTTAACCCATAACTGGAAGGAAGAGACGGATTAATACCTTTCCTAAGGGTATTTGCACGTAAGTGAATGCAATCTTGGCAATAAATACTAAAAATAGTATGAAATACATCATTTCTTTTAAAATACTAGGGTCGCCTAATAATTATGGCAGGTAGTATATATATGCATATATATATACTATAGTCATCTGCAGACAGATCTGTTTCGCTGTATTACAGCTCATCAGTACGGCTTAGACTTCATTCGCTTCCTAAGCCAGGATCAAAACCCGACCGAATCGGCGTCAGTCAGCGATTCTACCCCTAGGCCACGAGCGTCTGGCAGAAGAAGGCAGGCTTTTTAGTGCGTATAAACAAATAGCTAGTGTGCTCCAATTCATTATCGAATGAGCGATGCGTATATGCCGGGGTAGCTACTGTTTACAAAGCCTCCCACTCTTCCAGAGTGCCCAATCAGGGTGTGAGAGCGTAAATACCATATATATATATATTTGTTTGAGCATTATTTGAAAATTAAATATGTCGGTTGTTAATTCCATTTCGTTAATATCCGGAACCTTCTGTAATATATATCTATATTTCAATGACCTTCCCGATGACATCAGCTCTCAACTGATGACACAACTACTTACCACGATAGTAAGGCTGATCTGACAAAGTCAAAAAAGCAGCTGATGTTTCAAACCGCTTAACGTCTATTATTAATTGGGGCAAAAGATGAGTAGTTAATTTTACCGCCTTCAAAACAAACTAAACTTCTCTTGATTAATCATCTGAGACCCTCTTTGCCTTCCATTAGCATGGCTCATGTTAAGAACCAGGAAAATGACTCGTTTTGCCTTTTGAGTCCCATGTTCTCAGCTGACATATTGAATCCATTGCTAGGTCAGCTGATAAGAAAATCGGTTCACTGTGTTCTGCGAGACTAATATTTTAGTATATAAGGTGATTTAACTGCCTACAAAATCATCCACCACATTGTTTCTTGATATGTTGGTTTTTGAACTCTGACTGTACTCACGACGTGTTCAACTCGGAAAAGAAAATGGACAAGCCTCTGTCTCAGAAACTTAAAAACCTTATTATTCAAAAGTACAATGAAAATAATGGCTTTAAAGAGATTGCAACAACTTTAGAATTGCCCCTAAGCACTGTTAAAGCTATAGTTAACAAGTTGTTAGTGCACAAAATCACTGCTACCCTACCAAATCTGGAAGACCGAGCAGACTTACCAGAAGAGCAAAATCAAAACTGGTCCGGAAGTCAAACCTTCAACCTTAATAAAAAACGGGAAGACTTGAAAGCTTCAGTTTCTAGTACTGGGACAGATGTCCATGCAGAGTATTGCAAAGGACTGGCCAGCAAAAGAGGGTAGCTAGAAAAAAGCCCCTTCTGAAACCTTTGCGCAAGCAAGCTGGGCTAAACTTTGTCAAAAGTCACTTCAATGATTCCATGACCATGTGGCAAAAGATTTTGTGGTCAGATGAGACCAAAGTCAAGTTATTTAAAAAAAATACGAAACCCTTCGTTTGTCGGAAAAAAGGCACTGTTCACCAACCTCGTTACACCGTCTTCACTGTAAAGCATAGCGGTGGCTCGATCATGCTTTAGGGCTGGTTTTCATTTGCAGAGCCTGAAAAGCTGGTAAGCATTCAAGGTGTCATGGACAGTGTCGAGTACCAAAAATATTGGAGGAAAATCTGCTGAAGTCTGCTTGAGCTCTGCACTTGAGTCGCAATTTCAAGTTTCAACAAGATAAAGACCCCAAGCATGTGACAAAAAGCACTAAAGCTTGGTTTACTAGAAAGAAAATCACAGTTTTGGAGTGGCCCAGGCAGTCTCCAGACCCCAATCCTATAGAAAATCTATGGTGAGATCTAAAACTGGCTGTGCACCGACGTTCCCTATCCAATCTGACACAGCTTGAAAAATGGCAAAATCTGTCAGCAGACCACTGCAGCAAGCTCTTGGAATGCTACCCGAGGCGTAATTGACGCAGCAGGATCATCCACAAAGTATTAGCTGAAGAAATTCCAAAGGGGTGTAGACATTTGCAAAGACATTTTTCTAAATTATATGATTTTAAAAATCAGTGTGAAATTTCTAAAATTAAATTTTTATATCAAAGGAGAGTGTGATGAATCTGCTTATTATTTAACAATCATTGGCATTGAAAAAATGTGTTGTTCTCTGTAAAATTTTAGAAAATATATAAATTTTCAAAGTGGATGTAGATTTTTGCAAGACACTGGAAATCAGACGTCGCTCATTGAATGGAAGAACTACTGCTTTACAGAAAAACAAATGATATTGTATTTCTATTTTTTTTTTCATGTCCTTAAACAATAACTCCAGCCAAATTCATTTTTACATTTGCACGCGAACAGACATTACACATATATTTATAGAAAAAAGTTTCGTTAAAAACGACCGACAAGAGAGATTTTATTACGTGTTTCCTTTCTTGCATACATCAAAATAAATAAAAATGTACTTATCCGTTTGTTACTCTCCGCTAATCTAGAAAACGGCTGCAGAAATAGTTATGAAATTTTAATCGAATACGAGTGTGTTTTTTATACATAATATCAAAAAATATTCAGTTAAATGCCATACGTGATACACGCTTGGGCGATCATGTCTCGAAAGAGACATGACTGACTAGGCAGAAGATTATCCCGCAGTACGTTGCCATTGCTTTCTGCGGTAGATGGGTGCCGACCAAGACTATAGAACCCAATCTGTCCTGTTATTTGACTCATAGCTAGAGGGGAAAAAATGTATTATATTATTATGTTGTAATTAGTGGGGGATCGGTTTCCTATTGTTATTAAGTAATAAACTGATCCCCCACTTTATGACCAGTAGAAGCCTTAATCATTATTCCAACTATTATATTCAGTCAGTCAGTTAAGTGCCATTCGTGATACACGCTTGGGCGATCATGTCTCGAAAGAGACATGACTGACTGGGCAGAAGATTAAATTAAATGCCATACTTGATACACGCTTGGGCGATCATGTCTCGAAAGAGACATGACTGACTGGGCAGAAGATTATCCCGCAGTAGGTTGCCATTGCTTTCTGCGGTAGACTGGTTGCCGGCCAAGGAAAAAAGGGTCATTATTCTGACGTTTCACCTTTAACAAGCTTCTTCAGAGATTTATTAAAGATGAATGATTTAAAAATCCAAGAGATAGTATGTAGAGAGACGTATTTTGAACGGAAATGTATTTCGTCACTGTCATTCACACATAGTAATGTTATCGACATATACACACACCTTGTTTGTCTATAATTTGGATGCGCTTAACACACATTATTTGCGCTTATATATATCTGCATCTATATAAATAAAAATGTACTTGTCCGTTTGTTACTATCCGCTAATCTAGAAAACGTCTGCACCAATTGCTTTGAAATTTTACTATAGCTTTTTAATCGAATACAAGCGTGATTTTATATACTTAATATTAAAAAATATTACAATATTATAAAATATATATTTTGCAAAGTCGATGAGAGCCGAAGCAAAAAACTTTCATTTTCATATGGACGCCTTTACAGAGAACTTTGTTATTTAATAGAAAACATAGGAAAACTCCACATTTAATGCAAACGAAATTATTATGTTCTAGCATTTTTGTGAGCAAATACGAAACTTATATACACACGATTTATATAAACAATTATACACGATTCTCAGATCTAGTGCACATTTCCCATTTCGTTGTTTTAGTAAATAAATTTCTTGTTTTATTTTTTTTTTTTAAGCCTAAACGCTTTTTTCTTTATTATTTCTATTATGGCGGGTGTAAACAACAGAAATCCTTACCCTTTGTTTAAAGAAAAAATTCTTCTCAAAGTTTTATTTTTTTTCTCAATGAATTATTATCGATATCCCATTTATTTCGTTGGTTTAGTAAATACTTTTTCAAATTAACCAAACTGAGCCATAGTAACGCGTTGCCGGGTACAGCTAGTATATATATATATATATATATATATATATATATATATATATATAAATTGATTGTTTAATACTTAGTTTTTGGTCCTAATAGGGTTCGACCAGAATACATTTGTATTAAAAAGTGTTCTATAAAATTATATTGTAGAACTTTTGAATATTTTTTCATTTTTAAACGAGTTATTTCGCTACCTTGGTTTCTACCATGAGTGGTGTCTTCAGGTGATTTTTAATATTAAACGATGTTTAATAATAGATCATTCTGTTTGTCTATATTTCTGAGATGAGGTAGTATTTACAGTATTTACATTATTCGGCCTACTCTCCTCATCTTTTTGCCATTTGTACGACGTTTAATAACAGATCATACTATTTGTCTATATTTCTGAGATGAGGTAGTATTTACAGTATTTACATTATTCGGACTATTGTCCTCGTCTTTGTTGCCGTTTGTACGACGTTTAATAATAGATCATTCTGTTTGTTTATATTTCTGTGATGAGCCATTATAAACGAAACACACGACGTTTAATATTAGATCATTCTGTTTGTCTATATTTCTGAGATGAGGTAGTATTTACAGGATTTACATTTTTCGGACTATTCTTCTAATCTTTGTTGCTATTTGTACGACCTTTAATATTAGATCATTCTATTTGTCTATATTTCTGAGATGATGTAGTATTTACAGTATTTACATTATTCGTACTATTGTCCTCATCTTTATTACCATTTGTACGACGTTTAGTAATAGATCATTCTATTTGTCTATATTTCTGAGATGAGCCATTATAAATGAAACACACTGTCACAAAACGAAACATATTGTCACAAAACAAAACCCACAGTCACAAAACGACAGCAGGATTAATTTAATGTTCTAATTGTTTTCTTTATGTCTGCATAAGAAATTCTAGATTTTTATCAATACAATTAAATTTATTGCATCATATACAAAAGACACAAGCTTTTTAAATAATTAAAAGTAAAAATCTTCAAAGAACGCTAGCGTCACTTTACTGTCAAAAATCTCAAACATATTAAAGCAATTTGGAAATTACAATAATTATATTTTCTGCCTGAATAACCCAGGATTTTTATCTATACAATTAATTTTATTGTGGCATGTAATAAAGGATTCTGCTATTAGAATCATTAAGAGTAAGAAACACTCAAAGAAAAGCAGCACAAAATATTTAAGTAGGAAATTCATTTAAGTAGAAATGTTGAATCCACTCACAAAATTAAAACTTTGGCGTCGAATTGTTGGTATCTCTGCAATGCTATTGTGCTTCTTAGCTTGAAATTAAAACTAAAATAAATGTTTCAAGAAAGATCTTTTGTTTTTAAAAAAACATTTTAAACTTTTTGTCTTGCGTTTTTGTGGAGATAACACGATAAAATTAAAATCAATTTTGCCATTTCGTCTAAAATCGTGAATTATGACTGTTATAAAAACGAGTATAATTAATAAAGACTACTAACTGTTATAAATCGTGCATGGTTTGAAACATGGTGCCAAGGTTGCTTGCAGTCCTTGCTGTCCCAAAGCAATATTTTTTTCTTCAAAAATATATTATGGCAATAATTTTATTTTCCTGCTAAAGTGTGATGGTAAAAATTTCTTCTGGAAGTACTTCTTACTATATAGGTTAGCTATATTACATTCATGTCCGGACTCTTACTTGGGGCCCAAAGATACTTGAAATTCTAGGCCCTTCTCTAAAACAATTCGGGTAAAATCATTCAAAATAATTATACAGGATTTATTAATGGAGGTATGGTAAAGAAATCAATTGAAACCTCGGAGAACAGAGTTCAAATTCTAGACAAGTTCTTTGCATTAACTTCCGAAATATATGAATCCATCCCATGCCCCCAGCTATGGGTAAATAGTAGAATAGACTGAGTTCTGTAGTCTTGGTTGGGAACCACTCTAGAAGTATAATATACTAAATGCAAATCTCCTGATGCCTTGTAGTTTTGTCTCTTTAACTTCTAAGAGGAGGAATGAGGTAACCTCAATATCTCCGGTGCAAATGGAACCAGGAAGCCATTGTATTATTCTGTTTTGAATGCCAGTTCGAACACCAATTGTAAAATAGAGGAGAATAGTGACCACAGCGACGCAAATTGTCCAAACTGCATAGATAATGATGAATATTTTTTAATAATTCTATTAATTTTTATGATTTTCTGCTAAAGAATACAAACTAAAGATAAAATGTAAATATATATAAAAAATGAGGCTTCCCTTAATAGTTTCTAATCCTAAGCTATAGATTATATAGCTTCTTGGTAAATGCAGAACTGGGTACACTTTAAAAGTTTTTAAAAAATGGATTGCAATGGATACCCGGAGATGAATTTGAGAACTTGGTTGAAACGTCGTGTCTATAATATCTATATTAACCAAGATGAAAATAATAACTCGAACTAATACATGGATATTGGCAATTACTTATTTTTACAGGTAGGTTCACCCTGTACAAGGCCTGGGGGTCATTTGAAGTAGAGAGTTACGGTGGAAGTCCGTTCCATGACAACAACCCCTGTAACTGTAGAAACCCCAACCAATGCCCCATGGCTAATAAATGTCTGACGAAATCTCTGATATATATGTGTGCGATTTCATCCTCAGAAAATCCTAAAGATGAAAAAATATATATTGGGAATACCATGAATGTATTTAAAAAGCGCTTTTACAATCACCTCTCATCCTTCAATAACAAAGAAAAACAAAACATGACATCTCTCTCCAAACACTTTTGGAAATTAAAAAAAAACGAAAATAAAACACCTAAGGTCAAATGGAAAATTCTCAAAAAAGCAAGAACAGCAAAATCTATAAAAGAACCATGCTTTCTTTGCCTTCAAGAGAAAATGGAAATCCTTAAATATATAAATAGTAACAAGCTCTTAAATCAGAGACACGAAACCACAGTAAACTGCAAGCACATTTGGGACCTAACCCTACAATCATGCTAAGAAATACTAAGAGTTTGATTAGATATTCTCATTATAAAAGATAACAAATGCTATAGAAAAAAATCGATCCAATAAATCCTTAAAGGAAGGCCTATCACTAAAGCCTACACCAATAACCTTACTTAACACAATAACCTTACTTAAATACAAAAATATTCCGTACTTGAAAAATCAAAATTAAACAAATAGCTCTCAAAATCGAAAAAGAATCAAAATTCATATATTCAAAATCAAGATTAAATATACTACTTCAGAATAATTATATCATACACAAAAAAAATGTAAGCACACGTAAGATCTAAACCTACAATCACACTAAAAAGTACTGGAAATTTGAATAGATATTTTTATTATTATAAAAGATAAAAAATGCTATAGAAAAAAAATCGATGTAATAAATCCTTAAAGCAAGACCTAATGCCCACAAAAATATCTAAATAAATAAAATATTTAAAAAATTAAAAGAAATAAAAAGAATACCAAACGATAATTTATAGAAAAAAGAATATAAAAAATTAAAAGAAAAAAACCGACCCTCCAAACTTAAAATTAAGATTAAACATACAACTTTATACAAAAAACTGATAAAACGCTAATTTGCATTTACTTCCTAAAGAATACAAATTTAGATTTCTTGAAATAACTTTGCCTAAATGCAATACTCCAAACTTGACTATAAAATATAAAAAAAGATATTTAAAAAAAAAACCTATAATATAAAAAAAATATTCCATACCGAAAAAATCAAAATTCGAAAGAAAAAAAACCGACCCATACCACGTCTATCTTAGAAACCCCAAAGTGAAAACCTAGACACAGGATCAAAGGTAATACATGAATTAGGTCCATTCTTCTAATCTTTGTTGCTATTTGTACGATGTTAGTTTTAATATATTTGTTGTAAATTCAAGAACACAGAAAATATATAAATCCACCTTTATATATTTTAATTTATTTCTTTGAACATTATTTTTAAGGGGTACTTATTTGAGTAGATATTCTGTTTTTAATTAAACAATATATTTATATATAACTCTACTGGCCTGAATATTTATGTGATAATTTATATGAAATTTGTCATAAGAGAATTTTCTTGGAACGAGAAACCGAGGAGCCGAGTTCGAATTCCAGTTGAATCCATTGTATTCACTTACGCGCAAATACTCTTGGGAAAGGTATTAATCCGTCTGCTTCCTTCCAGTTATGGGTTAAATAGCTGGACATATTGGGTTCTATAGCCTTGGTCGGCAACCAGTCTACCGCAGAAAGCAATGGCAACCTACTGCCGGATAATCTTCTGCCCAGTCAGTCATGTCTCTTTCGGGACATGATCGCCCAAGCGTTTATCACGTATGGCACTTAACTGACCGATTTAGGCCGGTAACGTTATATCTAAACTTATTTATAAATGGATCTTTGTCTGTGTGGGTGTGTGTGTGCGTGTGTGTTTGTGTGTATGTGTCCGTTACCTATAGACTCCGAAACGGTTGAACCGATTTTCTTACACAGTTGTACTATAAACGTCTGTGAGTGTTCTTAACTAGGTTTTGTGTCGAGGTACCCTCGATAAATATCGAAAATCGATAATCGAAAAAATCGGGTTATAGAAGGAGTGGTCCGATTTTAATGAAATTTGATACACTCATAGACAAAGACATAAGAAACGATATTCAGAAGTTTCAAGGTTGTAGTTCTTACAATAGTGCAGAAAATTGATAAGATATATATATACAAAAGGCAAGATGTTTGTGTGTGTGTCTGTTTATCTGTTTGTATGTCCTTTATACAAATCCACAATTTTTATCCGATTCTCACCAAACTTCATACAAAGGCTGAGTCTGAGCTCCAGGACACCATGGATTAGTTTTAAAGCTTTCATTACACCCGAGCAACGCCGGACTATACTGCTAGTATATATATATATATATATATATATATATATATATATATATAGTTTATTTAAAAACAGAATAACTACTCAAATACAAGTATCGATTAAAAATAATGTTCAAACAATTCAATATAAGTAATTTTTAATCCATTTTGTAAATCTCCGGAAATTTCCGTCTTGCTGCTGGTCTCGAAAAGGATCTTCAGTCAGTGGTAGACTGGGGTAATTTTTTTTTTTTAATCATTTCACCCCGAGCAAGGCAGAAACGCCACTGATGTGCAGGGGGTTACATAAATGTAGAAAGATTAATTAGAAAAGAGTGAGGAGTACAAGCTGGTTAGAAAGGAACAATAGAAAGCTGAGAAAGCAGGTGCAATGACAGGTACATGGGCTGAGAGAAAGGGAAGGTTATACAGGGGAGGGGAGAGAGCTAGAGGCCAGTGGTTAGTAGGTGAGTATTAACTTTGCTTTTAAATTTCTGGAGGTCGTAGTCGTCAGGAAAGCAAGAATACGGGAGTGAGTTCCACAGGCGGGAAGTGCGAGAGAGGAAGCTGCAGGAGTAGAATTGTCGTCTGCGTTTGGCTAACCTGACTGTGAATGGGTGGGACCCAGTTGCCAGTCTGGTTGAACGGGTAAACACCTGTTGAGGAGGCATCAGTGACTTAAGCTCATCCGAGCAGAAGCCATGAAAGTATTTATAGAAGAGACAGAGGGAGGCCACATTTCGACGATGGGGAAGTGGTTGCAGACGAGTCGCCAGATCAGTACCTATCACATTACAGACTCTCCTTTGGAGCTTGTCAAGAACACTGAGGAGAACGGTAGGGGCACCTGACCATAAATGGCAGCAGTACTCCATGCACGGACGGATGGTTGACTTGTAGAATGGCTCGTAAACTTTAATGCTTCCAAAACGAAGCTGCTATCATTTAACCACCGTAGATAATCTTTCCTACCTGCCATCAGCAGGTAGGAAAGATTATCTACGATAAAGATTATCTACGATAAAGATTATCTACGATAAAGATTAGCTACGATAAAGATTATCTACGATAAAGATTATCTACGATAAAGATTAGCTACGATAAAGATTATCTACGATAAAGATTATCTACGATAAAGATTAGCTACGATAAAGATTATCTACGATAAAGATTATCTACGATAAAGATTATCTACGATAAAGATTAGCTACGATAAAGATTATCTACGATAAAGATTATCTACGATAAAGATTAGCTACGATAAAGATTATCTACGATAAAGATTATCTACGATAAAGATTAGCTACGATAAAGATTATCTACGATAAAGATTAGCTACGATAAAGATTAGCTACGATAAAGATTATCTACGATAAAGATTAGCTACGATAAAGATTAGCTACGATAAAGATTAGCTACGATAAAGATTAGCTACGATAAAGATTATCTACGATAAAGATTAGCTACGATAAAGATTATCTACGATAAAGATTAGCTACGATAAAGATTATCTACGATAAAGATTATCTACGATAAAGATTAGCTACGATAAAGATTATCTACGATAAAGATTATCTACGATAAAGATTAGCTACGATAAAGATTATCTACGATAAAGATTATCTACGATAAAGATTAGCTACGATAAAGATTATCTACGATAAAGATTATCTACGATAAAGATTATCTACGATATGATGACGCTAGACTTCCTGAGAACGATACACTACGCCTCCTCGGCCTCACTCTCTCAGCTGACCTTAAGTGAAACGACTACACTGAATTAATAGCTAAATCTACTGCTAAAAAAGTCGGGTCCCAGTGTCGGGCCATGAATTTCTTTTCTGAATCCATCATGCACATTTACAAATGTACCACCTGCCCGTGCACTGAATACTGCTGCCATCTCTAGTCGGACGCCCCTACTGTTCACCTTTGGGTTCTCGACAAAATCCAAAGAAGAATGCAATGTAGTCGATACTAACCTAGCGGCCCGACTCCAGTCTCTCTCTCCCCCGATAAGATGTAGCTTCCTTCTGTCTCTCCTACAAATACTTTCAAGGATTCTATTCCGACGAGCTTAGCTTCTTGGTGCCCTCCTCCTCTACACGAATTTGCTCGAGTAACTAGACTGGCAACAAGGTTCCATCCTTTTACTGTGAAAACAATCAAGTGTAACCACAATTTCTTCTTATCTGCTTCTTTTCTCGCACTTCCCGCCTGTGGAACTCCCTTCCGTATTCTTATTTCCCTGATAGCTACAGTCTCCAAGAGTTTAAACGCAACATCAGCTCTCATCTCTTATTACTTTGATTCCCATCCTCCTTCTTACTTTACACGTTGCTCTCACGCAGCTCTCTTTACACCATAGGTTCCAAACCTTTTTGCTGCGATTATCCCAAAATACAATTTCACTATTATCCATTACCCCGATGAACAAATACTCGAAATACAGGAAAAGAAGTAATTATATTTTTATATATCAAAAGCAGACAAAGTTAATGGAAATTATTTAATGCAATAGTACCAATCTATAATTATGAGAGGCATAGTAGCCGTAACCTAGCCGTGATTCTTAACCCTCTAGTATCAAATATGATACGAATGGCCCTAGAGGGTTAATAAATAGATAGATAGATAGATAGATAGATAGATAGATAGATAGATAGATAGATAGATAGATAGATAAACAGACTGAGATTAACCCTCTAGGGCCATTCGTATCATATTTGATACAGTATGAAAACAAGCCTTGAAAGAAATATTTTCCTGAAAAACTTTTTAAGAGAAATATTTTATAAATTTCAAATGAAAGCAGTACTGACTGTTCAGTCAATGAATACCAAATGTTTCCTTATAGGGAAATACCAAATGTTTCCTTATAGGGAAATACTGTATCAAATATGATACGAATGGCCCTAGAGGGTTGAGAGAAATATTTTATAAATTTCAAATGAAAGCAGTACTGACTGTTCAGTCAATGAATACCAAATGTTTCCTTATAGGGAAATACCAAATGTTTCCTTATAGGGAAATACTGTATCAAATATGATACGAATGGCCCTAGAGGGTTGAGAGAAATATTTTATAAATTTCAAATGAAAGCAGTACTGACTGCTCAGTCAATGAATACCAAATGTTTCCTTATAGGGAAATACCAAATGTTTCCTTATAGGGAAATACTGTATCAAATATGATACGAATGGCCCTAGAGGGTTGAGAGAAATATTTTATAAATTTCAAATGAAAGCAGTACTGACTGCTCAGTCAATGAATACCAAATGTTTCCTTATAGGGAAATACTGTATCAAATATGATACGAATGGCCCTAGAGGGTTGAGAGAAATATTTTATAAATTTCAAATGAAAGCAGTACTGACTGCTCAGTCAATAAATACCAAATGTTTCCTTATAGGGAAATACGAAATGTTTCCTTATAGGGAAATACTGTATCAAATATGATACGAATGGCCCTAGAGGGTTAATGTGAGTGTTGAGCTTGTATTGCCTGTGCCAGTGCCGGTTAATTTACTCTTGGCTTTGTGACTGAAAGGGCTATTCGGGCGTCGTTTGCCACGTTGAGTCTGCTACGCTTCTTAGTCTTCATTCCAAGGACACAGTGTGAAATTATAAGCTGATTGCCTCTTCGCAAATCAAACATCCATTACCCCAAAAATATGGGCTAATTACCACACTTGGGTAATTTACCCCGGGGTTGAGAACCATGGCTTTATACTAATGTACGCGTCCTTCTTTACCCGTTTTCCGACACCTATTGTTACCTGTTCTGCACCCTCTTCAGTCTCCTATTATGTAATCCCCTGTGCAACAGTTTACAGTTCTGCTTTTCTTGGGTTGAAACGATTATAAACAAAAAGAAGCTTGTATGTAATAAATCATGTTTAGAATTGTTATTGCATCTGTTTTTTCCCGTTATGACACGTCGTTTTATTTAGGACGTGTACAGACAAACTAACCGGATTTATCATAAATCTTTCTTGGTCCATCACAGATTGATTGATCAAATTCCGCTAATGTCATGAAAGAAGAAAGAAAGAATCTATTATCAAAACGTTTCAAAATGTTTGTTGTTTTTTGTCTAATCAAAGAGTTGCAAAAAGTTCCATTCAAATGCAGAAACTGAATACCTGTTTGGTTTATCTTAATATAATCATAATAAAATTTCTAGATAAAAACATACCTACTTAGTAAATAATTGTAAACGATAAAAAGCAACAGAAATCGATCGGCTGGCATAAATAAAACAAATGTTAACTTTTATGCAAGTAAATTCATGAACGTAAAGGCATAGTTGTCCAGACAAGCACGTCTCTCAGCCAGACAATCGACATTGGATTCTTTTTAACATTTACTTCTACTGATAAATAAATTTGACTTATGTGAGATCATTATGTTACTAATCGAACACTAAAATTGTTTTTTTACAAACAAATATGAAAGGAAAGGTGTCATATTTTTATTTGCTTTTTATACTCTGATCATTTTTTTTTTTTTTAGATTTAATATCGGCGAAAAACATCCTGTTTAGGATGTGGTTTCCGGCTTTCTCTTTTCCAGTCTTTTCACTATTACGTAGCCCGCTGCACATCAGTGGCGTTACCGCCTTGCTCGGGGTGATACGATTAAAAAAAAAAGTAATTTTCTTGTGGGACCAACAAATTTAACAGGAATAAAGAGTCCTCAGTAGATATATATTAAGAAGGACAAAAGAAAAAGCACCAAATAGGTATCGATTGAATGAAAGAAGAAAAAAAATAAGGAGAGAATATATATATATATATATATATATATATATATATATATATATATATATATATTAACATGCCCTGTGGACATAGAAGAATCCAAAGAAGTATCCTTTACATATAATGGTAGGATAACTCTCTACGAGAGCTCTAAACATATATGCATATAAATACATATAGAGCAAATATAAGAGAAATTAAGACAGAAACGTTATTTCATGGTAATTCGGAAGTATAGGCCTATTTCAAGCGAGCCATCTTCAGCTTCCGTCTTTATTCAACAAAGGATTCTACATGAATGGGATTCACAACGACCTAATCCGGTGAATAAAAATAAAGAACAAAATAAAAACATATAAGATGATAAGAATATAACTGTCGCTCCTCTAAAAGAGAAAATAAGAACAATCCATCCGTTTGTCAACCCACAGAGATTCCTCCATAATCATCGGTCAGTGTCGACGAAAGTTCGAGGGAAGCGGGTGGGTCAGACGAGAAAGAGGGAGTGATAGAGAAAAGAGAAGAAAGGAAAGGAAGCAGGAAGGGAGAAATAGAGCTTTACATCTTTAGTTTGAAGGAACCTCAATATTCTATTTAGATTTATTTGTTTTAACTCGTATTTTTTCCCTTTTTACAAATGTATTAATATTAAGGTTTTCTCGTTTAAAATATAGTGCTCGTAATATTTTTTCTCTAAAAGTGTATTATCGGTAATATTTAACAGTGATGTATGGCTGGAATTAATTATCATCAGAAATGTATGGCTGGTAATAATTTTCCTTCAAAAATGTATTGTTTGTAATATTTTTCGATAGAAAAATTTTTTTTCCCCAGAAAAGTATTTCGAGTAATTTGTACTACAAGCCCTTCATGTTTAGAATAATTTCGGAGCTTATTCAGAAATTATAGATGTAAACAAAGTGTTTTAAATAAAACAAATTCATTTAAATTTGACTAAAAAATCAATTTTGTAGTTATTGTTAATACAAGAAAGAGATTTCAGTGAAGAGAAAGCTCTCTCGGATGGCAGTGAGAGAGAGAAAGAGAGAGAGAGTGAGAGAGAGAGAGAAAGAGATAGAGAGAGAAAGAGATAGAGGTAAAATTTTAAACTTTGATTTAAACAAAGATAATAATGCCGTATACATTTAGTACTAAGAGGAACCTATCTTTGCACACCCACCCCTCATATACACACGTAAATGCGTGCATAATTTCCTTCATACACACATGCGTATACCCATATATGCCCACGTACGCAGATACATATATGCACCTACGAACGCGCGCACATATATATACGCACTCAAGTACCAACAAAAACAAATATGTAACCAATACATTAAAAAAAAAACTTTTAACATATGGTTTACATTTAAACAATTAACATATATCACAATGGTTTACATTTAAACAATAATGAAGGGGGGGGGCTAAAAGATTAACATAGCTTGAACTGGCTCCTGTGTCTACATTTAAACACCAGCTCCTTCCTCAGGTTCAACAGATCCAAATGGTTTTTGTGTCTGATGATGGTTATTTTCTCATCCAGACATAACTTACAGCACTCTCTGAAATTTGTGGGTGTGTATGATTTTTTAACTATGCTCCATTTAATTATGGGGGTTAGGTTATGGTCTTAGGGTTGGAAAATGAGTGCGTGTGGTTATATAGTCGTTGTTTCTAAGCCCCTGCCGAAATACCAATGTAGTATTTTATTAACTTTATGTTTTCTTTAGGGTATATCATGGCCTGATATACCACCCACTCCGTCATACACTCACCACCCATAGGACAATCATTTTTAATCCTACAATTGCATTTTATAGTGTTATCGCACTGTCCATTTGTATTATAGATGTCTGGTGAATTTCTGGCAACCTCAGGGTTGTTTTGGTTGGGAGTTGTGGGGCTGAGGCTGGCACGGTTGGTGGTTGTTCCTCTGGAGCTGGCTTGATTAGTGGTAGTAGGTTTCCGGTTATTAGTTTGGTTTTTATATCTAGCTAAGGTTTTCCTATTGTGGGAATTGATAATATTTTCTATATTTCTAGAATAGCTGATTTTTTTCCTATTGTGGGAATTGATAATATTTTCTATATTTCTAGAATAGCTGATTTTTAGGGTTTTTCTATTAAATATTCTATGAAGGGGACTAGAAATGCTGAAATGTTTATCTACGAGAGATACTTTTTAAAACTCGTAAAACAAAAACTGAAATTTTAAATGAAATTTCAAACGTGTTAGAAAGGATTTAAATTTTTAAAAAAATAATAACAACAAGATTTGATCTTTCCTCTTAATAATAGCATAAACATTTTGATGATAAAACTCTGTTTTTCTTAAGTCTGAGCCCTTTTAACATCATGATATGCTTTTTTGTCTTTTTTCTTTTTTTTCTTTTTTTTTTTTGGCAATTGAGTGGAGGTACCTAAATTCGTAGTTTCTTTTTTCTGTATGACTACAATCTCCATCTCATAGATGATAAGAATTAACAAATCTAATTTTCCCAACGATTTTCTATAAAAATTTACTTGTATAATTTCTTTTTTGGTGCGTGGTTGAAAGAAGTACGCGTATTTTTTCTTTCTTTCAAATATTCGTTTTTACTTTTCGTAAGCGGGGAGGAAATATAGATGTTGAGTCAAGGATAATATTTTTCCATATGTTTTCTAAAAAACTGTGAGCGTCTTTAATTTAGGTGACAGAGACATTTTTGCTCTACTCTGGAAGCGTTAATTAAACGAATGTTTGCACTGACCGGGACAATAAAAGCGAAACAGGAGCTTGTCAATTTAAATTCCATTTGTCAGATCTTGCTTTGATGATTGCGGAATGTCACTGTCTTTTGTTTAACCCCACATTTCGACGTAAATCAGACGCCATGCATAAGACCAAAGAATTCAATAATGTTATTGTAAGTCATTCTAATTAACTGTTGAATCTTCAATGGCATAGTTTTGGGTTGTAAAAAAAATCAGATTTCCTTTTTCTATATCTGAAGGGACACGTTTCATTGCGAGATTTTTAATCGACCGCGAACGAGGAAAGCAATAAACTTTAATTGCCCAATTAAGTTTTTCATCGACTGAGTCGATCGGGCGAGTAAAGTCTCAAAGGCTGTATATATATTATAATTTTGTTATTACAATGTTTTATAAAAGCGTTATATCACTACACAAAATTTATTTTCTTGTTTCAGAACAATACTGTTCTTCTTCAGGTGATTTGTTAAAATCTAATTTAATTTTTGAGGTGATATGTTAAAATCTAATTTTAACATATCACCTGAAGAAAAACAGTATTGTTCTGAAACAAGAAAAAAAATTGTGTGGTGATATAATGATTTTATAAACTATTGTAGTAACAAAATTACAATATTAAGCTCTAATCTGTATCGAGCACTCTTTGTAAAAATAAATGTTTAAACAGTGTTCTTTCACTTTCTTTTATATATATATATATATATATATATATATATATATATATATATATATATATATATAAAGAGTGACAAATTTTAAAGAAACAAGAAGTAACATATATACAGGGTGCGATGGGTAAATTGTCACAATATTATATTTTCAATTTTGCGCATGCGCGGTTTTTGTTTAGAATTTAATCGACAGCGATTCTATCCGCCAGATTAATTTTGGAAACGGCTTCCTGTAATCCTTGGCAATACGGACATTTCAGAGTGTGTGGCTGTTAATCTGAGGACAGTACTGAGAATTAGGAAAGAGTTGGATGAGTCTCATGGTGAATACCTAGGTATTTGAAGCGATCACTAGTAATGATGACGTTATCCCCCATTCATCTTCTTACTGGATCTCAGACTCAACAGAGAGTGCCTTGAGGTTGTGGGTCAAACGGGTGGGTGCTGAAAGACCCTGTGTCTGGCAACAAGACTCTGCACCATGCTATAGAAGCAGAACTCATGCCTTAAATCTGGCGACCTAACTCGCCAGACTGCACCTCTTTTTATTATTATGTTTTGGGCGCTGTTGAGCAAAATAAAATTCCTATTAATACGGAAGATGAACTGAGGGCAAGGACACCGTCCAGAAGAGATGCAGGAGATTCCGAAGCCGTCTGGGGCCGTGGTTGATGCTAATGGCGTATTCATTGAATAAATTAAGTCTTTAGTATTTTAAGATAATTTTGTGTAATTTTAGTAAATATATCGGTTAAAATGAGATGCTAGTGTTATTTTCATTTTTACATAATTTTGATGACAATTTATCTATCGTACTCTTGTGGTTAAGTGGATATTGGCTCAGAACGAGAAATTGGGGAGCCGAGTTCGAATTCTAGTTGAATTCCTTGCATTCACTGACGCGAAAATACCCGTGGAAAAGGTATTATTCCGTCTCTTGCCTCTAGTTATGGGTTAAATAACTGGACAGATTGGGTTCTATAGCCTTGGCTTGCAACCAGTCTACCGCAGAATGTAATGGCAACCTACTGCGGGATAAAACTTCTGCCTAGTCAGTCATGTCTCTTTCTAGACATGATCACCCAAAGCGGTTACCACGTATGGCACTTAACTGACTGACCCTTGGGGTGCAGTGGATATCGGCTCGGAACGAGAAATTGGGGAGCCGAGTTCGAATTCTATTTGAATTCCTTGCATTCACTTACGCGCAAATACCCTTGGGAAAGGTATTAATCCGTCTCTTCCCTTTAGTTATCAGTTAAATAAATGGGCAGGTTGGGTTCCATAGCCTTGGCTTGCAACCACTCTAGCGCAGAAAGCAATGGCAACCTACTACGGGATAATCTTCTGCCCAGTCAGTCATATCTCTTTCGAGACATGATCACCAAAGCGTGTATCACGTATGGCACTTAACTGACTGACTGAAGATAATAGTTGGAAACATGAGTAAAGATTCTACTGGAAAAAAAGTGGGGGATCAGTTTTCTATTGTTATTAAGTAATAAACTGATCCCCCACTAATTACTACTTAATAATAAAATCCGTCTCTTCTTCCTTCAGCTATAGTTTAAAGAGCAGGATGGAAAATATTCTTCCCAGTCAGTCATGACTCTTTCGAGACATGATCGCCAAAGCGTGTATCACGTATGGCACTTAACTGACTGACCCTGATTATAGATTTGAAAGAAATCGTAAAATTTTTAATTGTAAAAGACCTAACTCATTAAATACCTACCATTGGAAATACTGGTTTTTAACTCCTTTTTGACTTTATGTCCTTTTTCTTCGGTATTGGTAAATTATTAGACTTGCGTTGATACGCGATTTGATTTGAAATATTTCGAAAGTTCAGTATATAGTCAACACAACCTTTCTAAATTCTTGCCACAATAATCTTCAATTATTATTATTGAATTTTGCCATGTTCTTGTTCAAAATATGTTTCCGTTTCTTTATCGTATAAATCTATTTCTTATGTTTTAATTTGAGGACCGTATTTTCCGACTTACAAGACGCTGCGGTTTGACAGATGGACCGTAATATTGAAAAAAAAATTCTATGGAAAAAAAATCGTTGTCATCTAACAACACATTCACCATGCGTCCCTCACATACTGGCTCCCCGTTTTGTTTACATTAATCGCTCGTACTCGTTGACAGTAAATATACTATGCATCTTTCATTGTCCAAGTTTCAGTTTCAGTTTTGTTTCACGGCATATCAACCTCTGTGGGTTATTTAATGCCAAAATGGTGGGGTTTTAAGGTATTTATTTAATGTTCGGTTATAGTAAGAAGGTTGATTTAGTCAGATTTTGATTAACATTTTTTTTATTTTAGAACACTGAACATGACTTCTAGTTTTATATTCAAAAATGTATTTCTGGCAATATTTTTTTCCTTCAAAAATATATTACGGCAATAATTTTGTTTTCCTGCTAAAGTGTTATGGTAATATTTTTTTTCATTCAAAAATGTATTTCTGGTAATATTTTTTTCCTTCAAAAATATATTACGGCAATAATTTTGTTTTCCTGCTAAAGTGTTATGGTAATATTTTTTTTCATTCAAAAATGTATTTCTGGTAATATTTTTTTCCTTCAAAAATATATTACGGCAATAATTTTATTTTCCTGCTAAAGTGTTATGGTAATATTTTTTTTCATTCAAAAATGTATTTCTGGTAATATTTTTTTCCTTCAAAAATATATTACGGCAATAATTTTATTTTCCTGCTAAAGTGTTATGGTAATATTTTTTTTCATTCAAAAATGTATTGTTGGTTATATTTTTCCTTCAAAAATACACATTTTTCTATAAAAGTCTATTTTTATGTATATATTTCTATAAAAGTCTATTATTTTATAGGATTTGTAATCGGAGGCCACAATTTGAACAACATAAGATACGCAGATGATACAGTGTTGGTAGCAGACACGGAAAGGAAACTACAAGACCCCCTACAGAATGTAGCTGAAGAAAGTGACAAGAAAGGACTACAAATAAACTGCAAGAAAAACTGAATGCATGGTCATTAGCAAAAAGAATAACCCACAATACCAAATAAAGTGGGGATACTAGAATCAAGCAAGTACAAACATTTAAATACCTAGGAAGCGTTCTAACAAGAAATGGAAAATGTGAAACAGAGATTTGAAGGCAAATTGGCATGGCGAACGACGCGTTCCAGAAGTTGGGAAAAATACAAAGACACAGGAAACTTTCACTAGAAACAAAGAGAGTGCTAGAATGCTATGTGATGTCATTTCTTCAATACGGCAGTTAATGATGGACAATATCATCGAAGGTGAAGGAAAAACTTGAAGCAGCGGAAATGTGGTTCTACAGAAGGATGCTGAGGATGTCATGGACCGAGCATGTGAGCAACGATGAGGTGCTGGAAAGAATGACAACGAAAAGAAAATTAATATTGAGCATCAGAAAGAGACAACTGAAATTCCTTGGACATGCAATGAGGAAGTAAGGCTTGGAGAACCTGATACTGACAGGCCAGATAGAGGAAAAAAGAGACAGAAGAAGGCAGTGGATAACATATTTGAAGGGCCTGAGCAGGTGGATGACAGAACGGAGGTTGCGTAATGTAGCAGAAGAAAGTGTGCTAAGAGCCACCAGGGATAGGGAGACGTGGAAAGCCATGATTGCCTACGTCCTGGAAGGACACGGCACATAGAAGAAGAAGAAGAAGAAGAAGAAGAAGAAGAAGAAGTGTTTTGACCCCAGTTTAAGGGTTAACTATTTGCCCATAGCTGGGACACATTAGGTGCTACCACTCCGGGTCAGAGTGGACTTGAGAACTACAGCAATTAAAAAGTGGTTTCATTTTCCTCACAACCTCCCAATCAGAGGCCTTGCTGCTGGATGGAATTTACCGTCATACCCAGGATTTCATTGTCCAAGGTTGGTTTTATTTTCATAAAAACGGATTAATTTTTTTTTAAATATGCATGTAAAAATATAAAATAATCAAAGAAATTTTATTCATCGTCAAATCCTAAAAATTCGTCGCTGCTAGATTAATGTAAAAGCACTAAATTCTCATATGTAGAATCATGACTATAAATGATCTTTACTACTCCACATGACATGGTGTTAACCATATTGACAAGTGACACATTCGTCTTGGAAGATGCACACGTATTTTTCAGGCATTCCTCTATATTTGTGAGATGAGGTAGTATATATAGTATATACATTATTCAATTTATTTAATTAAAATACTGTATTTTTCAGGGAATTTTTTAGGAAAAGGCGTTGTGGTCCAGTGGATATCGGCTCGGAACGAGAAGCCGGGGAGCCGAGTTCGAATTCCAGTTGAATCCATTGTATTCACTTACGCGCAAATACCCTTGGGAAAGGTATTAATCCGTCTGCTTCCTTCCAGTTATGGGTTAAATAGCAGGACAGATTGGGTTCTATAGACTTGGTCGGCAACTAGTCTACCGCAGAAAGCAATGGCAACCTACTGCGGGATAATCTTCTGCCCAGTCAGTCATGTCTCATTCGAGACATGATCGCCCAAGCCTGTATCATATATGGCACTTAACTGACTGACTGACTTTTTGTAAGCCGGAAAATCTGGTCCGTACTACGGAAATGCTTTATGAAAATGTTCGAAAGGTACAGGAGATAAGCGAACACTGATAGCAATCAAATGAAATCACTAATACCTTGTAAGCAGTAAATGTATGCAAATCAATCACTACTTACGAAATCGAAACGTTACTTACTCGAAAAGCCTTCAATGGTAGGCATTCCATTGTTGGTAGATGAATATTTTCAAAAAATGTCGAATTCTGCGTAGAACCTGGAAGAGAAAATTTTATTTTTAGAAAAAACTAAACAAATATAAGTAACGAATATAAGATGATTAAGATCCTCTTGATAAAAAAAAAAGGATTTAAAATTCTTCATTTACTTTTTTTTTTTTTCTTTTTTTTTTAATCATATCACCCCGAGCAAGGCGGTAACGCCACTGAAGCGCAGGGGGCTACATAGGAGTGAAAAGATTGGAAAAGAGAAAGCCGGAAACCACATCCTAAACAAGGAACAAGGGATGAACCTCTTCACCTGTTCAATAGACATGGGTGGAGTGTGAACCGGGTGATAGTCTAGTCTATCTACTCCAATTGATAGAGAGATAGGATGTAAGGTTGCCTATATTCATGTATTTTTGTGGAAGTGGGGGAAATCTGTCGTCATGACAGACGCAGACATATATATATATATATATATATAGGTGGGGTGTAATTTAAATAAGGTGTACTATGGTAGCAAAAACTCCCCCAAACTTTAAAAAAAAAAAAGAATTTGTTTAAGAGCCCGAAAATTGTAGCATGACTTCAGTTTTTGGCGTTGGTATTTTCCTAAAAGATAGGGTCTCACAATTTCTACCGAAAAATATATTTAGAGATTCTTGATGAAACCAAAAGATGAATCTGCAGTGTTATTGGTCCTGACCTACTAGATCTGTTTCGATTACTTTACCATCGCCGTAATGAAGTTTCCCTGTGCCTTTCCAATAAATACTTTTATGGTAATTGTTCTCATGAACTTTCCCTTGTGTTAATTTGTAATCATTCAAATGATCGCCCAAAGCGTGTATCACTTAAATGACTGAAGTGTATGGCACTTAACTGACTGAATGGGGATAATAGTTGGAAACATAAGTAAAGCTTCTACTGGTCAAAAAGTGGGGGATCGGTTTTCTATTGTTATTAAGTAATAAACTGATCACCCTCTAATTACTACTTATTATTACAATCCGTCCCTTCTCCCTTCAGTTATAGTTTAAAGAGCAGGATAGAAAATCTTTTGCCCAGTCAGTCATGTCTCTTTCGAAACATGATCTCCCAGACCTTGTATCACGTATGGTACTTAACTGACTGAATGAGGATAATAGTTGGAAACATAAGTAAAGCTTCTACTGGTAAAAAAGTGGGGGATCGGTTTTCTATTGTTATTAAGTAATAAACTGATCCCCCACTAATTACTATTTATTATTACAATCTCTCTCTTCTCTCTTCAGTTATAGTTTAAAGAGCAGGATAGAAAATCTGCCAAGTCAGTCATGTCTCTTTCGATACATGATCGCCCAAAGCGTGTATCACGTATGGCACTTAACTGACTGAATGAGGATAATAGTTGGAAACATAAGTAAAGCTTCTACGGGACAAAAAGTGGGGGATCAGTTTTCTATTGTTATTAAGTAATAAACTGATCCCCCACTAATTACTATTTATTATTACAATCCCTCTCTTCTCTCTTCAGTTATAGTTTAAAGAGCAGGATAGAAAATCTGCCAAGTCAGTCATGTCTCTTTCGAGACATGATCGCCCAAGCGTGTATCACGTATGGCACTTAACTGACTGAATGAGGATAATAGTTGGAAACATAAGTAAATTTTCTATTGGAGACAAAGTGGAGGATCAGTTTTCTATTGTTATTAAGTAATCAACCGACCTACCACTACTTACCACTTATTAATACAATCCGTCTCTTTTCCTTTCAGCTATAGTTTAAAGAGCAGGATAGAAAATCTTCTGCCCAGGCAGTCATGTCTCTTTCGACACATGATCATCCAAAGCGTGTATCACGTATGGCACTTAACTGACTGAATGAAGATAATAGTTGAAAAAAAAGCTTCTACTGGGAAAAAAGTGGGGGATCAGTTTTCTATTGTTATTAAGTAATAAACTGATCTCCCACTAATTACTACTTATTAATGCAATCCGTCTCTTCTTGCTTCAGCTATAGTTTAAAGAGCAGGATAGAAAATCTTCTTCCAAGTCAGTCATGTTTCTTTCGAGACATGATCGCCCAAGCATGTATCACGTATTGCACTTGACTGACTGTTCCAAATGCGCCTCTAAGTCCTCCCCCTGGGTGAAGACCGGCACCGATGATTTCATTCTTGCAAGCAAATTCCAGGTTAGATCTACTTGGTTCTCGCCCGCTGTTGCCCACAGGAATCACTTATTGTGAATGTGCGAGAGTGGCATGTCTGATTACAATTGACGTCTCTTTTTCTCATAATGAATGCAGGCGTTTCATAAATTTGAATGGTTTTTTTCTAGAAAATTCTCTTTCAACTCCACACTTGACTCGTCTGGATATACCCACACCCGATCTGCCACCTATAACAAAAAGGCAAGCATGTTAAACCTTGTCAAGCGCTTTCGAGATATTTAGAGCCACAACTCAAGCTTGTATATGTTATGGTGCCCTATCCATAGGAATGGACTCTTCCTTCGTCAATAAATACTAACCTGAGTGGCTTCCGGGAACATAGCTAGAACGCAGTCAAGAGACAGTCGTAAGGCAGTCAAGACGGTTATGTATGACACAAGGCCGAATCAAATAAACATTAACCATCTCCCTCAAAGCTACTGGTTCTTCAGAGTTCTTAAAAGCAGGAACTACAGATGAGGATATTCAACAAGAAGGAAAGCAGGAAGCCGAGAGAGAAGCAGAGTTTTAGAGTTTGGAAAGGACTGGAGACAGCGCAGGGGCACGTTCCCTTAGGACGGCATCTATGGTTCCATAACGAGGAGTCTAATTTAGATATGGTGCACGAAACCAGAGACGGGGTTATGCTGATAGTAGAATTTTTCCTTATTAAAGCATTTGCTGAGTAAATCAAATTACTTTAATTAGATTGTTTATTTTCTCTCAATATGTCTCATAAAAGATAAAATAGTTCTTGTCCTAATACTTTTGTACAGTACTGTATACAAAGTAAAGTGTTAGTAACCAGCAGGTAGAAGTGTAAGTCCGAACGGTATAGTTACGCTGCGTCTTGACTGTCTTACGACTGTCTCTTGACTGCGTCCTAGTTATGTCCCCGGAAGCCACTCAGGTTAGTATTTATTGTCGAAGGAAGAGTCCATTCCTATGGATAGGGCACCATAACATATACAAGCTTGAGTTGTGGTTCTAAATATCTCGAAAGCGCTTGACAAGGTTTAACATGCAATCTCCAAGTCTATTACTGGACGATTGTATGATTTAATCCAATAGTTCCTATCAAATCATGAAATCAATTCGTTTTTAACGGAAAAGCTTCCAGATTCTTCCACACGAAAGCAGGTGTTCGTTTAAAACTCTATCCTTGCTTCGACGCTGTTTCAGATCTTCATCAATGATCTTCCTGATGTCATCAGTTCCCAAGTAGATGGTACCATCATCTACTCGAGTCTCAATACGAAATCTGCCAAGGCTGACAAAGGAAGCATGGCTGCTGCTCTTGAAACTGACCTCCAATCAGTGGTTATCTGGCGCAATAAATAATTGTAAATTTTAATACCTCTCAAACAAAATTGCTCTCCTTTAACTGCCATAGAAAAACTTTCCTGCCAACCACCAGTATGACTGATGCGCCTCGTTGGTCTCACTTTTTCAACCTAATTGTAGTTGGACAACCAAATCGGATCTCTAGATATATCTACTGCTAGGAAGTTGAGGTCACTGTGCCGGACTAGAAAGATTTTTTTCTCGCCAGAATCCATTGTTGCCCATATATAAATCTGCCATTCGTTCCGACATTGAATATTTTTCCTATATCTGGTTGGGTACCCCTGCTATTCATCTCGATCTTCTCGACAGAATCCAAAGAAGAATCTTCAGTGTAATCGTTCCTGACTTGTCATCTGAAATTCAGTCACTTTCTTGCCGACGTGAGTTAGCTTCCCTTTGTTTTGCTACAAATATTTTTGACGTGAACTGTATTTGCGCTGAGCGACAAGCAGGTGCAAAGGGAGATTTGGGGTCAGAAGGGGTTTGTGTGAAATCCTTTTACGCATATCAAGGCATCAGACCTTAATCTACCAGTGACACGATTTTGGCTGTGTTTGAGTGAAACAACTTAAGGAATTTCTTTTTAAATCTTTTCACCCTTAGAATGGAGGTACTGCCACTGGTGCGCAAGGGGTTACATAAGAGGAGAGTGATGAGAAAAAGGAACAAGTTACAGGGGGTGTCAGAGAATGGGTAAGATGAGGATGAGAACACGGATGTGAGGAGAGCTGTATGAGAGTAGAGTGGAAAGGGAGAGGAACATGATACAAGGGTTATCAAGGAAAGGGTGCTAACCAAAAAGATAAATGGCAATTGACCTTGCCTTTAAATTCTTGGAGATTTAATTGTCAGGGAAGCAAGTATACGGGAAGAAATTCCACAGGCGGGACAGTGCGAGAAAAGCAGCTGGAAATCCAGAAGTTCCAGTTACAATTGAACGGTTTTACTGTAAATGGGTAGGACCTAATTGCTAGTTTAGTAGTTCGGGTAAATTCATGCAGAGAGGGCAACAGAGAGTTAAACTCATCTGATCAGAAGCTGTGAAAGTATTTATAGAAGAGACAAAGAGAAGCCACATTACGTCGGGGCGAAAGTGACTTAAGTTGAACTACCAGACCCGGGTCAGTTACATTACAGAATTTTTTTTTTTTTTTATCAAGAGCCCCAGATGAATAGCAGTGGCACCCGACCAAATGTGACGACAGTATTCAATGCACGGGCGGATGATAGATTTATACATGTCCAAGATGAATTCAGACGAGAAAAACTTCCTGGCCCTACACAGGGAACCAACCTTCCTAGCAGCAGATTTAGCTATGGATTCAATGTAGACATTCCACTTGAGGTCAGCTGATAGAGTTAGGCCGAGGAGGTGCAGTGTCTTGCTTTCAAGGGGGACTAGCACGATCCATGCTGATGGTGGGGGATAAGAGCGATTTTCTATGGTGGTTAAGGGATAGCAGCGTCGTTTTTTGAAGCATTAAAATTTACGAGCTATTTCTCATCACAGTCCACCCCAGATTGGAAGTCCTTTTCAAGACCTGCAGCGAAGTTAGCTTGGTCAGCCTGGGCAGATTTCTTAAGGAGTCGGGAGTAAATGGTGGTTTCGTCAGCGTTTGGGATCTGATTACATCAGGGAGATCGTTGATGCAGATAGAGCCTTGAGGGACACCTGCGTTCGCATGATAGTATCTGGAAGCATGCCCATTCAAGTCTTGTAGTTTTCTTTCCATGTCGGCTATCAGCGCTATATCATCTGTCTATCTTATGTTGTTCAGATTGTGACCACCGATGACGAATCCTGGCATAACTTCTAGGGTCTTCAGAATAGTCTCACTATACAAGTTGAATAGATCCGGTAAAAAGACTCATCCTTGTCTTACGCCCCTTTCTGGCAACCTACTGCGGGATAATCTTCTGCCCAGTCATTCAAGATATGATCACCCAAGCGTGTATCACATAAGACATTTAACTGACTGTACAAGTTGAATAGATCCGGTGAAAAGACACATCCTTGTCTTACGTTCCTTTCTATCTTTGTATATCTGCTTAATTCGTTTCCTCTCCGTATGCAGGCGGTTTGCTGCCAGTAGAGGTTCTTGATTACTCTAATGTCTTTCCTAAGTATGTCGAGGTTGCTGAGCATTTCTATCAATTCATTGTGTCGTACGTCACTAAATTAAACGGAATAACTTTTCATTCATAGTAGTGGAGTTCTAATCTATTCTTGCCCTCTTTTCCACTCTCAGGCTGTTGGAACATAAGAGAGATTAAATTTAAGACAAATACAAATGTTTAATACTAACGCCAATACTAGCAGAACAGTGTGATTTGTCTGCTCTGATTTTTTTCCTCTACAAAACTTTCTTCAAGCACGAAAAATAAATGCGAGAAAAAAGAAATGCAAAAATATAATAATGCAATAAAATCCATGAAAATTCTGAAGGCACCACAGCCATAAAAAATCTGCTAATAAAATTAATTTATATTTTCAGCAGTACAACCATACAATCAAGAAGCCACTTAGAAATAAGGCAATAATTCAAATAAAATCATTTCTTCATGACCCTGAAACAAAACATCAAATAGGACAGCTGGATTGACACAAACATACATGCTATATTGCTTCAATTTTACTTATTTCTCTAGATTTCAACAAAAATGAATGCAATTTATTTTATATTAAGAGTATAGCCCGGCGTTTCTCGGGAGTAATGAAAGCTTTAGAACGAATCCATGATCCTAGAGCTAAAGAATATTTGAAATAATAAAAGTAATAAAACCATTTCTAACTTATTTATTATGGCACAAGCAGTATAGCCCGGTGCTTCTAGGGTGTAATGAAAGCTTTAAATCTAATCCATAGTCCTGGAGCACAGATTCTTTGGACGTTAGCAGGAAAGAATAAAAAAACAATAGTTGTTTCCAGTTAAAGCGAAACCGTAGACTGAAAGAAAAATGAATGAATGTAAGTCAAATTTTGATTTCCTGGTATCGATATCAAATAAATTTTTTCGTCGTAAACTGAATTTTGGAGGCTAAATAAGTCCTCTGAGTAAAGGGTATCATGGCTGAGACTAAGAACTACAATTATACCTACTTAAAGCCAAACCCGAAGCATAAACTAAAATAAAAGGGCTGAAAAAAATATAAACATACAGGCAGATAAACAGACACACACACGCAAACATCTTGCCTTTTATATAGAGATATATGAAAATATTGAAATAGATAGATAGATAGATAGATAGATAGATAGATAGATAGATTTGTATAAAGGATATACAGACAGATAAACACACACACAAACATCTTGCCTTTTATATATACATATTATCGATTTTCTGCACTATTGTAAGAACTGAAAACTTGAAACTTCTGAATATCGTTTCTTATGTCTTTGTCTATGAGTGTATCAAATTTCATTAAAATCGGACCGCTCTTTCTATAACCCGATTTTTTCGATTGTCGATTTTCGATATTTATCGGGGTACCTCGACACAAAATCTAGCTAAGAACACTCGCAGACGCTTATAGTACAACTGTGTAAATTTTCAAGGAAATCGGTTCAGCCGTTTCGGAGTCTATAGGTAACGGACACACACACACACACACACACACACACAGACAAAGTTCCATTCATATACAAGTTTAGATTAGATCCGTATTCATAGAAATTTACTTTTTAAAGAGCAGGGTCAATTTACTCTATTACTATCTAAAAATGTAAGCTTGAGTGAATGGTTGGATTCGAGGTATAGTCGTAAACGGATAATTCACAGACGGGTAATTCGTTCTTTGCCTGACTGCGAATGTTCGTTTGCAATTTGATGAAATTACGACTAATAGTAGGTACCTCCACTTATTTTCTATAACTAACTTTTAAATTGAATTTTTTAAAATAATGTTTTCTTGAAACATTTATTTTAGTTTTAATTGAAAACTAAATGATTAAATTTACTATTTCCATTAAGCAAAATACTCTGGTGCATTTCAAACAGAAATTATATTGATTGGAATCTAAAATTTTGTGAGTTTTGAAATTTTTAAAGAATTTTTTCGGTCATTTTGGGGCAATCAAAGGATTTGTAAACAAAATTAATTCTCGGTTTTAAAAATCTTGAAAAATTTAGACTAAAACTATTTCTTTCTGACCTTTCCTTCGTATGATTTGACATGTGCCAACTGACAGATGCGACATAAGTTAAGTGTATGTGATGTAACATATAAATTTTATCCCTGTAAGGGGAAGAAACCGTGAAACACATGACCTTTTAATATACACACAGAAATTACTATATAAAAAACTTCAACTACACAAAACCAAATTAAAAATTATATTAAAAATACGATGACTCGAAGATTGATATTCAACTTTTCAGTTTTTGATTAGTAAATATAGTCTTCACTTAATAACTTAACCTAATATCTTCGATTCTTTGAAATATTTTCAAATATATTTTTGAAACTTTATGAATTCTTATAATTTTTAAAAAATAGAAACAATTTTTTTAATTTTATTTTTAATCGAAAAAATATTTTTTTAAATACAATACTCTTACTTTATATTATTTATTAAAAACTTTAATAAATAAATTAAAATTAAATAATTTCATAGTTTTATTGCGTTCTTATTTTACTATTGGGAGCAGATTTTCAGAAAAATGGCTAAATGGCTGAAAAAATAATAGATGATTTAAATTCCCTAATAAGTCCGCGTTTAATTAAAAAACATCCTTGCCAACAAATTTTAATTTCTTTAAATTTCATGAGTTTACGAGGAGTGAGGTATCAGATGTAAAAATATATTTATCAACTTTTTAAAAAATAATTATCTAAAAAAATATTTAATTCATTTGTGAATAAGTCCCTGAAGGTTCATTAAAATCCGAAAGTTACTTGGTTTTGCATGAATTTTCAAATTAATGTGTTTTTCACCTGAATAAAAATTTGAGTTACGTAATATTATATTTTCCATTGTAAACTCTCGTAACGATTTGGCTACCCGCTTATGAAAATTAAAACACGATATTTTGCCAAAATTTCAAACGTGTTAGAAATTTCTAAAAAATAATTAAAACTACTTTGATCTTTGTTCTTAATAATAACAAACATTCTGATGGAAAATGTTTGTTTTATCAAGCTTGGTGCTTTTTTTTTTTTTTCATACTATGCTGTTTTTTCAACGATTTAGTGGAGGTACCTAAAAGAGAGATGTAAAAAAAATGTAAGTTCATTTATTCGTCTACACTTTTTTCTTTTTTGATACCAAATATTTTAACCATTATGATTTTGTTTTTAAAAGGAGGAGTAAAATGACATTCTTTTATTAACCTGACCGATATTCGAATTTTACCTGATACTTGTGAATGATGACTGATTATTTTTGGGATTGACATTTTATCACTCTTTTCTGACTGACCGATTCACTAAAAGGTTGCGAATTTTTTTTTCCCTAAAATTACTGACCAATTTTTTCACTCGGCCATAAATCACTGACTGCCTATGTATCTACATATCAAGTTAGGGACATTATTTCTAATTAACGTCTTCCTCCAGTTATGAAAATATTAGGTTGTCCCAAAAGTTCGTAAACACTTGCGAAATGGTTCTATCTGGTCCAGCACAATCGAGACAAGCGATGGGTTCAGAAACGGCAAGAGACACCGTCGGTTCCAAAACAAGATCGATTTGGCAAGAAAGTCATGTTGTGCGTTTGGTGAAACTTTGAAAGAATCGTGCATTTTGAGTTGGTTCCGAATGGTCGTGCCATCAGTGCCGAACTTTACTGTCAGCAACTTGAGCGGGTCTACGAAAAGTTTAAGCAAAAGTACCCGGCTCTGATCAACCGAAAGCGCGCTTTGATGCAGCAGGACAATGCCAAGCCACACACCACCAGGAAGACCAAAGACAAGTTTGAATAGCTGGGCGGCGTTGAAGTTCTGCTACGTCCAGCCTACAGTCCTGACTGTGCTCCATCAGATTACGGCCTTTTCCGCTCAATGCAACACTTTCTAAATGGCCGCCGATTCGACTCGTTTGATGAAGTCGAGGAAGCGTGTCAAGAATTCTCTGATTCGAAGCCGGCTGAATAGTACTTTGACCAGATCCGAAAGCTTACAGATCGATGGCAGAAAGTCTTGGAAAATGATGGTCTTTATTGTGAGCAATAATCTTTGTTGTTTTTGCGAGTAAAATTTCAATTTTTTGCAAGCAAAATACAAAGGAGGATCTGTAACGTGGTTGATACTGACTTGGCAGACTGGCTACAACCACTCTCTCACCGGCGTGATGTGGCTTCCCTGTGCCTCTTCTACAAGTACTTTCATGGCTCCTGCTCTGATGAGTTTAGATCACTGATGCCGCCTAAGCACGAATTTACACAAGATACTAGATTAGAAACTAGGTCCCACCCTTTTACAGTCAAACAGATAAGATGTAACCGTAAATTCTACTCCAACAGCTTCTTTTCTCGCGCTTCCCGCCCGTGGAACTCCCTCCCACAAGTCTGCTTTCCCGACAGCTACAATCTCCAGGTGTTTAAATGTAGGGTCAATAGACACCTCCTATCACCCTAACTCCCAATTATTCTCAGAACACTCTCTTCTACCCAACCCTCATTCTCGGTATCCTTATCGCCTATCATCCACCCTACCCTCTGACATTTCCTATATTTAACCATTCTCGGTATCCCTACCCGCCTATCACCCACCCTCTGACATTTATTATATTTAATCATCCTTTCTCCACTCTTTGTAGCCCCCCTGCGCAGTAGTGGCAGTGACATGCATTGCTCGGGGTGAAACGCTTATTAAAAAAAAAAAAGTGTTTACGAAAGTTTGGGACAACCTAATACGACTATTAAGTCTGTTTCCCTCCCTAACAACATGTCTGCTTCTATCCTTTCTGGTTGTTTTATTTTGTTTGTTTTTCCTGCAAACTGGTCTCTGTATGTGTTCTTAAAAAGCCCAATGAAAAGCAAAACGCAGAGAAAAGTGCTGAAGTTTAAATCCTATCAAAGTCAGTAACAGATTAGTTTATAAATTTTTGAATCTTTTAAAAGTGCGGGGGCCAAACGAGGAGCTAGCCAAAATTATGGGGGAGCCTTGGTTCCTTCTCCACGCCCACCGTAGAATCGCTACTGATCATGATCGACAAGTGATCCAATTTTAATTGAAATCGCACCAAGAGTTTCGGAAGAGGAGGTATTGTTAGAATAGAGGCGCACAAACACACACACAGAGATATCTATTTTATATATATATATATATATATATATATATATATATATATATATAAGCATATGAAAAATATAAAAAGAAAAAAGAAAATTTAAATTTAAATTTAAAAAATAATAAATAGAAAATAAATAATAAAAATGAGTAAATTATAACAGAAGAAGAAAATGACTAAATCAAAATTCTACATTTAATAAATGAAAAAATTGACATCACAGATTTGTAATTTATAAATACCTTAAACAACGCTACTAGCAAAAAATTCTAATTCAAATCTCAAAGTAGTCAGTTCATAATGTACACCTGATCAGTGCTTAGTGCATGACACTCAAGTTGTGCTTTAGACATAGGATGATATGTATATTTATTAATATTTCAATGTTTCTGTTATATTACATGTAGTACTGTTTTATTAACACCAGATAAATATTTATATATTGGTGTGTACACATATGTATATCTATTTAGATCCATACCTATATATATATATATATATATATATATATATATATATATATATATATTTACCTTTAAACTATAATATATATATATATATATATAGTTTTAAGGTATGCTATATTTATAGATTAAAGTGCTCATTATCAGAGATTGGTTGTGTGTCAATATAAAAGTGAATGTTGAACACTGATGTCAACAATTCAGGGGTGACAGTCTGTTTCATCCTAAACACAATCTTCAAGTCTGAGGATACATTTGGCATGACACAAACTGTCACCTCACGATGATGGTTTCAATGTTTACTTATATATATATATATATATATATATATATGTGTGTGTGTGTGTGTGTGTGTGTGTGTGTGTGCGCGCGCGCGCATGTGTGTATGTTTTTTCTGCGGGTACAAATCTCTTTTTGTCCATCACATATATGTATATATATATATATAAAAGTAAATATTGAAATCATATATATAAGTAAATATTGAAATCACACACACACACACACACACACACACACACATATATATATATATATATATATATATATATATATATTCTAAACATATACTGTTAAATATAAGAGACAATGAATGTCTATTATGTTTAATCATGAGCAGTTCTAAACGTCGTATTTTGGCTTTAATTTCAGCTGAAAATAAAGACAAAAATTCTCCAGCATTTGGATAATTTTTTATTAATTTGTTTCTAAGCTTTCGGCTCACATGAGCCATCTTCAGAGACGTCACCAAGACGGTAACACAATAACATCCACAATCACTGACGATTTTATTTTGTGTTGACATAAAACTCCGTTAGGCAACGGCAATAGAAACAAATTAATAAAAAAATATCCAAATGTTGGAGAAATTTTATGTTTATTTTCAACTGAAATTATAGCCAAAATACGAGAAATTCATTGTCTCTTATATTTAACACTATATGTTTAGAAAATTATTTGCTGCCTCGATACACTATATATATATATATATATATATATATATATATATATATAAGAAAAAAGTTTCTAGTCGATAGTCACTGCTCCATAACGCACATCCTTACTCTATCTACTAAGTTCAATGTAACATTATCGAAAAACATAGGTTTGCTGGCGATTAAAAGAATTAGCACACACATGCAAAGCTGTAATAACCTCAGCTGTAATCTCAGCAGAAAACTGACCACGTAGAACTTTTTAAATAAGTAAATATATTAAGACTCCGATTTAAAGCATTTCATTATATAAGTTCATTACAGTCAATCTAAAAAAACGTCATTTACTCCAGTTTAGATGAAGAGGCATAAATTAACATTAGATTTAAGCCTCTAATTTTCCAATCCAGATTTTTTTCTACGGATAACGTGACTTCTGCATAACAGCGGTGGTAAAGGAAATTCCATCTCTGATGTTATATGCACAATGTTGACGAATGACTATTCTCCAACGTACCTTTAAATTGTTGATCCCATCTTTAAAAATATCCTTTGATGTGAAAGCAGTTCAAATGCTTCGAGTAGATATTCCTTATTGGTCAATGGTTTGTTGCATTTGAAAAATGCTTAAAATACTTCTTCTATGTGCCCTGTCCTTTCAGGAGGTAGGCGATCATGGCTTTCCACATCTCCATATCCCTAGTGGCTCTTAGCACGCTTTCACCTGTTACACCACGGAAACCGCGTTCTGTCATCCACCTGCTCAGGACCTTCAAAGATGTTATCCGATGTTTTACCCTGTCTCTTTTTCTTTCTATCTGGCCTGTGAGTATCAGGTTCTCCAGGCCCTCCCTCCTCATTGCATGTCCGAAGAACTTCAGTTGTCTCTTTCTGATGATCAGTATTAATTTTTTCGTTGACATTCTTTCCAACAAATTATCATTGCTCACATGCTCGGTCTATGATATCCTCAGCATCCTTAACTGATAGTCAGTAGGAGAGATATCAGGTGAATATAGTGGGTGAGGCAAGATTTCATAATTCAGGTTATGCAACTTTTGAACGATTGATCGAGAAACGTGCGGCTATACAGGAAAATTGGGCCATATATATTGCATTCACATTTTATATTTAGCTGCAATATTTTGATTACCTCTTCCTTATTGGAGAATGTTTAATTGGGGATGAAAAGCTCAAAATCCTTATATAAATACTAATTGGAGTAAATTGTCTAAACATTTTGGAGTGGATAGTCTAAACTGTCGCCCGGTTTACACTCCATCCACGTCTATTGAACCGGTATAGAGGCTCGTCCATTGTTCCATGTTTAGGATGTGTTTTCCGGCTTTCTCTTTTCCAATCTTTTCACTTTTCTTTTTTTTTTTTTTAATTGGAGTCTAAACTATCGCCCAGTTTACTCTCCCTCCATGTCTATTGAACATGTTCCCTGTTTAGGATGTGGTTTCCGGCTTTCTCTCTTCTAATGTTTTTACTCTTACGTAGCCCCCTGCACATCAGTGGCGTTACCGCCTTGCTCGGGGTGATATGATTAAAAAAAAAAAGAAAAAGTTATAAGGTGAATATAGTGGGTGAGGCAAGATTTCATAATTCAGGTTATGCAGCTTTTGGACATTTGATTGAGAAGCGTGAGACCGTGCGTTGTCATGCCGCAAAATCCACAATTCACAAGTCTAGGGTGTTTTTTTTTTTCAGTTTGGTGTGCATACACTCAGTTTTTCCACTATAAGAGCTTTTTGCTATTGTTTTCCCTCGAGGCACAAAGGAATAATGAATAACCCCTTTGAAAGACCACCACACATTAACCTTTAACTTCTTAGGGTGCAGGGAGATAATCGACGTTATTTTGGTGATTCACTTGAATCTAACTATTAGCCTGCTCTCTTTATTATTTTTAAAGAGTATTCATTTCTCATCGCATGTTATGATTTGATGCAATATTTGATGCAATATTTTCCCCCCGTTTGTACTCATAGAGTAAGATTATTCGACATTGTTTCATTGTAATCATTTTCATTGGGCTTATGATTAACAATATATTGAAAGAAAAATTATCCGGAAAGGAAAAAGTCAGGAATAAGTCAATATTTTTTTATATATTAAAGAGGTTACTTCGTTAGTCGACTGGATCAAGATATTTTCATTGGGCTTATGAGTAACAATACATTGAAAGAAAAATTAAATATAAAGAAAAAGAGTCAGGAATAAGTCAATATATTTTTTATATACTAAGGAGGTTACTTCGTTAGTCGACTGGATCAAGACATTTTCATTGGGCTTATGACTAACAATATGTTGAAAGAAAAATTATCTAGAAGAAAAATAGACAGGAATAAATCAAATTTTTTAATATATTAAGCACGTTACTTCGTAGGACAACCAGATCAAGACATTTTCATTAGGCTTATGAATAACAATATACCGAAAGAAAAATTAAATATAAAGAAAAAGAGTCAGGAATAAGTCAATATATTTTTTATATACTAAGGAGGTTACTTCGTTAGTCGACTGGATCAAGACATTTTCATTGGGCTTATGAGTAACAATATATTGAAAGAAAAATTAAATATAAAGAAAAAGAGTCAGGAATAAGTCAATATATTTTTTATATACTAAGGAGGTTACTTCGTTAGTCGACTGGATCAAGACATTTTCATTGGGCTTATGACTAACAATATATTGAAAGAAAAATTAAATATAAAGAAAAAGAGTCAGGAATAAGTCAATATATTTTTTATATACTAAGGAGAATACTTCGTTAGTCGACTGGATCAAGACATTTTCATTGGGCTTATGAGTAACAATACATTGAAAGAAAAATTAAATATAAAGAAAAAGAGTCAGGAATAAGTCAATATATTTTTTATATACTAAGGAGGTTACTTCGTAGGACAACCAGATCAAGACATTTTCATTGGGCTTATGACTAACAATATGTTGAAAGAAAAATTATCTAGAAGAAAAATAGACAGGAATAAATCAAATTTTTTAATATATTAAGCACGTTACTTCGTAGGACAACCAGATCAAGACATTTTCATTAGGCTTATGAATAACAAGACATTTTCATTAGGCTTATGAATAACAATATATTGAAAGAAAAATTATCTAGAAAGAAAAAGAGTCAGGAATAAGTCAATATATTTTTTATATACTAAGGAGGTTACTTCGTTAGTCGACTGGATCAAGACATTTTCATTAGGCTTATGAATAACAATATACCGAAAGAAAAATAGTGATAAGTCAAGACTTTTTCTTAATGCAAAGGAGGTTATTTCGTTAGACAACCGCATTAACAACCAACCAAGAAATGCGTCATTTCATGCGTGACATTTTTATATAAATATTAATTTTAGTGGCAACACGTATTTTAGTTATTATGCCAACTTTTATTATATTAAAGAGTGAAATTAATAGAATACGTCAATCGAGACAGGTTGGCGTTTTTATTAATTTCAAAGTTGAATAAAATAAACACTAGAATAGAAACATAAATAAAATCCGCGGATCCACTAAAAATAACTTTCAGAGAGATAAGTTATAAAGTCGGATAAAATACATTTATATATATATATCTCCCAAGCAGGGATATACACTGACGACACTACAGTTTACAGTTTACGATCAAAAATCGCCTGAAATTAAAGCCAAAATACGATGTGTAGAACGGTTCATTATTAAAAATAATAGACATTCATTGTCTGTTATATTTAACAGTATATGTTTAGAAATATATATATATATCTAAACTTATTTATAAATGAAACTTTGTCTGTGTGCGTGTGTGTGTCTGTGTGTTCGTTACCTATAGACTCTGAAACGGCTGAACAGATTTTCTTGAAAATTTACACAGTTGTACTATAAGCATCTGCGAGTGTTCTTAGCAAGGTTTTGTGTCGAGGTACCCCCGATAAATATCGAAAATCGATAATCGAAAAAATCGGGTTATAGAAGGAGTGCTCCGATTTTAATTAAATTTGATACACTCATAGACAAAGACATAAGAAACGATATTCAGAAGTTTCAAGGTTTCAGTTCTTACAATAGTGCAGAAAATCGATAATATATATGTATATATATATATATATATATATATATATATATATATAAGGCAAAATGTTTGTGTGTGTGTGGCTGTTTATCTGCCTGTATGTCTATTTTTTCAGCACTTTTATTTTAGTTTTTGCTTCGGGTTTGGCTTTAAGTAGGTATAATTGTAGTTCTTAGTCTCAGCCATCATACCATTTACTCAGAGGACTTATTTAGCCTTCAAAATTCAGTTTACGACGAAAAAGCCTTATTTGATATCGATACCAGGAAATCAAAATTTGACCTACATCCATTAATTTTTCTTTCAGTCTACGGTTTCGCTTTAACTGTAAACAGCTATTGTTTTTAGTCTTTCGTGCCAACGTCCAAAGAGTCTGAGCTCCAGGATCATGGATTAGTTTTAAAACTTTCATTACATCTGAGCAACGCCGGGCTATACTGCTAGTTATACACTCCTGTACAAAAATTTAAGACCACTTAAAAATCTTTAAAAAGAAATTTTTTTTATGGATAGATTTTAAACTCCTCCCACTTATGGTTACCAATACTACAATCTAAAAGGTTATGGAAAGAAAACGCTACATTCCAAACATTTTATTTAAAAATTTACATTTAAAGATTTTTAAGTGGTCTTAAATTTTTGATCGGTAGTGTATATATTAGGTGCGATTGGTAAACTGTCGCAATTATTTTATTATTTCAAATATTCTTTAGGCTGAGTCTGAGCTCCAGGACCATGGATTAGTTTTAAAGCTTTCATTGCACCCGAGCAACGCCGGGCTATACTGCTAGTATATATATATATATATATATATATATATATATATATATATATATATATATAACAGACAACCACGTCTGGAAATTGAAATCAAAATATGGAAAAAACCCAGGCATAACGTGGAGCATTGTAAAAACAGCCAAACCTTACAATGGTGGACAAATATGTAGACTGTGAAAAAAGAAAAACTGGTAAGTATGCTATACCCAAATAAAGACGAACTGTTAAATGAATGAACAGAAATTATGACTAAATGCATCCACACTAAGAAATACCTCTTAGGTTCATGCAACCACGGATAAAAACGTCATAATCCGTTTTAATTTAAACAATACGCGTTCATAAATTCCCTACCATATGAACGTTCAAATAAAACACTGTTACAAGAGCGTTCTTAAAAAGAAAAACGGTTAAAGATAAAATCACTTATTAAAAATCGCCTGAAGACAGCACTCATGGTAGAAACCTGGGTAGCTAAATAACTCGTTTAAAAATGGAATATATATATATTACGTAAATTAACGAAACTTCGTTATAAACAACCGACATGAAATTATTTGTTTGAACATTATCTTTGATCGATATTCATATTTAAGTAGATATTCTGTTTTTAATTAAACGGTATTACATATTTACATCTACCGGCCTGATTATTTACGAGAAATTTTTATTACGAAAATGCGTGTCATTCGGCAAGATTCGAACCTGCAACCCTATCCAAATAGGGGAAGCTACCATGTGAGCTGGTACGTCTTAGACCTCTCGACCACGAATGACCTACAGTCTAAACGAGGTTTTAATCAAGCCTATATAACACAATTTTCGATTCATCGCAAAAACCATATTTGCTCTGAAATGTATCGTAATGACACACACTTTCGTATTAAAAATTTATCGTAAATAATCAAGCCGGTAGATCTAAACATATTTATAAATGGAACTTTGTCTGTGTGTGTATGTGTGTGTGTGTGTGTGTCCGTTACGTATAGACTCCGAAACGGCTGAACCGATTTTCTTGCGAATTTACACAGTTGTACTATAAGCGTCTGCGAGTGTTCTTAGCTAGGTTTTGTGTAGAGATACCCCCGATAAATATCGAAAATCGATAATCGAAAAAATCGGGTTACAGAAGCAGTGGTCCGATTTTAATCAAATTTGATACACTCATAGACAAAGACATAAGTAACGATATTCGGAAGTTTCAAGGTTTCAGTTCTTACAATAGTGCAGAAAATCGATTATATATATATATATATATATATATATATATATATAAAAGGCAAAATGTTTGTGGGTGTGTCTGTTTATCTGCCTGTATGTCTGTATTTTTTCAGCCCTTTTATTTTAGTTTTTGCTTCGGGTTTGGCTCTAAGTAGGTATAATGGTAGTTCTTAGTCTCAGCCATCATACCATTTACTCAGAGGACTTATTTAGCCTTCAAAATTCAATTTTTGACGAAAAAAACTTATTTGATATCGATACCAGGAAATCAAAATTTGACTTACTCCCATTCATTTTTCTTTCAGTGTACGGTTTCGCTTTAACTGGAAACAATTATTGTATTTTAGTCGTTCGTGCCAACGTCCAAAGAGTCTGAGCTCCAGGACCATGGCTTAGTTTTAAAGCTTTCATTACACCCGAGAAACGCCGGGCTATGCTGCTAGTAATTATATGAGAAGTATAAAACATAATTAAGGAGAGAGAACAATAAAACAACAGGAATTAAGAATACATGAGATAACGACTGACATTGCATCTAAAGTTTTGAAGATGAAAGTCGAATGGAAAGCAAGAACCCGCATATGTGATCATAGACATTACGGTTACATCAAGATATTTCAGTTGTAAAACTGGTGAGACCTTTCTGCCAATCTAGTACTGTATTTAAATTCATGAAGTGTAACTACCAAAGAAGCTCATCAGAAGTGTTGCTGTGAAAGTATTTAATAGAAAACGCACAAGGAAGCCACGTTCCATCTGGATGGAAGTCGAGATGCCAGGTTATATCAAATAACATTGCAGATTATTATTTAGGTTTTAACAAGAATATCTAAATACATAACACACGCGCCAGACCAAATATCGCTGCAATATGAAATAGATGAATGAATGTTTGACACAAAAACATGTCAGATATGTTCGAACAATCTCGTACGACAAAAAGAAACTAACGTTTCAGGCAGCTGAGCTTAAATCAGTTTCAATATACGCTTTCATTTTCATATCAGAAAAACGTCCAGTGAATCACTTTCTTGGGGGTTAGCATCAGCCATGCTGATAAAAGTTACAAAGGATATCTCAGACGAATGATAAACATATAAATATATATGATAAAAAAACATAGAAAAATATACGAAATAAATAAAGGAGGTAGACATATCCGCTGACGACACCATCGTTACTTTCGCCTCGATCAAAGATCTGTTGAGACTGACAACGCGAACCTCGCTGCCAAACTTGAAAAGGACCTCCTATCTGTGGTGGACAGGGGTAAGAAATGACTCGTAAATTTTAATGCTTCCAAAACGAAGATGATATCTATTAACCATCACAGACAATCGCTCCTACCACCCCCCAATTAGCCTGGATCAGACTAGCCTGCCTGAGAGGAAAACACTGCGCCTCCTTGGCCTAACACTCTCAGCAGACCTCAATTGGAATGACAATATCGAATCTATAGCTAAATTCGCTGCAAAGTAGGGCCAGGAAGTTATTCTCGTCTAAATCCATTTTGCTCATATATAAATCTACCATCCGCCCGTGTATTGAGTACTGCTGCCACATCTCGTCGGGTACCCTTGCTATTCTCCTCGTGGTTCTTGACAAAATCCAACGGAGAGTGTCTAATGTGATCGATACCAACTTAGTAACTCGGATGAAGTTGCTCTCTCACCGGCGTGATGTGGCCTCTTCTACAAATACTTTCACGGCTTCTGCTTCAATGAACTTAGCTGACTTGTGCCCCTATGTATGAAATTACTCAAGCTACTGGACTAGCAACTAGGTCCCACCCTTTTACAGTGAAACCGATAAAATATAACCGCAATTTCTACTCTAACGGCTTCTTTTCTCGCACTTCCCGCCTGTGGAATTACCTTCAGTATACTTGCTTCCCCGACAGCAACACTCTCCAAGAATTTAAATGTAAGGTAAATAATCATCTCTTATCTCACTAACTCGCATCCTTTCTCTCAAACTCTTTTCTCCATCCACTCCACCCCCATCACACCAGTATTCTTATCCTTCTATTACCTTTCACCTGACACTCCCTATAACCTATCCCTTTTACTCATCACTTTTGCATTATGTAACCCCCTGCGCAGGAGTGGCAGTAAAACTACCTTGATTTAGATTAAATAATTAAAAAAATAAGTAGATAATGAGAATAGATAAATATATAAATTTAAAATAATTAAATAGAAAACCAGACAAGCATAACTTACGTCTTAGCTCTAAACAATAGGCAGCAACCAGTTTCCACACTCACTGACCTATATACCAGCGAATGGTATCATGACTAATAAATATGAAACGTGATGTGAGGAGGCGAAAAATGCATTAAAATCTTTTTTATATCTATAGAGCCTATATATTATCTCAATATATATATATATATATTATCTCAATATATATATATATATATATATATAAATGACGTGTTGAGTTTTCCTTTATAAATATGTATATATATATATATATATATATATATACATATTTATAAAGGAAAACTCAACACGTCATTTAAATTGGTTCACACAATATTCCTTCCATTTGGTACAAAAAAATTTTGCCGGAATAAGCATTTTCTTTAACTAAATATAAAGATGAAAATAAAATTAAAAAATGAAAAATTCAATATAAAAAATAAATATAAAAAAAAGTAAAAAAATAAAAATTAAGCTCATTGAAATGAATTATAATTTATAAACAATTTAAATGATATTGGGTTTTCCTTTATAAATATCATATTGCTCTGGATAACATCCATTGAACTCTCTATATACATATAACACTTAATATTTTATATTAAGTTGATCTTACTGGATTATCTTCGCCGTTTACGGGCTGGACATCTGTACCTATATATATTATGTACATTGTTCGGACTGCTGTCCATCCTCATCCTCGATGTCATATCCACCTTCAACATCTGTCTGTGATGAGGTATTATAATCATTTACACTATTTACATCGTTCTGACTGCTGTCGTCGTCTTTGTTGCCATATTCACCTTCAACATCTGTCTATATTTCTGTGATGAGGTATTATAATCATTTACACTATTTACATCGTTCTGACTGCTGTCGTCGTCTTTGTTGCCATATTCAGCTTAAAAACATTTGTCTATACCTCTAAGATGAGGTATTGTAATTAATGACATCATCTTCATTGTTCGAACTGATGTCCTCATTTTTGTTGCCATATCCACCTTCAGCATCTGTCTAAATTTCTGTGATGAGGCTTGTAAATATTTACACTATTTACATTGTTCGGAGTGTTGTCCTCATCTTCGTTACCATATTCACCTTCAAAGTCTGTCTATATTTATGAGAATAGCTTTTGTAATTATTTACACTATTTCATTGTTCGGACTGTTGCCCTCATCTTTGTTGCCATATTCGTCTTCAACATTTGTCTATATTTCTGAGATGAGGTATTGTAATTATTTTCACCATTTACATTGTTTGGAAGGCTATCCTCATTTTCATTTTCATCTTCACAACATTTCGGCTGTTGCACTCACCGGCCTTCTTTGAGTGATATGAGTTGGTATTTCGAACTAAACGCTTTGTTTGATCCGTGAGTGTCGGCTGTTTTGGTTCGACGAGCCATGTCTTTTCTGGATATCTCAATTCCAGTTAATACTCTTTATTAACTCAACCCTCTGTTTTTGTTCACCATATCACGTGGCACTAGAACACCATTAGAGTGATCCTTCAGAGTATTTTTACAGTTTTAACAGTGCCGACGTGGATCGAAACTCATGCGAGTTATTCCAGGAGTAACAGGGAATCGCAATCTATATGAGTTACTAGCAGTATAGCCCGGCGTTGCTCGGGTGTAATGAAAGCTTTAAAACTAATCCATGGTCCTGGAGCTCAGACCCTTTGGACGTTGGCACGAAAGACTAAAAAGCAATAGTTGTTTCCAGTTAAAGCGAAACCGAAAACTGAAAGAAAAATGAATGGATGTAAGTCAAATTTTGATTTCCTGGTATCGATATCAAATAAATTTTTTTCGTCGAAAACTGAATTTTGAAGGCTAAATAAGTCCTCTGAGTAAATGGTATCATGGCTGAGACTAAGAACTACAATTATACCTACTTAGAGCCAAACCCGAAGCAAAAAAAACTAAAATAAAAGGTCTGAAAAAATTCAGACATACAGGCAGATAAACAGACACACACACACAAACATCTTGCCTTTTATATATATATATATATATATATATATATTATTAATTTTCTGCACTATTGTAAGAACTGCAACCTTGAAAATTCTGAATATCGTTTCTTATGTCTTTTGTCTATGTGTGTATCAATTTGATTAAAATCGGACCACTGCTTCTATAACCCGATTTTTTCGATTATCGATTTTCGATATTTATCGGTGGTACACAAAACCTATCTAAGAACACTTGCAGACGCTTATAGTACAACTGTGTAGATTTTCAAGAAAATCGGTTCAGCCGTTCAGCCGTTTCGGCGTCTATAGGCAACGGACACACACACAGACACACACACACACACACAGACAAAGTTCCATTTATAAATAAGTTTAGATTTAGATCACTGGAGTTACGTAAATATCGAAACTCATACCGAGTATAACTAGTAGCAAAACTACTTGTTGCTTTGGTTCACAGTAACGACGAGAATCTAAAACATGTTCTTTTTTTTCTCTCTGCAATGTATGTAGAAAAAAAAAAGAGAAAAATAAACATATTCTTACTGTCAAACAAACTCAGCAACAACAGCAATGGCAACAGTAGCAGTTGTTGGAACTCCAGAAGCAGCAACAAAAGTTGATTGAGATAGTACGGAGCAAAAACAGAAATCTTCCCAAGTTCTTTTACTCCCGATGCGTTTACAAATACCACATCTGAATTTACATAAAATCACCGTTTTTTTTTTGTTTTTTTTTTGTTTTTTTTTTTTCAATGCTCGTCTGAAACGCATTAATTGTAGTCGCTTCGTGTTTATATAACGATTCAAAGCAACGCATATGCAAGGCAACTTTGCGGGAAGCCGGCAGTTTTTGCATCATTTCATAAGTTTAGACCAGGTACCTCCATGTGCGTTGTGGTACAGTGGATATCGGCTCGGAATGAGAAACCGGGTCGCCGAGTTCGAATTCCAGTCGTATTCACTTACGCGTAAATACCCTTGGGAAAGGTATTAATCCGTCTCTTCCTTCCAGTTATGGGTTAAATAGCAGGACAGACTGGGTTCTATAGCCTTGGTCGGCAACCAGTCTACCTGCAAAAAGCAATGGCAACCTACTGAGGGATAATCTTCTGCCCAGTCAGTTATGTCTCTTTCGAGACATGATCGCCCAAGCGTGTATCACGTATGGCTCTTAAGTGACTGACTGACCTCCAGTCATTTTTCTATACCTAAATTTAAATTTAAATTTAAATTTTAAAATTAAATAAGTTATCTTCAACCTTTAAAATTAGCTTTAATTGAAAGCCAAGGGAATAAATTTAGTAATTTCTGTAAACAAAATACCCTGGTGTATTTTAAACCGAAATTATATTGATTGGAATCAAAAAATTTCTAAATTTAAAAAAAGTTTTTAAAATTTCAAATTTTCTGCCAATTTTTCATCGATTGTAAACATAAGCCAATTCTCGGTTTTAAAAAAATCTTACAAAAATAAAATATACCTCGTTAACACATTATTTTCTTCAAATTACCGAATTAAAACTTACTTTAATCAACACGCGTTCGAAATGTATTATTCTGACGAAAAACGAAGACGAAAATGTTATCACATATGCTGGAATTGTTAACAACGAATGCGAAAGATTCCGATTAAATGAATTGACTCCGCATATGTTCAAAAGGATTTATTTTCGTTCAAGGTTTAACAGTGAAAAAAGACGCAGAAATTAGAGTGAAAATTCTAACAGAACTTGAACAGAAAAATAAACTTACATGCACCACAGGAGATATCGAGCAAATGTCAGAGAAACCTGAATCTGAGACGCGATGCCGAAAATTTAAGAAAAAACGAATCTGCGTACGTACAAGAGAAAGAAAAATGTACAAAAAAGAGAATTAATTCTTGTTTCGGATGTAGAACGTTACTTATTGGAGAAGACTGTCTCTTTAAGAATTCGAAATGCTACAAGTGTGTAAGACATAAAATCACACTGTAAACTACAGAAAGAAAAGTTCTGACTAGAAAAAAATTGTACACAGCATTGCAACGGAAAAATAATCACAGAAAAAAAAAGTTGTGAGAATTCTACTAGACACTGGTAGTGATATCACAATAATCAGGGAAACCGCATAAAAAGAAATTGGAAAGTCTCTATTAAGAAGGACTTCGAATGTTGCGATTAGTGTCTATGTTGAGAAACTATTTTTTATTGGTGTAATGACTTGTAATGTCAGTAAGTTAAGTGCCATACGTGATACACGTATTCGCTTTGGCGATCATGTCTTTTTAGAGACATGACTGACTGGGCAGAACATTATCCCGCAGTAGTTTGCCATTGCTTTCTGCAGTAGATTGGTTGCCAGCCAAGGCTATAGAACCCAATCTGTTTTGTTATTTAGCCCATAACTGGAGGGAAGAAACAGATCCATACCTTTCCCAAGGGTATTTACGCGTAAGTGAATGCAGGAAATTCAACTAGAATTCGAACTCAGCACTCCGATTTCTTGTTCCAAAGCCTATAACTACTGCATAACAACGTATATCCTGTGACTTGTAATGCATCATTCCGTAATAATAAGTGTGTAAAAGCTAAGGCTTATGTGTTCAAAAATACTACGAAATTATTCAGTACTAACTGAATGGAATTATTTAAGCTTTTGGATTTGCCTAAAAATGCTTATTGCAAAAATGTATGTGGACAAGCAACCAGTTTAAAAGTAGTGAAAATTTAAAGGAAGATTTGAAAAATGTTTTCCGGATATTCTGTCGAATGATTTGGGTTTATTGTTCTAATTTCAAAGCGAAATTTCGAGTGAAATAAGGTTCGACGCCAGTATATAATCCGAAATGGAGTGTATCATTTGAGCCATTGGATCAAGTTAACGAAAAATTAGTCAGACTTTTTAAAAAATGGGTGCAATTGAAAAACATTACTATTGAAAATGGGTAGCACCTGCAGTGTTTGTAAAAAAAGAATAAAATAAAATTTGTGTTTGTTCTGATTTTTCGACAGGGTTCAACAAGTGCTTAGAACCCCATTATTATCCAATACTAAGTCAAGATTTTTTCGAAACTGGATCTTTTTTTACGCGTATTTAGAAATACAGGTTTAAAATAACGTTCAGAGTTTACAGCTATAAATACTCACAAAGAATTATATGAAATCAACCGACTTCCTTTTGGTATAAAGGTGGCTCCAGCTATATTCCAATAAGTTATGGATACCACGATTGCAGAGTGCGATTTCTGGATGATATATTAATTAAAGTATATCTTTTTTGAAAAATAAGAGAGTACAGATTAAAACACACTGAGGGTTTGTTTATGCCTAAAATCAAGTCACTAGCACAGATCATTGACATAAATGGTTGTCATCCAGATCCGTCGAAGGAATGTGCAATTAAAAATATGCTTCCTTCAACAAATACTACTATTTTAAAAGTATTCCTTGGAATAGTAAAATAGTATATAATTTATGTAGCTAATTTGCAGAATTTAAGAGCTCCACTGATCAATTTACTTTAAAAAAGTGGAACTGGATTGATAAGTGTCAGAAGGCGTTCAAAGGAATAAGTCAGACTTATCATTAGCGCACAACGATCCAAAAGCAGAAATCGTTCTTTCTTCAGATACTAGTGATAACAGTATAAAAGCAGTAATTTTACACAAATACAATATAGAATTTTTCTTCCCTCCAGTTATGGGTTAAATAACAGGACAGATTGGATTTTATAGCCTTGGCTGGCAACCTGTTTACCGTAGAAACTAATGGCAACCTACTGCAGGATAATATTCTACCCATTCAGTCATGTCTCCTTCGAGACATGATCGCCCAAGAATGTATCACGTATGGCACTTAACTGATTAATTGCGGATGTGTGTTGCGGTGCAGTGGATATCGACTCGGAACGCGAAATCGGGACGCCGAATTTGAATTCCAGTTGAATATCATGTATTCACTTACGTGCAAATACCCTTGGGAAAGGTAATAATCCGTCTCTTCCCTCCAGCTATGGGCTAAATAGGACATATTGGGTTCTATAGCCTTTGTTTTGACAACCAGTCTACCGCAGAAAGTAATGGCAACCTACTGCTGGATAATCTTCTACCCAGTCAGTCATGTCTCGAAAGAGATATGATCACCCAAAGCGTGTATCATGTATAGTCAGTCATAGAAAATCTTCTGCCTAGTCAGTCATGTCTCTTTCGAGATATGATCGCCCAGCGTGTATCACGTATGGCACTTAACTGACTGACTGAATATAATAGTTGCAAACATGAAGAAAGTTTATACTGGTCATAAAGTGGGGGATCGGTTTTCTATTGATATATAGTAATAAACTGATCCCCCACTAATTACTAATTAAAAATATAATACATCTATTCCTCTTCTAGCTATGAGACAAATAACAGGACAGATTGGGTTGCCTTGGTCGGCAACCAGTCTACCGCAGAAAGTAATGGCAACCTACTGCAGGATAATCTTCTGTCCAGTCAGTCATGTCTCTTTCTAGACATGATCACTCAAGTGTGTATTACGTATGGTATTTAACTGACTGAATGATAAAGATAGAAAATAAATCTAAGAAATCGGCGTAATAATGTCACGAAATGGAAATGTGATATACATGGCGAAATAAATAAAATGGGGACATAAAAGATATTATAATGAGCTAAAGAAAAGGCTTACCAAAGAAAGGCACGAAAGAATGGTAGAACCTATGAAAGTCTTGTGTGATGTTCTTGATATTCCAGCACCCCCAAAATTTCGTTGAACGTGCAAGCAAGATTCCCAGGACAAAAAAAAAAAACGAACAGAAAAAGGGTAGGTTGACCCCAAACGTAAAAGAGACAAAATTAAGGACGTTGGCGCACTCGCCCGAAAGAGGGGCGGTGGTGATCATTATAAATAATAAACAGAATATTTATTAATATAAGAAATCTTAAATGTGGAGAAATTGTGTAACAGCCTTTGAAATTTTACTCGCCCGATCGACTCAGTCTATTAAAAACTTAATTAGGTGATTAAAGTTTATTGTTTTATTTGCCTGCAGTCGATTAAAAATCTCTTCAATGAAACATGTCCCTTCAAATATAGAAAAAGGAAATCTGATTCCTTTCCCAACCCAAAAGTATGCCATTGAAGATTCACAAGTTACTTACGAGCTTAAGTCACTGATGCCTCCTCAACAGGTGTTTACTCGTGCAACCAGACTGGCAACTGGGTCCCACCCATTCACAGTCAGGTTAGCCAAATGCAGACGACAATTCTACTCCTGCAGCTTCTTCTCTCGCAATTCCCACCTGTGGAACTCGCTCCCGTATTCTTGCTTTCCTGACGGCTACAACCTCCAGAAATTTAAATGCAAAGTCAATACTCATCTACTAACCACTGGACTCTAGCTCTCTCCCCACCCCCGTATAACCTTCCCTTTCTCTCCACCTATGTATCTCTCATCGCACCTGCTTTCTCAGCTTTCTATTGTTCCTTTCTAACTAGTTTGTACTCCTCACTCTTTTCTAATTTATCTTTTTACATTTATGTAGCCCCCTGCACATCAGTGGCGTTTCCGCCTTGCCCGGGGTGAACTAATAAAAAAAAAATGACCTACAATGACATTATTGAATTCTTTGGTCTTATGCACGGCGCCTGATCGTCCCGGTCAGTGTAAACATTCGTTAACGCTTCCAGAGTGGAGCCAAAATGTTTCTGTCGCTCAGATTAAAGATGCTCACATATTTTTAGAAACTCATTTGGAAAAATATTATCTAAATATTTTCTAAACATATATTGTTAAATATAACAGACAATGAATGCCTATTATGTTTAATCATGAGCCGTTATTTTGGCTTTAATTTCAGGTGAAATTAAAGACAAATATTGTTCAACATTTGGATATCTTTTTATTATACTGATTCTAAGCTTTCGACTCACATGAGCCATCTTCAGAGAGGTTACAGGAACGTTAACATAAAGGCATCCACCATCATAGATGATTTTATCTTGTATTGATATAAAACATTGCTAAGAAACGATAACACTCACCGAATAGCAGACGCAGTTCGTAAATTTGTAATGCGGTTCTATGACGTTACACCGCGTGTGGGACCGAAATGCTAACAGAACCATATGTCCAGATGCAATGTAATGTATTGTGACCAGATTGAAATGTGATTTTTTAAATGTATGTTGTTTTGAACCAGTATAATAAAAAATATGCAAATGTTGGATAATTTTTGTCTTTATTTTTACCTGAAATTAAAGCCAAATTACGATATTTAGAACGGCTCATGATTAAACATAATAGATATTCATTGTCCGTTACAGGCAACTATTTGAGTTTTTTTACAAGTTTCATTGAAAACTACTGGCAAAGTATAGCGATTCTTCTTCTTCTATGTACCTTGTCCTTTCAGGGCGTAGGCGATCATGGCCTTCCACGTCTTCCTATCCCTGGTGGCTGTTAGCACGCTTTCTATCCTGTAACGTTTCTCAGACCCGTTCTGCCATCCACCTGCTCAGGCCCTTCAAATATGTTATCGGCTGCTTTCCTCTGTCACTTTTTCCCTCTATCTGGCCTGTTAGTATCAGGTTCTCTAATCCCTCCTGCCTCATTGCATGTCCCAGGAACTTTAGTTGTCTTTTCTTGATGCTCAGTATTAATTTTCTTTTCATTTCCATTCTTTCCAAGTATAGCGATTAAGTTTTTTTTTATTAATTTTTCTTTTGTTCATACATTTTTTCTTTTCTTGACTTCTTGACATAAATTATGCAGAAATTGTACGATCGCTTTCGGTTATTTTTTTAGTCATTATAAAATATGATTTGGTTTGATTTTTATTTCACTGATCATATTACTTTGTTTCATGTCTTTCTATTACCATTAGAAATTAGGATAACAGATACTCGACTTTGATCCTAGCCCGATATCCGTGGAGGAAAGAAAAAGAAAACTGAAGTAACCTTGGCTGTTTGGCTAATAAATGCCAAATGTTTCTTGATAAGGAAGTGGTTTATATTAAAATTACCATTCGAGATGAGGAAAATAGATACTACACATTGATCCCAGCCTGATATCCAGAAAATCGAAAAAAAGCGTAACCCGTGTCGTAATGACTTCTCATCTAATGCATATCGAATGTTTTCTTATAGGGAAACTGGTAATATTATCCTTACCATTCAGTCAGTTAAGTGCCATACTTGATACACGCTTTGGGCGATCATGTCTCTTTCGAGACATGACTGACTAGGCAGAAGATTTTCTAACGTGCACTTTAAACTATAGCTGAAGTGAAAAGAGACGGATTGTATTAATAAGTAGTAATTAGAGAGGGATCCGTTTATTACTTAATAACAATAGAAAACCGATTCCCCACTTTATGCCCAGTAGAGGCTTTACTTATGTTTCCAACTATTATCTTCAGTCAGTCAGTTAAGTGCCATACGTGATACACGCTTTGGGCGATCATGTCTCGAAAGAGACAAAACTGACTGGGCAGAGGATTTTCTATGCTGCTCATTAAACTATAGCTGAAGTGAGAAGAGACGGATTGTATCAATAAGTAGTAAGTAATTAGTTGGGGATCAGTTTATTACTTAATAACAATAGAAAACCGATTCCCCACTTTATGCCCAGTAGAGGCTTTACTTATGTTTCCAACTATTATCTTCAGTCAGTCAGTTAAGTGCCATACGTGATACACGCTTTGGGCGATCATGTCTCGAAAGAGACATGACTGACTGGGCCGAAGATTATCCTGCAGTAGGTTGCCATTACTTTCTGCGGTAGACTGGCTATCTATTACTATAGAACCCAATCTGTCATACTATTTGACTCATAGCTAGAGGGAGAAGAGATGTATTATATTATAAAGTAGTAATTAGTGGGGGGGGTCAGTTTATTACTTCATAACAATAGAAAACTGATCCCCTACTTATGCCCAGTTGAAGCCTTGATTATGTCTCCAACTATTGTATTCAGTCAGTCAGTTAAGCGTCGTACGTGATACAAGCTTGGGCGATCGTGTCTCGAAAGAGATATGACTCATTGGGCAGAAGAATATCCCGCAGTAGGTTGGCATTACTTTCTACGGTAGACTGGTTGCAAGCCAAGGCTATAGAACCCAATCTGTCCTGCTATTTAACTCATAGCTGGAGGGAAGAAACGGATTAATACCTTTCCCGTGGATATTTGCGCCTATTTGAATGCAACAAATTCTACTGGAATTTGAACTCGGCTCTCCGATTTCTTGTCCCGAGCCGATATCCACTATACAACAAAGCGATGCTGAAAAGACATTATGTTGTGGATCTTCGTCGCCAATTTGTTGTGGGATTGTAGAGAAACTTCGCCGCAAAGTTGTAGTGACCGGTTTGTGCCGGAAGTAAGACGTGGAACAAGAAGGTAGGTTGAAAACAGTGTATTAGTATAACAAGAAACAAGATATTGAAAGGAAACGTTAATAATAAAAGTAACATAGAAGTAAGTATAGCCGAAGGTATTATTACGCTGCATATTGCCTGACTAGTAGCAGTCATCCACTGCTGTTAACTGCTTTCGCTAACTACTTCCGTTAACTGCAGTATTTAATTGCCTTCCCACTTAAGACAAAATGTGGCACAAGGCTTTTTTAATGTGGGTAATCCGGGCCATATAGCCCGGACAAAAATTTCTGTCTAATATTTTTCCCGACGAGACTCTACCCTTCGACTGAGTTATTACTCTCTGCCAGAAGGCAGAGCGTTTGGCAAGGCAGTCAACTGATTTCGTTAACTACTCTTCTCGGAAGTCACGCAGGTAACTATATATAACAAGAGGAAGAGTTCATTCCTCGTGGGAGGGCACCATAACACATTCTGAATTTTGATCCAAGCAAAATTTTCATATTTATAAATACTTGGCTTAACTTCTGGAAAGCACTTTCACCATCCAAGTACGTTTTCAGATTTCCGTCTCGCAGTTTTTCTGTTAAAACACTTCCCAGATTTTTAAAATGTTGTATACGTTTCATTTTGGTAACTCCCATCCGTAATGTGCTTTTCGGAATGTTCCTTTGGCGACGAAGATCCACAACATAATGTCTTTTCAGCATCGCTTTGTTGTATAGTGGATATCGGCTCCGGACAAGAAATCGGAGAGCCGAGTTCAAATTCCAGTAGAATTTGTTGCATTCAAATAGGCGCAAATATCCACGGGAACGGTCCGTCTCTTCCCTCCAGCTATGAATAAATTCTGTCTATTTGCGATTGACTTTTAGTTTTTTCCTCTCTTTGCCCTTTAGTTCCTTGTGTAAGAGATCCTGTCGTTTCCATCATGTGCCTACTATCAGCATGTGTCAACTGCATACCTTACGTTGTTAAGATTGTGGTCGTCAATCATGTTATTTTCTTCAACTGAATCGTTTGACCAGTAATAACTGCCATATAGGAGGACTGAGTTAGTACTTTCTTTTTGTTCTAACGTAATTAACCTGTTTCTTAATACTTTACTTGGCTTTTGCAAATCATCTTTACTAATCCGACTTCGAATTTCCGTTTCGTTTGTTTTGTTTTACGGCATATCAACACCAATGGCTTAGTTAATGCCGACAAAAGTTTTACAAGAGATTTGTATAAATAGAATATGTATTTTTGTAAGAAATCAGTTTGTCCGATATCAGTTTTCATTGACATATTTTGTAAAGTGAAGTTTTGTCGAGAGTCAGATGAATTGCTGGTAACATTTTCCCTTCAAAAACATATTGCTGCTAATATCTTTTTCCTTCAAAATGTATTTACTGGCAATATTTTTCCTTCAAAAATATATTGTTGCTAATATCTATTTTCTTCAAAATTGTATTTACTGGTAATATTTTTCTGCAAAAATATATTGTTGCTAATATCTATTTTCTTCAAAATTGTATTTACTGGCAATATTTTTCCTTCAAAAATATATTGTTGCTAATATCTATTTTCTTCAAAATGTATTTACTGGCAATATTTTTCCTTCAAAAATATATTGTTGCTAATATCTATTTTCTTCAAAATTGTATTTACTGGTAATATTTTTCTGCAAAAATATATTGTTGCTAATATCTATTTTCTTCTAAATTGTATTTACTGGTAATATTTTCCTTCAAAAATATATTGTTGCTAATATCTATTTCCTTCCAAATGTATTAACTGGCAATATTTTTTCTTCAAAAATATATTGTTGCTAATATCTATTTTCTTCAAAATTGTATTTACGGGTAATATTTTTCTTCAAAAATATATTGTTGCTAATATCTATTTCCTTCCAAATGTATTAACTGGCAATATTTTTCCTTCAAAATTATATTGTTGCTAATGTCTATTTTCTTCAAAATTGTAGTTACCGCTAATATCTTTTCTTTCAAAAATATATTACTGGCTATATATACTTTCCAATAAGTATTTATGCAAACTTTACTGTAAAAGTCTATTTTTTATACTTTCATCATGTTTCTCCTCCACTTTTGGAGTTAACGCTTTGCTCACATCTGGGACATTAACAGGTGCTACTACCCCGGGTCATAATGGACCTAGGACCAATATCTATTAATAAGTGGTTCCATGCTTCTGAAAACCTTCAATCAACCAGTCAAAGGCCTTGTTTGACTTGAGGTATGAAGATGAAAATGAATTATGGCAGGTAGGCGGGGATAAAAAAGAAAACATATATTGGAAAGGACACAGACAGACATTAAATGGTGATGATATGGAGTCCAAGTATACATTCTTTTTGTCTACAAAGAGACAGGGTCCTGGTTTTTATGCATATTGACTCCAATGCCTGTAAATGGATTCCAAAGTGTGATCCAGACAACACAGTAAACTGGTCTGTCGGTTAAACACCCGATTGCTTCTAGACCAAATTGCCATCAATTGGCAATTCTTCCTCTGAGATATGTGCAGTCGGTAGAGGAAGGCGAACTTTAGCATGGTATATACAATGTAAACACGCGCCAGTGGCCGAGAGTGTTCAAATTCATTACTCAATGAACGATCCGTAGATGCGTGAGTAGCTACTATTTCTTCAAAGTCTACCATTCCTCCATATATATATATATATATATATATATATATATATATATATATATATATATATATATATATCAAATCTTGTTCCTTTAACGAAACTTTAAGATTGATATGAACATGCTCCTTTAAAATGACGAACTCTTTGTGTTTATCAACGTTCTATCACCACTCCCATATCGAGCAAAATTACGATAAAAAAAAATAGCAAAATACTTTATATCAGTAAAACCGCTAAAAAAGCAACAATCTTGGCGCTAAACATTATCATTATTAAATACTATATATATATATATATATAGGGTTAGCAACCCCGACTGACAGGAAATCGGTCGAGATTCGATCCCGGCCAGAAGCAAGTGGATATCTAGCCACACTGATGAGCTCTGATACAGTGAAACAGCCTTGTATGTGGATGATGAATATATATATATATATATATATATATATATATATATATATATATAAATTCAATTTTTTACAACAAAATATTGAATTTATATGTGTAATAAATATCTGGTCTGTCAAATTTACTTCAAGCTCTCTGATGGATCAGTTTTAATATTTCACCTAATATTATTAGGATCCATTTAGGATTATTTACCAAATCTTCTCCTGGATTTATTACTACTGAGATATATATATATATATATATATATATATATATATATATATATATATATATATATATTAAATTGTGCGTATTTTAATTGATGCATGTTTCATTAAATAATATAGACAAGTTTTGTCTATTTATTTTATGTAAATTTTTTTCATATTGTCCCCACAAATATCCTTAAGTCACTGGTTTATTCGAATGGATTTCCATACTTAATACTTCTTGTTTTCACTCTCGCGTGGTCATGTGTGACGTCATGAGCTGTGGTGCTATATTCGCTTCCAGCGTTTTGTATGCACGAGTTTGTCGTTGCTTAGAATTCTTCCATGTACACAAAAACAGTCAGTCAGTTAAGTGCCATATATGAAACAGGCTTGGGCGATCATGTCTCGAAAGAGACATGACTGACTAGGCAGAAGATTATCCCGCAGTAGGTTGCCATTGCTTTCTGCGGTAGACTGGTTGTCGACCAAGTCTATAGAACCGAATCTGTCCTGTTATTTAACCCATAACTGGAAGGAAGTGATTAAAAACTTTTCCCAAGGATATCTGCGCGTAATTGATTACAAAAATTCAACTGGAATTTGAACTCGGTTCCTCAAATTGCTATTCCGAGTCGATATCCATTGCACCACAAGGCACATGCATCAATATTGTGATTTTCTTTCTATATTTTATGATAATGCTGTTAAGATTCAGACATTATCGACAAAATTTGTCTATATTATTTAATGAAACATGCATCAACATATATATATATAGTCATCTGCAGACATATCTGTTTCGCTCTATCACAGCTCATCCGTTAAATTCCGATTGCTTTTTAACCCAGGATTGAAACCCGACCGAATTGGCGTCAGTCGGCGATTCTGCCTTTGAGCTATGGGCGCTCGGTAGAAGAATGCAAACTTTTTAGCGTGTATATTATCATTATACACGCCCAATATACACGCCCAATATATATATAAAACTCCCTCCTTCATATTTTTATATATATATATATATATATATATATAAATGAGGGAGAGAGTTTTATTTCTTCTGTATTCCATTTGTGAGAATTAAGTTCCATACAAGAAGCGAATCTCATGCTCTATGAAACCGACTCTCAAGAGGATGTTGCCCTGATCAATATAATCTTACCTGTTCAACTCTAAGGTTAACCATTTTTTTCTAACTATCTGCGTAATCTGTGGCCCTCACGCTGCAAGCCTCTACCGCGTGTAGCCCCAGGACCTTGTACAGAGTGAACCTCACTGTAAAAAATGAAAAATAAACTACAAAGAAATATAACGCGTTGCTATAATTTTGGTGATTGTTTTGTCAAAATGTTTAGCATGTTGTCATTCTAGGTCGTTGGCTGGTCTCAGTGTTTGGATGTTTACAAATTAAATTTGTTTCTTTTCAGAATCGGGGAATTCTTTTTGTTTTTGTTTTTTGTTTTTTTTTTTGTTTTTTGTTGTTGTTTTTTTGTTTTTGTTTTTTTTTGTTTTTTTTTTTTGTTTTTTGTTATCTGCTTTTATTTTCATATTAGTGATGAAAGAGTGTTGTAGCTGGAAGCATTCCTGGAGGGAGTCTTTTATTTGCAGCACTGGCAAAATTCTTCCGCATTCGATAGAAAAATTTGTATTTGATTCCAGTCGAAGCCTTTCAGGATGGGCTCCTGAAATTGCAGAAACTGAGGAATTGATGTGTGCATTGACAAGGAGACAGCTTCCAAGGAGATTCATTAAAACAGATGAAATGCTTTGCCATTTTCAAATATTGGCTCTGTCCACGATTTTCTTTTTGTTTATTCTCCGTTTTAATAGTTTTCTTTTTCAAGTCTTACTCTCCTCTTTTTTAATCTCTCTCCTTCTCACCTTCTCTGTTTATCTTAGAACCCTTGCCTGTAATTATATGTGCAGCTGTTTCGTGTTCACAAATATCAGCGATTCTCATTTATATCATTCAGAGTAATGGGGTCTATACAAACACCTAACGACAAATCACTTGGCATTCTTAACCCATTTTAAGCCAGTGTCCTCATTTGAGAACAGCATAAAAAACCGTAAAAAATAATGCGTATAAATCATTATATAAAGCCATTATTATATATAGGTAGTGAGGACATATTGATTCATCAATTTATTACAAAAAATTCTAAATGATTTAACTTAAAACACAGGAAACATTCACAGGAAATTTGACAAAAATACACTTCATAAACCTACTTAAATGCCTGCCAATATTTTCTTGTATTTTGATGCTTACCAATATTTTCTTGTATTTTGATCTCCGTATGCTGCTATTGAAAGACTTGTGTGAATAAGAGTTTATTTATATCATGTTTGTCTTATTTCTTAAAAAATTTACATTTATAGGATAAATAGCAATATAAAATTTGCTGTCCTCAAATGAAGACACTGGGTTAATGCATAGGCAAAGTACATTGAAAACATGCTCTATGTCACTTGGAGAAAAACAACATTTGAGGACAGAATAAAAAAACTGTAAAAAAAAAATGGGTATTTTTTTTTTTAATCATATCACCCCGAGCAAGGCGGTAATGCCACTGATGTGCAGGGGGCTACATAGGAGTGAAAAGATTGAAAAAGAGAAAACTGGAAACTGCATCCTAAACAGGAAACAAGGGATGAGCCTCTTCACCTGTTCAATAGATGTGGGTGGAGCGTGAACTGGGCGATAGATTAGTCTATCTACTCCAATTGAAAAAAAAAAGTGAGAAGATTGGAAAAGAGAAAACCAGAAACCGCATCCTAAACAGGAAATAAGGGATGAGCCTCTTAACCTGTTAAATCATTATATAAAACCATTATTATATATAGGTAGTGAGGACATAATGATTCATCAATTTATGATAAAAACCTGCTCAAAAATTTAATTTAAAACACAAGAAACATTCACAGCAACTTTGACAAAAATCCACTTCCATAAACCTACTTAGATACTTACCAATATTTTCTTGTATTTTGATCTCAGTATGCTACTATTGAAAGACCTGTGTGAATAAGTCAGTCAGTAAAGTGCCATACGTGAAACACGCTTGGGCGATCATGTCTCGAAAGAGACATAACTGACTGGGCAGAAGATTATCCCGCAGTAGGTTGCCATTGATTTCTGTGGTAGATTGGTTGCCAGCCAAGGCTATAGAACCGAATCTGTCTTGTTATTTAACACATAACTGGAGGGAAAAGATGGATTAATACGTTTCCCAAGGGTATTTGCGCATAAGTGAATGTAATGAATTCAACTGGAATTTGAACTCGACTCCCCGATTTCTCGTTAAGAGCCGATATCCACTGCACCACAACGCATATGATGTGTGAATAAGAGTTTATTGATATCATGTTTGCCTTATTTCTTTAAAAAAAATTACATTTATAGGATATATAGCAATATAAATTTTGCTGTCCTTAAATGCATAGGCAAAGCCCATTGAAGCTCTTAAATGCATAGGCAAAGCCCATTGAAGCTCTATGTCACAGTGGAGAAAAACAAGCCCCGAACATAACGCGTTGGATACTGCTAATATGATGTAATGTCAAGGCATTGTCTTGTACATATTCTATATTGTCTGGGAGAATCAAGCTGTTTTTATTGAAATAAAGGATTTTTGAATGTTTCAGTGTGTTTGTAATTCTATTTTATGCTGCTGTACTTGAAATCAGGTCAAAAATTTAAAAAATTAAAAACTTGAGCTAAAATGAGTTAATAGATATGGATTAATAATTTATTTAGATTTTTTAGTGTAAAGATATAAAACAAAGGGGTACATTAGTAAGTGTTTTTTATGACCACCGCCCCAGGCAAGGTGATAAATCCATTAAGATGAAAATGGCTCCTGAGAGTAAAAGAAACACAATTCAAAGACAAGGATTCAAGGAGACATTGCATTTAAATTTCCGAAGATTGTAGCTTCTCGGAAAGCAAAATGCCTGACGAGAATTCCTCGAACGAGAAGTGTCAAAGAAAAAACTCTTAACATAGAAAAAAATATTGAATCTAAGAATTTTAACGTTAAAATTTCTACTTTTGAGGGTCCTGGGAATAACAGTAACCCCTCTGATTGGGAGGTTGTAAGAAGAACGGAACCACCTCTTAATTACTGTTGACCCAGAGTGGTATCACCTGTTAGGGTCCCAGCTATGGGCAAAAAGTAAACCCCCAAACTCGGGTCAAAACAGTATGAAAGTATAAAAATACACTTTTATAGAAATATAAACATAAAAATACATTTTTATAAAAAAAACAAATTTTTGAAGAAAAAAATTATTACCATAATACATTTTTGAATGAAAAAATTCTCAAGCAAAACATTTTTGAATACAAAACTATAAAACACTTTCAGTTTTCTAAATAAAAAAGAATGAATAAAAACAAAACATTTTCATTAAAATCTGACTAAATGAACCTTCTCACTATAAACGGACATAAAAAAAAATTCCTTAAAACCTCACATTTTCGGCATTAAATAACTCTCACAGGTTGATATGCCGTTGAACAAAACTTAATCTAAAATATTCTTTTGATTTCTCGTATAAAGTATATTTGTGTCTGCACTTTTTTATCCTAGTCTAGACCGTAACATGTTTTACTTATCGTGTTTTTACTGATGTTCACCCAATACCAACCCCAAGGGTATTTCTACAACCCCTTCTCCACGTACAAACAGGGGAAAAAACTAGATACCATCGATAGGACACAAAATTCATAATCCTACCCGCGTAAGATCGACAAAGAACAGGGGTAAGTGGAAGTCCATGATCGTCAACTTCCTGAAGGGACACGGCACAAGAAGAGGAAGTTTAAGATAAGACAAATTGAAAGCCAGCCTTTCCCTACACTCTTTTTTTTTGGCCTTGTGCCACATTTTTTGTTTTTAACAGAAACAAATATTATTTGCGTTGGTGAAGTTCTCCGAAGAAGGAAAATTGTTTCCTTTTTGTCATTTATTTAAGATATAAGTTTTACTGAGCATACAAGCAACGACGAAGTGTTAGAAAGAATGGCAACAAAAAGGAAATTGATGCTGAGCATCAGGAAGAGACAACTGAAGTTCCTGGGACATGCAAGGAGGAAGGAGAGCCTGGAGAACCTGATACTGACTGGACAGATAGAAGGAAGGAGAGACAGAGGAAGGCAGCGGATAACATATTTGCAGGGTCTGATCAGGTGGATGACGGAACGGGGGTTGCCAGGAGCAACAGGAGCAAATATACTAAGAGCCACAAGGGATAGAGAGACGTGGAGAGCCATGATCGCCTACGTCCTGAAGGGACAGGGCACATAGAAGAAGAAGAAGTTTTTCTCAACACAAATACTAGTCTTTCTCTTTCACTGAAGTGATACCGTTGTACAATATGAAATTGTAACGTTGTGATATATTGATACGTGCCGTGGTCATGACAAAGGCTCTAATCTTCCGGCAATTATTATGATCAAGCTAATTAATCAGCAGTAATATATTTTTCATAATATTTTTTTCACATATTTTATACTATTGCTTACCCGATCCCAAAGGACGACTCACGGTAGAAAGTACTGAGGGGAAGAAAAGCATATATTATGGTAATATGTAGAAGTTTAACCCGAGACATAAAGATGTTCTGCTCCTAGTGCTCAGGAATTGTTTTCTCATCGAAAAAGAAACATTTCTGGGAGAAAACAAACTGTTGAAATAAAACTATTTCCTTCAGAGATAAAATACGAACGGTATGAGGATAATTTGACCATGTCAATGCGGCAAGCTGTGTCCTGGACACGTGAAACGCACGAATGTAATTCGACTGATATATCTGTTATAGAAACTCTCATGGATAACAATAAAAAGAGCTAAGTTTCAAGAGTCTGTATTATTATCGCTAAGTATCTCGTTACTCTATAGTTATTTACATTTCAAATGTTCAGAAGAGCAACATTTCTCAGTTGCACCAGTTCAGACCATTACATCTAAGCTTCACGCTACACTATCGCTCTTTCCATGGCAAATGTTCTGAAGAACTACATTTCCAATTTCCACTATTTTAGACTTTTAAAACTAAAGCTCTCGCTACATTATCGCTCTTTACGTGGGAAATATTCAGAAAATCATTTTTTCAAATTCTACTAGTTTGCAACTAAGCCTCTCGCTACTTCCATTACAAAGGTTTACACTATCTACATTCATAAGTCCTAAGAGCTTAGACCGTTACATCTAAGACTCTCACTACACTATCGCTATTTGGCAAATATTCAAACGATATACATACTTTATTTCACGATTTCAGGTCTTTACATCTAAGCCTCTCGCTACTCTATCGCTATTTCCATGGCAAATACTCAGACGAGCTACTTTCCTTAGTTCCACCAGTTCAGACCTTTACATCTAAGCCTCTCGTTACTCTATCGCTATTTCCATGGCAAATGTTTAGACGAACTACTTTCCTTAGTTCCACCAATTCAGACCTTTACATCTAAGCCTCTCACTACTCTATCGCTATTTCCATGGCAAATGTTTAGACGAACTACATTCCTTAATTCCACCAATTCAGACCTTTACATCTAAGCCTCTCACTACTCTATCGCTATTTCCATGGCAAATGTTTAGACGAACTACATTCCTTAGTTCCACCAATTCAGACCTTTACATCTAAGCCTCTCACTACTCTATCGCTATTTCCATGGCAAATGTTTAGACGAACTACATTCCTTAGTTCCACCAATTCAGACCTTTACATCTAAGCCTCTCACTACTCTATCGCGATTTCCATGGCAAATGTCAGACGAGCTACATTCCTTAGTTCCACCAGTTCAGACCTTTACATCTAAGCCTCTCGTTACTCAATCGCTATTTACATGGCAAATGTTTAGACGAACTACATTCCTTAGTTCCACCAATTCAGACCTTTACATCTAAGCCTCTCACTACTCTATCGCGATTTCCATGGCAAATGTTCAGACGAGCTACATTCCTTAGTTCCACCAATTCAGACCTTTACATCTAAGCCTCTCGTTACTCAATCGCTATTTACATGGCAAATGTTCAGACGAGCTACATTCCTTAGTTCCACCATTTCAGACCTTTACATCTAAGCCTCTCGTTACTCAATCGCTATTTACATGGCAAATGTTCAGACGAGCTACATTCCTTAGTTCCACCAATTCAGACCTTTACATCTAAGCCTCTCACTACTCTATCGCGATTTCCATGGCAAATGTTCAGACGAGCTACATTCCTTAGTTCCACCATTTCAGACATTTACATCTAAGCCTCTCGCTATTCTATCGCTATTTCCATGGCAAATGTTCAGACGAGCTACATTCCTTAGTTCCACCAGTTCAGACCTTTACATCTAAGCCTCTCGTTACTCAATCGCTATTTACATGGCAAATGTTCAGACGAGCTACATTCCTTAGTTCCACCATTTCAGACATTTACATCTAAGCCTCTCGCTATTCTATCGCTACTTCCATGGCAAATGTTCAGACGAGCTACATTCCTTAGTTCCACCAGTTCAGACCTTTACATCTTAGCCTCTCACTACTGCATCGCTATTTCCTTGGCAAATGTTTAGACGAGCTACATTCCTTAGTTCCACCAATTCAGAACTTTACATCTAAGCCTCTCACTACTCTATCGCTATTTCCATGGTAAATGTTCAGACGAGCTACATTCCTTAGTTCCACCAGTTCAGACCTTTACATCTAAGCCTCTCGCTATTCTATACGCTACTTCCATGGCAAATGTTTAGACGAACTACATTCCTTAGTTCCACCAGTTCAGACCTTTCAATCTAAGCCTCTCTCCACTCTATCGCTATTTCCATGGCAAATGTTCCGACGAGCTACATTCCTTAGTTCCACCAGTTCAAACCTTTACATCTTAGCCTCTCACTACTGCATCGCTATTTCCTTGGCAAATGTTCAGACGAGCTACATTCCTTAGTTCCAACAGTTCAGACCTTTACATCTAAGCCTCTCGCTATTCTATCGCTATTTCCATGGCAAATGTTCAGACGAGCTACATTCCTTCGTTCCACCAGTTCAGACCTTTACATCTAAGCCTCTCACTACTCTATCGCTATTTCCATTGTTATCTCACAAAATTCATGAAACAAATGCTCGAAATCCGGTGATATTTTTTCCTGTAATCTTTACTCTGCTGTCTCCTTTTACCGGAAACATGTGCGGCAAATATTGACAATGGAAAATATTGCAAATATTGAAAATCAATTAACAGACAGAAGTAGAAAGGAAAAACTTCGGAGGGCTAATTCAAAATAAAACATTTGTGACTTGATCTGAAAGAACTGGCATTTAAGACAACATTGTATTTTATTTACTTCCTCTACTTCTATGTGCCCTGTCTTTGCAGGACGTAGACGATCATGGCTTTCCACATCTCCCTATTCCTGCTCTTAGCACGCTTTCTCCTGTTACACCACGCAACCCCCGTTCTGTCATCCACTAGCTGAAGCCCATAAATCTAGAATATAAATGTATAGAAACTAGCATGGCCACAAAATGAGGGATCAGTTTATATGTTGATATTAATATAGAATTGATCCCCCATTTTATGTCCACATTAAAATTTTTTATAAACAGTTTGCATATGTATTCTTATTCCATGTGCCTTGTACTTTCAGGACGTAGGCGATTATGGCTTTCCACGTATCCCTATCCCTGGTGGCTCTTAGCACGCTTTCTTCTGTTAAACCACGCAACCCTTGTTCCATCATCCACCTGATTAGGTCCTTCAAATATATTACTCGCTGCTTTCCACTGTTTTTCCCCTCTATCTGGCCTGTAAGTATCAGGTTCTCCAAGCCCTCCTTCTTCATTGCATGTTCTAGGAACTTCAGCTGTCTCTTCCTGATGCTCAGTATTAACTTCCTTTTGGTTTCCATAATTTCCAAAACCTCATCATTGCTCACATGCCCAATTCATGATATTCGCAGCATCCTTCTATAGAACAACATTTCAGTTGCTTCAAGTCTTTCTTTCATCTTTGATGATATTGTCCAGCATTAACTGCCATATTGAAGAACTGACAGCACATATCAATTCAGTACTCTTTTCATTGTTTCTAGCGAAATAGTCCGGTTTCTTAAAACTTTACTCAACTTCTGGAATGCTTCCTTCGCCTTGGGATCTCTATCCCTAATGCATTTTATCCTTAAGATTTTCGCGATCATGGTTCTCAGTATTTACTGTCAACTAAGAAGAATAAGACTGTGTGGCATTTTTAATAGCTTTTTTTCCTTCGAATAAAATTTTTTGTTACTTAATACTTCGCTGAGATTTTGGAAAACAACTTTGCATTGCTTTTTTCCTAATTGTTCAGACGAACTACATACCTTAGTTTCACTAGATCAGACATTTACAGCTAAGCCTCTCACTAGTCTATCGCCATTTCCATCCTAAATGTTCTGACGACCTCCATTCCTTAGTTTCACTAGCTCAGACCTTTACATCTAAGCCTCTCACTACTCTATCGCTATTTCCATGGCAAATGTTCAGACGAGCTACATTCCTTAGTTCCACCAATTCAGACCTTTACATCTAAGCCTCTCGCTATTCTATCGCTATTTCCATGGCAAAGGTTCAGACGAGCTACATTCCTTAGTTCCACCAATCCAGACCTTTACATCTAAGCCTCTCACTACTCTATCGCTATTTCTATGGTAAATCTTCACACAAACTACATTCCTTAGTTCCACCAGTTCAGACCTTTACATCTAAGCCTCTCACTACTGCATCGCTATTTCCATGGCAAATGTTCAGACGAGCTACATTCCTTAGTTCCACCAATTCAGACCTTTACATCTTAGCCTCTCACTACTGCATCGCTATTTCCTTGGCAAATGTTTAGACGAGCTACATTCCTTAGTTCCACCAATTCAGACCTTTACATCTAAGCCTCTCGCTATTCTATCGCTATTTCCATGGCAAAGGTTCAGACGAGCTACATTCCTTAGTTCCACCAATCCAGACCTTTACATCTAAGCCTCTCACTACTCTATCGCTATTTCTATGGTAAATCTTCACACAAACTACATTCCTTAGTTCCACCAGTTCAGACCTTTACATCTAAGCCTCTCACTACTGCATCGCTATTTCCATGGCAAATGTTCAGACGAGCTACATTCCTTAGTTCCACCAATTCAGACCTTTACATCTTAGCCTCTCACTACTGCATCGCTATTTCCTTGGCAAATGTTTAGACGAGCTACATTCCTTAGTTCCACCAATTCAGACCTTTACATCTAAGCCTCTCACTACTCTATCGCGATTTCCATGGCAAATGTTCACACAAACTATATTCCTTAGTTTCACTTGATCAGACATTCACAGCTAAGCCTCTTACTAATTCTATCGCTATATCCGTGGTAAATGTTCAGACGAGATACATTGCTTAGCTTTCCATCATTTCAGACCTTTGCAGGTAAGTCTCTTATTACTCTATCGCTAATTCCACGGCAAATGTTCAAACGAGCTACGTTCGTTACTTCCACCAGTTTAACCGTTTGCATCTAGGCCTCTCCTCGTTATGAAGAATACATAGCCATAGGCATTGGTTAGTTCCAAATTGATGAGTTCAATACCTGGCTACTGTAGTGGTGAACAAATAACTAAAAGAGTTGAGTTAAAGGGAGATAACTACATGGCATCCGGAAGTGGCATCGCACATTGAATGAGAATGATATACCCCAGTAATCGAAATAAAGGTTTTTGTTCGCAGCACCTGAAGAAAGCCGGGTGTTAAATGGCTGAAACGTCAGAAACCTGGCAATAAAGATAACGAAAACATTTCGAACAGAGTAAATAATGAAAATTCTACCTTATCTCAAAAGTATAGCTAAATACCAATATACCGTGTTCGTTCAAATTTACATAACAAATTAATTCAATTTCATTTCTTATATTGACAACAAACCTCAATATTGCGAATATATCTATGTAGTTTTCTATTTCGTTTAAATTGAAAAGATGAAAAGGCTGAAAGAATTTTATCCGACATTTAATGTTATTTCAGTCGTGAAAGCCCACTAATAAAAATGTATTTTCAATGACCACGCAGTATTGTGCAACACTCCCTTAACTAAAGCCGTAAACATTATATTCTTTTCTTTTTTACTGTATAAATAAACACATTACTTAAGCGACGCCCAAACACTCCAACTTTTTGTTTTATTAATAAGTATATCGTGCATCGGTTGGTTGATATAACCTCTAAGTTGTGTGCACCAGTTGCAAGAATTATGTTGAGAATATCAAATTGCAAAACTTCAAAAGATGTGTTGACACTTCCTATTCACATTTGAAAGCTACATGAGAAATTGTCCGCAAAGGTAATTCATGAAATTTCGTTTACACATGTTTCAGAGGTGGACAGAAGGAATATAGCTGGTTTGAACATTTGCCATGAAAATAGCGATAGGATAGCTAGAAATTTTGATGTAAAGGTGTCAACTGACGTAAGAAGAGGTGTAGCTCGTCTGAACATTTGCCTTGAAAATAGCAATAGAATTGTTTGAGGCTAGAATGTAAAGATCTCAATTGGTGAAAAAAATGGATGTTACTCGTCTGAACATTTGCTCTGGAAATAGCGATAGGGTAGTGAGATGTTTAGATGTAAAGGTCTGAACTGCTGGTAAGAAGGGGTGTAGCTCGTCTGAACATTTGCCTTGAAAAGAGCAATAGAATTGTTTGAGGCTAGAATATAAAGATCTGAACTGGTGAATAAAAAGGGATGTTACTCGTCTGAACATTTGCTCTGGAAATAGCGATAGGGTAGTGAGAGGTTTAGATGTAAAGGTCTGAACTGGTGGTGAGAAGGGGTGTAGATCGTCTGAACATTTGCCTTGAAATTAACAATAGAATTGGTTGAGCCTAGAATGTAAAGATCTGAACTGGTGAAAAAAGGGATGTTACTCGTCTGAACATTTGCTCTGGAAATAGCGATAGGGTAGTGAGAGGTTTAGATGTAAAGGTCTGAACTGCTGGTAAGAAGGGGTGTAGCTCGTCTGAACATTTGCCTTGAAATTAACAATAGAATTGGTTGAGGCTAGAATGTAAAGATCTGAACTGGTAAAAAAAAAGGGATGTTACTCGTCTGAACATTTGCTCTGGAAATAGCGATAGGGTAGTGAGAGGTTTAGATGTAAAGGTCTGAACTGGTGGTGAGAAGGGGTGTAGATCGTCTGAACATTTGCCTTGAAATTAACAATAGAATTGGTTGAGCCTAGAATGTAAAGATCTGAACTGGTGAAAAAAAGGAATGTTACTCGTCTGAACATTTGCTCTGGAAATAGCGATAGGGTAGTGAGAGGTTTAGATGTAAAGGTCTGAACTGGTGGTGAGAAGGGGTGTAGCTCGTCTGAACATTTGCCTTGAAATTAACAATAGAATTGTTTGAGGCTAGAATGTAAAGATCTGAACTGGTAAAAAAAAGGGATGTTACTCGTCTGAACATTTGCTCTGGAAATAGCGATAGGGTAGTGAGAGGTTTAGATGTAAAGGTCTGAACTGGTGGTGAGAAGGGGTGTAGCTCGTCTGAACATTTGCCTTGAAATTAACAATAGAATTGTTTGAGGCTAGAATGTAAAGATCTGAACTGGTAAAAAAAAGGGATGTTACTCGTCTGAACATTTGCTCTGGAAATAGCGATAGGGTAGTGAGAGGTTTAGATGTAAAGGTCTGAACTGGTGGTGAGAAGGGGTGTAGATCGTCTGAACATTTGCCTTGAAATTAACAATAGAATTGGTTGAGCCTAGAATGTAAAGATCTGAACTGGTGAAAAAAAGGAATGTTACTCGTCTGAACATTTGCTCTGGAAATAGCGATAGGGTAGTGAGAGGTTTAGATGTAAAGGTCTGAACTGCTGGTAAGAAGGGGTGTAGCTCGTCTGAACATTTGCCTTGAAATTAACAATAGAATTGGTTGAGGCTAGAATGTAAAGATCTGAACTGGTGAAAAAAAGGAATGTTACTCGTCTGAACATTTGCTCTGGAAATAGCGATAGGGTAGTGAGAGGTTTAGATGTAAAGGTCTGAACTGCTGGTAAGAAGGGGTGTAGCTCGTCTGAACATTTGCCTTGAAATTAACAATAGAATTGGTTGAGGCTAGAATGTAAAGATCTGAACTGGTGAAAAAAAGGAATGTTACTCGTCTGAACATTTGCTCTGGAAATAGCGATAGGGTAGTGAGAGGTTTAGATGTAAAGGTCTGAACTGCTGGTAAGAAGGGGTGTAGCTCGTCTGAACATTTGCCTTGAAATTAGCAATAGAATTGTTTGAGGCTAGAATGTAAAGATCTGAATTGGTGAAAAAAAGGGATGTTACTCGTCTGAACATTTGCTCTGGAAATAGCGATAGGGTAGTGAGAGGTTTAGATGTAAAGGTCTGAACTGGTGGTTAGAAGAGGTGAAGCTCCTCTGAATATTTAAATATATGGTTCTGTTATCATTTCAAGCTCTCACGTGGTGTGATGCATTACACATCCAACAGGGAACAAGGGATGAACCTCTTCACCTGTTCAATAGACGTGGGTGGAGTGTGAACCGGGCGATACTGAGGAAACTGCTAGCTCTCCTCTTCAACGTCTCTACAGTCGAGATGGGAATGCTATATATCTGGAGTGGCCATAATGCTCGTGGGATCACACAATGATGGTATAACCAGGCTTTGGAGCGCCCTGGTAATCCTGATTTATCTGTTTTCGCCAGCCACGAGTAAAAATCGGCGCGTGTGTGTCCTTCAGAGCATTGCAAAAAGATTTCCCAAGACTTTTAACAGGCTTATCGGCCAACGTCGGAATGATTCTCCCTTCTATTGTGAAATAGTGTTTTACCACTCGACCCTTTTTTATTACCACTGATCTACATTTGTTTGGCTTGAAATTCATTCTTGTCCACTCAATCAGTCGCTGTAAGCTGAGTAACAGCCATCTACAGCCTGTAACAGAATGTGTGGCGACAGTAAGATTGTCCATGTAAGCCCTAATAGGCTGTTGCCTAACGCCGGTGTTGGAAACTGGGCCACGACATTCCACCTCGGTGGACTTCACGAGCATATTCATCGCGAGAGTAAAAAGTGTCGCAGACAATGTACAGCCTGTAATAATTCCTCTATGGAGTTTGTGCCACTCTGAAGAAACCAAACCGGATAAAACTCTTAGATAGAATTGACTGGAGTAATCCAGGATAAGCTCGCGGATATTACATGGGACGAAATGTCTGACTAAAGCCTCTTCCACTAGTTTATGCGGTATGGACCCATATGCGTTGGCCAAATCCAACCACGCAACAGCCAGGTTCCCTCTATTCCTCTTTGCATCCCTTATTAATTGAGACAATACTCCTATATGCTCAATGCAGCCAGGCATACCAGGAATTCCACCTTTTTGTACCGCTGTATCTATAAAACTATTCTTAGCAGAAAAACAGTTAACCGTCAGGAGATCACACTGAAGAATATTTTACTTTCTGTACTCAGTAACGGCGGAGGTGCGTTGTGGTGCAGTGGATATCGACTCGGAACGACAAATTGGGGAGCCGAGTTCGAATTCCAGTTGGAATTCCTTGCATTCATTTACGCACAAATACCCTTGGAAAAGGTATTAATCCGTCTCTTCCCTCCAGTTATGGGTTAAATAATAGGACAGACTGAGTCCTATAGCCTTGGTCGGCAACCAGGCTGCCGCAGAAAGCAATGGCAAACTACTGCGGGATAATCTTCTGCCCAGTCAGTCATGTCTCTTTTGAGACATGATCTCCCAAAGCGTGTATCACGTATGGCACTTTAACTGACTGACTCAGTAACGATATACATCGCAACTGCAAGATATTCATTGAGTTCTCTTCTTTTGGGATCCATACACCTTCTGCGTAACGCCATTGTTCTGGAACCTTACCTCGTTGCCAAATTGCTTTAATGATCTTCCATAATTTCACGAGAAGACCTGGGCAGCGCTTGTACACAGGGTAAAGGCACACCAATCGAACCTGGCGACAAAGCTTATCTAGCTGCCATCACTATCTGATTAATCTCACTTAAACTTGGCACTCTCGTGTCGAATTCAACTTCTGGGGGGTTGGGTTTAATGAGGCGATCATTAAATCCTAATTGCTCATCCCTTCTTGGGTCCCTATCTATCTATCTATCTATCTATCTCAGTTTTTCATATCTATCTATCTATCTATCTATCTATCTATCTATCTATCTATCTCAGTTTTCCTTATCTATCTATCTATCTATCTATCTATCTATCTATCTATCTCAGTCTTCCTTATCTATCTATCTATCTATCTATCTATCTATCTATCTCAGTCTTCCTTATCTATCTATCTATCTATCTATCTATCTATCTATCTATCTATCTCAGTTTTTCATATCTATCTATCTATCTATCTATCTATCTATCTATCTCAGTTTTTCATATCGGTCTATCTATCTATCTATCTATCTCAGTTTTTCATATCGATCTATTTAGCTATCTATCTATCTATCTATCTATCTATCTCAGTTTTTCATATCGATCTATTTAGCTATCTATCTCAGTTTTTCATATCGATCTATTTAGCTATCTAAGAATATTCATATCTAAATTTCTCTCTCTCTCTCTCTCTCTCTCTATATATATATATATATATATATATCATACTTCCCGTTTGTCGAATTCCCTTCTGTCTGCTTGCTTCCCAGCTAGCTATAATCTCCAAAAGTTTATAGAAAACTTAATAGAAATGTTCATCAACCTCGACATATTTGGGAAAGACCTGAAAGTAATCAAGAACCTCTACTGGCAACTAACCGCCTGCATACGGACAGGAAACGAGTTCAGCGGATCTACAAAGATAGAAAGGGGTGTAAAAAAAGGATGTGTCATTTCAGCGGATCTATTCAACTTGTATAGCGAGACTATTCCGATGATCCTAGAAGTTATGCCAGGACACAGCGGTCACAATATAAGACAGGCAGATGATGCAGTGCTGATAGCAGACACGGAAAGAAAACTACAAAACCTCCTACAGACGGTAGCTGAAGAAAGCGACGTAAAAGGACTACAAATAAACTGCAAGAAAATGCATGGTCATCAGTAAAAAAAAGGAGCCCAAAATGCTAACTACAAACGGGGTTACTAAAACAAAACAAGACACGCAAAGGAAACTACTAGACCTACAGAAGTTAGCTGAAGAAAACAAAGAGAAAGGACTACAAATAAAATGCAAGAAAATGCATGGTCAACAGTAAAAAGAGGAGCTCAAAATTCCAACTACAAACGGGGATACTAAAACCAAACAAGACACGCAAAGGAAACTACTAGAACTACATATGGTAGGTGAGGAAAACAAAAAGAAAGGACTACAAATACACTGCAAGAAAATGCATGGTCAGCAGTAAAAAGAGGAGCCCAAAATGCCAACTACAGGCTAGGGATACTGAAACCAAACAAGACACGCAAACGAAACTACAAGACCTACAGAAGTTAGCTGAAGAAAACAAAGAGAAAAGACTACAAATAAAATGCAAGAAAATGCATGGTCATCAGTAAAAAGAGGAGCTCAAAATTCCAACTACAGACGGGGATACTAAAACCAAACAAGATACGCAAAGAAAACTACTATACCTACATAAGGTAGCTGAGGGAAACAAAGAGAAAGGACTACAAATAAAATGCAAGAAAATGAATGGTCAACAGTAAAAAGAGGAGCCCAAAATGCCAACTACAGGCTGGGGATACTAATACCAAACAAGACACGCGAAGGAAACTACTAGACGTACATCAGGTAGCTGAAGAAAACAAAGAGAAAAGGCTACAAATAAAATGCAAGAAAATGCATGGTCAACAGTAAAAAGAGGAGCCGAAAATGCCAACTACAGGCTGGAGATATTAAAACCAAACAAGACACGCAAAGGAAACTACTAGACCTACAGAAGTTAGCTGAAGAAAACAAAGAGAAAGGACGACAAATACACTGCAACAAAATGCATGGTCAACAGTAAAAAGAGGAGCTCAAAATTCCAACTACAAACGGGGATACTAAAACCAAACAAGACACACAAAGAAAACTACTAGACCTACATAATGTAGCTGAAGAAAACAAAGAGAAAAGTCTACAAATAAAATGCAAGAAAATGAATGGTCAACAGTAAAAAGAGGAGCTCAAAATTCTAACCACAGACCGGGATACTAAACTCAAACAGGTACAGAAATTTAAATACCGAGGTGGCGTGTGCTGAAAACTAAAAATACGATACTGAGATCTGTAGGCGAATTGCGATTCCTTCCAAGAATGCCTTCCAGAAGCTGAGTAGTGTATTGAACGGCAGAAATGTTTTACTAGAAACAAGGAAGAGAGTACTGCATGGTTATGGGATGTCTGTTTTTCAATAAGACAGTGAATGCTAGATAATCTCATCAAAGCTAAAAGAGAGACTTGAAGGAAGCGAAATATAGTTCTACAAAAAGGATATTGCGGATACCACGGACCGATCATGATAGCCACGATGGCGTTTTGGAGACGATTGAAACAGAAAGGAAACTAATATTTAACATGAGGAAAAGATAGCTAAAGTGAGATGTAATGAGGAAAGAAGGCTTCGAGAAGCTGATACTCACAAGTCAGATATAGAGAAAAGGGGTCAGGGTAGTGCGGCGCGTAACATACTTGATCTACTTGAACAAGTGAATGGCGGAGCGGGGTTTGGGTAGGCTAACAGAAGAAATCGTGCTAAGAGCCACTGGGGATGGGAAGATGTGGAAGGCCATGATCGCCTATGTGTTGAAGGAACATGGAGCATAGAAAATGAATATCCCCATCCTTATCTGAACTGTGTTTTTTCTCTCGCTGTAAGCCTCTGCGCATCAGTGGCGATCCTGCCTTGCTTGGGTTGAAATGATTGCAAAAGAAAAAATGATTTGTGGTTATATGTTGGCTCGAGGACATTTCAATAACCACTGATATAACTCTCTCTCTCTCTCTCTCTCTATATATATATATATATATATATATATATATATATATATGCACGTTTGAGTGTACAAAAACAGAAAGATTTTTCATCACACCTTGCATCTATCTATTTTAATATCTATCTATTAAAACTGACTTTCACCCTAAATGTTTGGTCTATAGTATATATATATATATATATATATATACGTGTATGTGTATACAAAAAAGAAAGACTTTTCATCATTTTCATAACTATCTATTAAAATTGACTTTCACCCTAAATGTTTGGTCTATAGTGTGTGTGTATATATATATATATATATATATATATATACGTGTATGTGTATACAAAAAAAGAAAGACTTTTCATCGTCCCTTGATCTATCTATTTTCATATCTATCTATGAAAACTGAGTTTGGCCCTAAATGTTTGGTCTATAGTATATATATATATATATATATATATATATATACGCTCTCACACCTTGATTGAGCACTCTGGAAGAATGCTAGACTTTGAAAAACAGTAGCTACTCTAGCATGAATGTATACGCTAAAAAGTCTGCCTTTTTCTACTGAACGCCCCCTTCTTCAACTGAACGCCCATAGCCCAGAGGTAGAATCGCCGACTGACGCCACTTCGGTCGGGTTTCAATCCTGGGTTAAAAGCAATCGGAGTCTAACCGTACTGATGAGCTGTGATACAGCGAAACAGATTTGTCTGTGGATGACTATATATATATATAATTAGTAAAGAACAAGTAGGAAAAAGGTGTCTTTAATTTAATTTTTCACCTTAACAAGCTTCTTCAGAGATTTATTAAAGACGAATGATTTAAAGATATAAGAGACAATATGTTAATACGATTTCATTGATCAGATACGTGTCACGTGTGATAAAGCAATGGACGAATAAAAGTAGAAGAAAAACTTGTGTGTGTGCGTGTGTGCGTGTGTGTGTGTGTGTGTGTGTGTGTGTGTGTGTGTGTGTGTGTGTGCCAACGCGTAATAAAAAACATTAGATGTTTATTAGGAATGTAAGTATATGTAAGCGATAATAATGTGTGTTAAGGGTATTTAAATTATAGACGAATAAAGTGTGTACATGTCGTATGTGTGAATGACAACACACGTGTCAAATGACGGATTCCGATCCACATACTGAGCTCATATATATATATATATATATTGTGTGTGTATTTTGGCAGCATTTTTTCATTAATGCAGGTTTCATTGAATAATATAGACAAGTTTTGTCTATTAATTTTGTGTAGGATCCGTTCGTACCGTCTGATATACTTGATGGTGATATCGTTGAAAGACAACAAAAAATCACAGTAATTGTTGATTTTTTTATCGGGTCTAAGATTTCGGCACACATAAGCCATTATCAAAGAATAAATATTAACACACAGTAGACATAGAACATTTAAGTTATTAACTTAGATTTTCTTTCGCTATTTCAATTTGCCTTTTCACAAGGCTCCATTTATATTTCAAGGTGGTGATGGTGTGTTGGGCTGCTGGATCATGTAATTTAAATTGTGTGTATTTTGGCAGCATTTTTTCATTAATTCAAATTTCATTGAATAATATAGACAAGTTTTGTCTATTAATTTTGTGTAGGATCCGTTCTTGTGAAAAGGCAAATTGCCCGATGTCCGTTTTTTCTGACACTATGAACATTGAGTGGGATGCTCTGAGCAAAGTGAGGTTGACGACCGAACAATATATTTATCATTAATAGTTGGCCTTAACGCGGTGCCCGGGCCGATGTCCGTTTTTTTCTGACACTATGAGTAGAGACTGGGATGCTCAGAGCAAAGAGAGGTGGACGACCGAACAATATATTTTCATTAATAGTTGGCCTTGAGGCAGTCCGTTTTGTTCTGACACTATGAACACAGATTGGGATGCTCAGAGCAAAATGAGGTGAACGACCGAAGTATTTGTTCATCATAAATAGTTGGCCTTGACACGGTGCCCAGACCGATGTCCGTTTTGTTCTGACACTATGAATAGAGTCTGAGATGGTCAGAGCAAAGAGATGTGGAAAACCGAACAATATATTTATCATTAATAGTTGGCCTTGACGCGGTGCCCGGGCCTAAGTCCGTTTTGTTCTGACACTATGAACACAGATTGGGATGCTCAAAGCAAAGAGAGGTGGACAATCGAACAATATATCTATCATTAATAGTTGGCCTTAACGCGGTGCCCGGGCCAATGTCCGTTTTGTTCTGACACTATAAATAGAGACTGGGATGGTCAGAGCAAAGAGAGGTGGACGATCGAACAATATATTTATCATTAATAGTTGGCCTTGACGCGGTGCCCGGACCGATGTCCGTTTTGTTCTGACACTATGAACACAGATTGGGATGCTCAGAGCAAAGAGACGTGGAAAACCGAACAATATATTTATCATTAATAGTTGGCCTTGACGCGGTGCCCGGGCCTAAGTCCGTTTTGTTCTGACACTATGAACACTGACTGGAATGCTCAGGGATATTGGAAATATTTGACGTCAGTCTATATACGTAACGGAAATACCTGATGCTGATGCTTAGTAGCACATTTTAAAATAACTCTAACCATAAGCGCCTAACGAGAATTGTATAGAAAAGCAGTCAGTTAAGCACCATACGTGATACAAGCTTTAGGCGATCATGTCTCGAAAGAGACATGACTGACTAGGCAGAAGATTATCCCGCAGTAGGTTGCCATTGCTTTCTGCAGTGGACTGGTTGCCATCCAAGGCGATAGAACTCGGTCTGTCCTATTATTTAACCCATAAATATAGGAGAAAGAGACGGATTAATACTTTCCCAAGGATATTTGTGCGTAAGTGAATGCAAGGAATTCAAGTGGAATTCGAACTCAGAACCCCGATTTCTCGTTCCGAGTCGATATCCACTACACCTTAAAGGATGTTATAAAGAGTTGTATTCGTTAACATCCTGAAGGGATACGGTTCACAGAAATTTATCAATCTATTTCTTTGAAGTTTTTTTTTTTTTAATCATTTCACCGCAAGCAAGGCATTCCACTGCCACTATTGCGCATGGGGTTTACATCGGGGAAGGTGAAGAGAATGAGTGGTTAGATATAGGAAATGTCAGAAGGAGGGGGATAGATGGGTAAGGATACCGAGGCTGGGATTGGATAGATGGGAAGACTGTTTGAAAGATGGTTAGAGTGTTATGAGGTGTCTATTGACCTTACATTTAAACTCCTGGAGATTGTAGCCGTCGGGGAAGCAATCATGTGGAAGGGGTGAGTCAAATCTGCCCTTAGACATGTTTCAAATTTTTCAAAGGTCTTGTTCATTTTAGAATACCAAATTCGTGATATTTTATACAAAAGCTTACTGTTTATTTACATCTGTGCAAAACAAACCAGTTATCATCTTAAACGCACAGAAAAATGTTGCCATCATTCTGTCAATAATCACTAAGATTCCAGTATATGTTTTATAACATGTTTTATGGCATGGCTATTTATGTGAGATGCAGTGTATTATCATTTGCATACACAAAATTCATGGTTATATCGGTTTTTATCGATATAACCATGAATAGGATCCTGGGTATGACGGTAAACTGCATCTGGCAGCAAGGCCTCTGATAATGAGGTTGTGGGGAGTATAAAACAACCTTTTAATTGCTGTTGTTCTCGGGTCCACCCTGACCCGCAGTGGTAGCACCTTTAGGGGTCCTAGCTATGGGCAAATAATTAACCCCCAAAATGGGGTCCCAACACTATGAAAGAATAAAAATAAACTTTTATAGAAAAATATACATTTTTGAAGGAAAAATATTACCAACATTTTTGAAGGAAAAAATATTATCATAATACATTTTTGAAGGAAAAAAAATTATGACCAGCAATTCATTTTTGAATACAAAACTAGAAGTCATCTTCATTTTTCTAAAATAAAAAAAAAATCATCAAAATCTGACTAAATCAACCTTTTCACTATAACCAACATTTAAAAAATACCTTAAAGCCCCACCTTTTTGGCATTAAATAATCCACAGAGGTTGATATGCCATTAAACAAAACTCAAAATAATCATGAATAACTACTTTGATTATAAAATGAGTTCCTACAGAGGTAATGCAGACAACACAATAATGTCAATGGTCATATAAACTGTTTCCTTATAAGGAAATAATCGGCATTTATTAAGCGAGAAGTTAGTGCAATTTTTTATTGAAATTTTCAAAAAAATTAGTATTATGCACCCTTATGCAAATTAAATGAAACAAGATGAATAATGTGTTCCTAGGATCTTTCACACTTTCTCTGTTCACGGATACGTCATCTCTAGACGTTGCTTTTCTCTTCCGGTCACATTTTCCTTTACGTTTTGGTCTCGTGAATCGAGTTTTGTTTCTTGATGACAAGACTGATAGTTGAAAGGCTGTGAAAGAAAGAAAACTAAAACAAGTGTTTCAATTAATTTGCACAAGAATCTTCTTTTTAGTATTGATGGGAGTTTCCTTCCGAACTCTTTGTTCTGAATAGTGTGGAATATCAGTATATTGATCTTGTCATGATTTTCTCTTCAAGTTAAATGAGATATCCATTTTAGTTGATGCCACTGTTGTATGTCCTCAGGTGATATAGTTTTTTTTTTATATTTAGTACATATCTTGATCACTAAGTTTGGGTTGGAAGTCATGGAAATCTGCTTCATCGATGATCCGGACAAAGTTGTAGGGAACAATAAAGTGTTTATATATATATATATATATATATATATATATATATATATATATATATAGAAAGTGACGAAGATGGACGTTGTGTTGTGTAAATATTTGTTTGTTTGATAGATTCGACTTAGCGTCTGCATTTTGCGGTCTAGCTCGACGGGAGTTGCGCTCAGATGTAGATCAAAATTTTAGAACACTAACGACACCTTGAAATTTTTCAGAAAGCCAACATTAGGGGTAGAAAAATATATATTATCACCCCACAAAGTCAGGGATCAGTTTATGTATTGGTTATAATATAGAACTAATCACCCCACTTTACAGTATCTATATCTATATATGTTGCTCCTCCCCCTCCCACCCTAATCCAATAGAGACATTCTACATTGTTATCTAAATCTATAAAAGTGACGAGGGTGGACGTTGTGTAAGTATTTACTATGTAAATTCATCATATTCTTTTTTTATTCTTATTATTCTTTAAACTACCCAAGTGAAACTGGACTAAACTGATAGTATATATATATATATATATATATATATATATATATATATATGTTTAAAAAATGACTTTCATCCAAAAAGAAAAAGCAGGAAGACTCGATCCTAATTTAATATTAAAAAATGATACAGGTGGAGAGCCCAATGTAATTAAAAATTACAGAGCTAATTATAAAATAAAATAAATTTCGATGTTCAAAACTGTTGAACGATCATACCAGGCAGCTCTTTTACGGAGATTCTGGAAAATGAAGGAAGAAGGGCTGAACCCTGTAATTAGCTATAGACTGATAGGTTCAGCCCGAATTCCGGAGAATTTTCGTGATAGGTGCGATCTGTGTCTGCCAGAAAAAAAATACTAATATCAAACTACCCAAACCATCACCTACTCCTGAATTTTAGAAAGGAATTCATTAGTAAGTGCCGCCATAGGGCGAAATTTGTGAACATTTAAAATTTTTAAACTCTAAATTCAGTTTTTAAGAGAGTAAATATAAATTAAATTGTTTTTGATCAAGTGATTAATTAATTAAATTTTTAAATAGAAATTTTGAAACCCTCTACCTTCCTCTTCCTGCCTCCTTTGAATATCTACCTTTTATGAAGTAAGGATACTTATACTAAATTTACCCCCGATTTTTTCTGCAAGTATATATATCTTTTTCACAGCATAAATTTCTTTATAAATGTTTTTAAAAAATTTTTTTAAATAATATTTTTTAGAAAAATTTTAAATAAATTTTATTAATTTTGATTAATTTTTTATTTTTTGACTTTAATTTTATTTTTATTTTTAATTTAAGTCTAGATTTATCATTAATTAGATTAACTTAATTAAATTTAATTAAATGATATAACAGCATTTTCCCCCAAATAAGTTTTTCTAAAAATCTTTTTTCTAATACTTTAACCCATTTATAAACGCTAGTTTTGTTGACACGTATCTAAAGTCTCTAAAATACGAGTCATTTTTCTTTTTTCTTTTCTTTTTCTCTCCCTCTCTTTCTGTTTTGATTAACCCACTTTTCCATCAAACACCACTTCCTATTTCATTTGTTAATCCCCTTTTCCTTTGTAAAGCTAGACAAAGCAAAATTTTAAAATTTTTCACTTACAACTCAATCTAAAAGTAAAATTGTCCAAAATCTAAAAATAGACATTGATTGCTAACCTTCCTTTTTTTTATTTTTTTTTTTTTTGGTGACGTAATTTTTTTTTACTTCCGCCCGTGAATTCTTAACCTTCAAATTTTTTTATTTTTTATTTATTTTTTTATTTCATTTTGAAATGTGGTAGTTGCCGATGAGATGTGAAATCTCTCTTAGGGATTTCATGTTGAAATGATCATTCAACAGTTTTGAACATCAAAATTTATTTTATTTTATATATATATATATGTGTGTGTGTGTGTGTGTGTGTGTGTGTGTGTGTGTGTGTGTGTGTGTGTGTGTGTGTGTGTTCTGTTCAGTACATTATTTGATTAAAGTTTGTCATTCTTGTATACACACAACTATAATTCGAAATCCTGGGTTGCTATAGGATGCAACACTATCTAAGTTGGTTGGTCTGGCACCAGGTTAAAGTCGGAGCTTCTTCAAAGGCAGGCAGTCACGTGACAACACGTCTCTTACGTTAGCTTGACCCGTAGCGGTTTGACTCAGAACTCGACTGTCACTCTCGAACTAATTGTCCAGTCAAACCATGTGTATCGAATCTGTCTCCGCCGGAGCTCTCCAGTCTAATAGCCGCCAGTTTTCTCCAGTCGACACACACTGTCTGCCACTCTGCCCCAGTCTCTGCCTTGACTGCTTTTCGCCGGGCCTCTCTGTTCTGTGTCTGTCTACTTTTCATGCTGAATCTCTAGCAGAAGGTGACCGGCCCGGACTCAGGTGGCGACGAACGCCAGCAAAGCCCCCGCTGAATCTCTCAGTGTGGCCGGTCAACTCAAGCTCAGCCCTCGACTGTGTGCAAACCCACCAACTTTTGCCTCACATCCAGCAGGGGTGGTTGGAATTCACTCTGGGTTTACTTAGTATTAATAAATGACCAATCAGGGATCCTCATTTTCGTCACCTGATCAACCTCGTCTTCTCTCCTGTGTCTGATCAACCTCGTCTTCTCTCCTGTGTGAGTGCTTCTTACCACTGCTTGAGGAGCGGGGTACGTTTCTTCGACTTTCCCGAAATCCCACCAGGGCCTTTTTTCTCATTGGTCATTTGATCAATCTCGTCTCCTTTCCTGTGTGAGTGCCTCTTACCACTGCCTGAGAGATGTGGTCCAGCCCAAATGGCCAAATTTTAATTATCACTCTAAAATTTCTTTCCCATCTAACCTTTGGCGTGAGGTCATTTTTTACTGGTGTATTTTATCATTTCAGTATCTCGACCTGAGACATTTTTAATTATCTAGGCTTTCTCGCTTTGTATACAACCGTCGTAAGGAATTATCTTGCTTCGTTCGAACTGAAAAGGCATACGTTTCTCTTTTAATTGTCATCGTCGCAAAATTCCCTATAAAACAAAGAAAACTTTATTTCTGAGAAATCCGTCTCTTTCTGACGAGGGCATGGCTGTCCTTAAGGGTAATAAAATTCTTCCATCAATTTTCATGTGTGGGAAAGATTCTGTTTCAAATCAAATATTAGCTGTCATTTTATCAATGATCGTTAAATTTTCATAATAACCGAGAGACTCACTTTTTCACGATAAAGGTTATTTCGAATTTTGTGACAAGAATCTTTATCCTTCTGAATAAATTTGTAACCAGCACTCAAGAGTAATTAAAAATTGTTTTATCGCGAATAGTTATTCGTTTTTTTTTTTTCATCTATCTGTTTTTCTTGGGTGGTCTTTTTAGAATATCCTTCACCTAGCTTCTAGTGGATGAAGAAGAAAAAATATTTAATTATCTCTTCTCCTTTTCTTTTTCCTCTCTCGACACTAGAAATAGAGTAACATATTACCGGAAAGACCAAATTACTTTACATATAAAAATAGTCATTATTGTTTCATAAAGTCAATATTATCGTTACACGGAAACATTTCAAAGCTGAGATCAGCATATATTAGGTCGGCCGCAAAATTCTGAATCACTTAGAAAGCAGAAGAAAAACACAAATCTTGATCTTTGTGCTACAGTGGATATCGGCTCGGAACGAGAAACCGGGGAGCCGAGTTCAAATTCCAGTTGTATCCACTTACGCGCAAATACCATTTGGAAAGGTATTAATCCGCCTATTCCTTCCAGTTATGGGTTAAATAACAGGACAGATTGGGTTCTATAGCCTTGGTCGGCAACCAGTCTACCGCAGAAAGAAATGGCCACCTACTGCGGGATGATCTTCTGCACAGTCAGTCATGCCTCTTTCGAGACATGATCGCCCAAGCTTGTATCACGTATGGCACTTAACTGATTGACTGAATATAATAGTTGCAAATATGATGAAAGTTTTTAATGGTTATCAAAAGGGGGATCAGTTTATTACTTAATAATAATAGGAAACCGATCCCCCACTAATTATTACATAATAATATAATACATTTCTTTCCCCTCTAGCTATGAGTCAAATAACAGGACAGATTGGGTTCTATAGCCTTGGTCGGCAACCAGTCTACCGCAGAAAGCAATGGCAACCTACTGCGGGATAATCTTCTGCCCAGTCAGTCATGTCTCTTTCGAGACATGATCGCCCAAGCTTGTATCACGTATGGCACTTAACTGACTGACTATAATAGTTGCAAGCATGATGAAAGTTTCTACTGGTCATAAAGTGGGGGATCGGTTTTCTATTGATATATAGTAATAAACCGATCCCCCACTAATTACTAATTAAAAATATAATACATCTATTCCTCCTTTAGCTATGAGACAAATAACAGGACAGATTAGGTTCTATAGCCTTGGTCGGCAACCAGTCTACCGCAGAAAGCGATGGCAACCTATTGCGGGATAATCTTCTGCCCAGTCAGTCATGTCTCTTTCGAGACATGATCGCCCAATCGTGTATCATGTATGGCACTTAACTGACTGACTGTATTTCGAATTTGTTCCATACGGTCACTCCATAACTTTGTTATCAGAAGCTAGACCGCTTGTACGAGAGACTAAGGAAGTGTCCTGCTTTGGTTAATAGATGTTAGGTTTGTTTCAGGAAGAAAATGCGAGGCCACACGCTACAAAGTTGACTAAGGTGAAATTTAAACAGGTAGACGATATTTAGATTCTGCCACAACCACCGTTCAGTCCTAATTGCCTTTAACTTATTCCACTCAATGGCACACTTCTTCCGCAACTAGAATATTAGGGAAAAAATATGAGCAAATGAAAAACAGTGTTAAGCAGAGAGAACAATAAAAGTTCGGTAATTAAGGGAACGGACAATGACGATTAGCACTGTATTTAAATTTTTGGAGATCAAAGTTGATTGGAAGCAAGACAGAAGAGTTCCACTAACCAGATGTACGAGATAAGAAACTGACAGCTTATAACTTACTATTACATCGAGTTTATATATAAAATAATGAGACCTAGCTGCCAATCCAGTACCGCGATTCACAAAGACACATGACGACTGACACTGTTTTGACACTTTTAGAGATGGTACAAGACTTTCTACACAATGTAGCTGAAGAGAGTGGCAAGAAAGGCCTACAAATAAACTGAAAGAAAACCGAATGCATGGTCATCAGCAAAAAGAGCAGCCCAAAATACAGGTGAAGGATACTAGAATAAAGTAGGTACAATAATCGAAATACCTGGGAAGTGTTTTAACAGAAGACGAAAAGTGTGACACAGAGATCCGAAGGCGAATTGGCATGGCGAAGGACGCGTTCCAGAAGCAGAGTAAGGTATTAAGATACAGAAAACTTTCACTAGAAACAAAGAAAAGAGTACTAGATTGCTATGTGATGTCAGTTCTTCAATATGGAAGTGAATGTTGGACAATATCATCAAAGATGAATGAAAAACTTAAAGCAACTGAAATGTGGTTCTACAGAAGGATGCTGAGGATATCATGGATCGAACATGTGGGCAATGATGAGGTTTTGGAAATGATAGAAACGAAAAGGAAATAATACTGAGCATCAGAAAGAGACATTTAAAGTTCCTGGGACATGCAATGAGGAAAGAGGGCTTGGAGAACCTGATGCTAACAGGACAGATAGAGAGAAGAAGGCAGAGGAAGGCAGCGGATAACATATTTGAAGGGCCTGATCAGGTGGATGACAGAACGGGAGTTGCGTAGTGTTACAGGAGAAATCGTGATAAAAGCCACCAGAGGTAGGGAGACGTGAAAAGCCAGGATTGCCTACGTCCTGAAAAGACAAGAAAGAAGAAGTTAACACTGGCTAGAAATTCCTGACTCACTTAGGAAGCGAAAAGAAAACCACAAATCTTGATCTCTGTCAGGTGGCATTTCCAAGTGCGGCTTTCGAGCTTGGGTCGCGCAATCAAAGATAAACAGCTAGACTGCGTGTACGGCACACTAAACAAGTATTCTGGTTTGTTTAATCGATGTTGGCATATTCACTCTGTCAGAAATTGGAAAACGGCATTTCCGAGTGTTTGGGGTATCGATACAAACATTTCCAAGTCTTTGGGTATCGATCTGAGGGCAGTTCAAAGGATTCGGAAAGAAATGGTAAGCTTAGAAAATTTAACGTTCACAAGGCTTTTAATGAAAAAACTCAAGAGCAACAAATAAAACTAAAAAAAAAGGGAATTCCACAGGCAAAAAGTGCAAAAGAAGAAACTTCATATTGACTCATTCAGTCAGTTAAGTGCCATACGTGATACACGCTTTCGATCATGTCTCGAAAAAGATATGACTGATTGGGCAAAGGATTATCCCGCAGTAGGTTGCCATTGCTTTCTGCGGTAGACTGGTTGCCGACCAAGGCTAGAAAACCCAATCTGTCCTGTTATTTACCCCATAACTGGACATGGTCCAGTTATGGGGTAAATAACAGGACAGATATAAGAGACGGATTAATACCTTTCCAAATGGTATTTGCGCGTAAGTGAATGCAATGAATTCGGCTGGAATTCGAACTCGGCTCCGCGATTTCTCGTGCCGAGCCGATATCCAATGCACCACAACGCACATGCTTGACTCATTACTTAAATGAATATTTATATTTTCTCTAGTAGCTGAAGTATGAACGTTTTACTTAACCAAACTGACATTTTGTTGTTTGTTTTTTCTTTTGCTTTTTGTTTTTTGTTTTTTGTTTTTTGTTTTTTTGTTTTTTGTTTTTTGTTTTTTGTCAGCAAGAATAATAAATTAGAAGAAAGGTTCTTAACATTCTTTGTAAGCAGGTTTGTCGTTTCCTGACCTGTTATATTCAACAAGTAAGAAAAAATAACATATCAGATTACGTATAAGAACCATTGACCATAAAAACAAGTCCAAGTAACAAAACGATTTCATAAATAGATGAGTCAGATAAGGATATAAATAAGCAATCTGTTATTTATGCTCCCTATAGAGTTTCATATTTCATTTTCGTGGAAAAATGAAGAAAAGACTGGAGACAGCTAAAATGCTTTTCTACCAATATGGAAAAGACTATGGACAGAGTTTGAGAAAAGTGAATTGCTAAGAAAGATAAAAGCTATAGAAAGAAACAGTTGTAATTCTGGTGAATCATAAAGAGGAGAGAAAGCTTAGAAAATTTAATATTTAATATTCACATGGCATACTATGAAAAATAGTGAAGAGCAACGAAAAACCTAGTTGACGGGTTTAAGTTTTAGTTTGAGCTTGAGTTTTGTTTAACGGTATATTAACCTCTGTGGGTTATTTAATGATAAAAATATAGAGTTTTAAGATTTAGGTCGTCCCAAAAGTTCGTAAACACTTGCGAAATGGGTCTATCTGGTCCAGCACAATCGAGACAAGCGATGGGTTCAGAAAGGGCAAGAGACACCCTCTGTTCCAAAACAAGATCGATTCGGCAAGAAAGTCATGTTGTGCGTTTGGTGGAATTTTGAAGGAATCGTGCATTTTGGGTAGGTTCCGAATGGTCGTGCCATCAGTGCCGAACTTTACTGTCAGCAACTTGAGCGGGTCTACGAAAAGTTGAAGCAAAAGTAACCGGCTCTGATCAACCGAAAACGCGCTTTGATGCAGCAGGACAATGCCAAGCCTCACACCGCTAAGAAGACCAAAGACAAGTTTGAAGAGCTGGACGGCGTTGAGGTTCTGCCACATCCAGCCTGCAGTCCTGACTGTGCTCCATCAGATTACGGCTTTTCTGCTCAATGCAACACTTTCTGAAGAACCGCCGATTCGACTCATCTGATGAAGTCGAGGAAGCGTGTCAAGAATTCTTTGATTCGAAGCCGGCTGAACGGTACTTTGACCAGATCTGAAAGCTTGCAGATCGATGGCGGAACGTCTTGGAAAATGATGGTCTTTATTTTAAGCAATAATTTTTGTTGTTTTTGCGAGTAAATTTCAGTTTTTTGCAAGTGTTTTCTGGTAAACTTAGATTACTTGGCGAGTAAAACTTCAATTTTTTGCAAGTGTTTACGAACTTTTGGGACAACCTAATATTTTATTTTAATGTTCGGTTATAGGGAAAAGGTTGATTTAGTCACATTTTGATAAAATATTCTTTTTAAAGATGTCTTCTAGTTTTGTATTGAAAAATGTGTTGCTGGTAATATATTTTTTCCTAAAAAATGTATGATGGTAATATTCTTTTCATTGAAGATGTGTTATTGCAATCATTTTTTCTTAAAAATGTACTGATGTTAATATTTTTCCTTCAAAAATGTATATTTTTCTATAAAAGTCTATTTTTATACTTTCATAGTGTTTTAACCCCAGTTTGGGTGTTAGTTATTTGCCCATATCTAACAGGTGCTACCACTCTGGGTCAGGGTGGACCGGCTAACAATAGAAATTAAGAGGTGGTTTCATTCTCCTCGCAACCTCTCAATCAGAGGCCTTGCTGCCGGATGCAGTTTATCGTCATAGCCAGGACTTAGATTGTCAAATCCAGGACCTGACAGGTTCGTGTAAATGAGTGAAGGAATACATGTAAAAAAGATAAGTATCTAACAGAGGTCTACAAGTGCAAGATGGAGATCCAAATGAGTATTTGCATGGCCAATGACGCGCTCTAGAAGATGAGTAGATTATTGAGAGACAAGAAAGTTTAGTAAGAAATAAAGAAAGTAATAGATAATGTGTTGCCTGTCCTTCTGTATGGCAATGAGTGCTAAACAATCTCATCAAAGATGAAAGAAAACGTGAAACAGAAATGTGCTTCTACAGAAGGATGCTGAGAATACAATTAACAGAGCATCTTTTAAAAATGATGGACACAAAAAGAAAACTGATACTTAACATCAGGAAAAGACAGCTGATGTTTTTGGAGCATGTAATGAGAAAGGAGGGATTGGAGAATCTGATGCTCACGGGACGAATAAAGGGGAAGAGATACAAAGGAAATCAACGCATGACATACTTGAAGAACTTCAGTAGATGGATGATGGAGCGGGGATTAGTGGTATAACAGGAGAACAATTACTAAGAGCGACAAGGAATAGTGAGATGGGGAAAGCCATGATCGCCTACGTCATGAAGGAAAACGGCACATAGTGCTTCTCGGACGGGGTTTCTCATATTATCCCTCAGGTGCGCCACAATTAATTATCTGTCTTCAGCCATAGTGTGACTCAGTTGAGACGCTATCTTTGGGCATAGCACTGGGTCCTGAGAAAAAGCTGCCCGCAGAAGCGCCTCCCTCATTGTTCTAGAAAAGACGAGCGTAAACATTGTTCTAGAAAAGACCAGCGTAAACAAACGGTTCCGGGGGATGTTAATATTTAACCTTAGAACGGGTGCACGTGCTCGGATCTCACATATTAAAACCCCCTTGTGTCGTATCACACTATCAAGAATTGCTGTGATCAAGAGAAGAAAGGAAACTGTGGAGAACCTGTGAAAGGTTATATATATATATATAGTCATCCGCAAACAGATCTGTTTCGCTGTATCACAGCTCACTAGTACGGTTAGACATCTAATTGCTTTTTACCCAGGATTGAAACCCTGCCGAATTGGCGTCAGGCGGCATCTCTACCTCTGAGCTATGGGCGCTCAGTAGTGGGAGGCAGATTTTTTAGCTTGTATATTATCATTATACACGCCCAATAGATGAGAGTGTTCTAATTCATTACTGAATGAACGATGCGTATATGCTAGAGTAGCTACTGTTTTTCAAAGTCTACCATTCTTCCAGGGTGCTCAGACAGGGTGTGAGGGCGTAACATTATTTTAATAAAATCAGTTCATACTCAGGGATAATCTAATGAACGTTAAGCAATTTGTCAACCGTTATATTTGAAACAGAAAAAAATTACAGTAGTTTATAGCAACACAGTTTTGCGGTAATTTTTTGTTATCATAATTCACACCCCTGAAGATGATCTCAGAAAAAGATTGAAAGTACTTGGGTACATTGAGAAATGAATATTAATAACATCTGTCAATGTTACAGCTCATTTCTGACATATTTCAATTATAATACGCGAAAGTTTATCCGTGAGTATGACCGGATTTTATTAAAAATAAGCAGACACAATTTTTGCAACTTATTTAATATATATATATATATGCGATGGGTAAATAAATGGACATATATATATATATATATATATATATATATATATATATATATTATAAATTACACTTTCGAACATCTACAAACTACATGTTGTAAAGTATAATTTATAATAAATATTCATTGCTCTATTTCTATATTGAACACTGTTTTAAATTAATGTTTTGAAAGTTGTAAATATTTACTACGTTTGTTATTGAGTTGTATATATATATATATATATATATATATATATATATATATATATATATATATATTATAAATAAAACTTTAGAACATGTACAAACTACAATCTACTACAAAACTGCACATTTTGTTTTGCCATTGAAAGAGCAATGTCTCATCAGTTAGTAAATGATGATGGTAATAAACGTCATTTTTAGAAGAAAATTTAAGAAAACATCCTTTTATTATTGGAAAACCTTTCGTACAAGTTAAAGAAGTTAAGACAGATGAGAAATCAAAGAGAAAAATCAAAAAACGGGAAAGAAAAAAAGAAAGAGAAGGACACAGAGGAAATAAAACAATGAAAAAACAAGAGAGAATGAAAGAAACGAGAGGAAAGAGCGAATGAAAACAGGTCAGAGATAGAAAGACCCCAAATTTAGGTAGGAAGTAAAAATATACATATACAGACATCGGTCACATGGCGTCTGGACTTAACAAAGAGGAAAAGGTGAGAAAATGTGGGGGAGAAAATAGAAGCTGCAAAGACAAAGAAATTTCAAACTTTGGCCGAAAGTGAATTGCAGATAGATACATTTGTTCGTTACATTATATATAGCTAAATCCTTTGGCATGTTTTTTAAAGAAATGATGAAATCCCATACACAAACATATGAATTATTCTACAAGCGCAGATCTGAGGACATTTAAAAATACGACACGGAAATGTAAAGGGGGGATTTAAGAAATTTTTTTTTTAATTTGTCATCCGGACATAGATAAAGAGAAGCAGAGAAAGGGGTTCAATGTCTTGAATCCCTTTCTCTGTCCTAGCTTTTTTATGTAAACTTCCTGTGTATGAATATGTTTTTGAATATCCTTCCGGTATGTGAATTTTTGTACCATATTAGAAATATTTATTTTGTTTTTGATCGTTTCTGATTATATATATATATATATATATATATATATATATATATATATATATATATATATATATATTCTAAACATATGCTGTTAAATATAAGAGACAACGAAAGTCTATTATGCTTAATCATGAACCGTTCTAAACATCGTATTTTGGCTTTAATTTCAGGTGAAAATAAAAACAAAAATTCTCCAACATTTGGATAATTTTTTATTAAGTTGCTTCTAAGCTTTCGGCTCATATAAGCCATCTTCAGATAGGTTACAAGGACGTTAACACAAAAATATCCACCATCAGCGACGATTTTATCTTGTGTTGACATAAAACTTTGCTGAGCAACAATATCAGTTACCAAAAATAGCAAACGCAGTTCGTAAATTTGTAATGCGGTTCTATGACGTCACACCACGTGAGAGCTTGAAATGATAACAGAACCATATATTTGAATGCAATGTAATGTGCTATGACCAGATTTAAACGTGATTTTATTAAGTGTGAGTTGTTTGGATTTAATGTAGCTGGTCTCCAATATCTGAAGGTACTTTTTACTGTGTGTATGAGTGAGGATTCTTGTATTGTTAACAAAAATCTGTCTGATATTACCTATATGGCTATGGTTTTCTAAGAAATGTTGTTTAGTTTTACTCTGATCAGAAAAGTTACAGGTAAGTCTACGGGAGTGCGTGATTGTAGTAAAACCAATATATGTAGTGGGTTTATTATTAGTACCAGAGATACAATCTCTGAACAGGCGTGAAAATTGGTACACTACATTGGTTTTCTGTAGAGGATTTAGTTGAGTGCTCGTAGAGTTATTAGAGACTATGAGGTCAATTGTTTTGAATTTTTTATAATATATGATGAGCTTAATTTGATTTTTATAATTTATTGGTTTAACATTTCTACGTACTATATTTTTTCACCTGAAATTAAAGCCAAAGTACGATGTTTAGAACGACTCATGATTAAACATAATAGACATTCATTGTCACTTATATTTAACAGCATATGTTTGGAAAATTGTCTGCTTCCTCGATACACTATCTATATATATATATATATATATATATATATATATAGCATATATAATAATATAAATAAATAAATACTGTCAAAAAATACATTTTTAAACTTACAACTTTTTAGTAGTTTTTCCTCTGTATATATATATATATATATATATATATATATATATATATATATATATAGCATATATAATCATAGAAAAAAATAAATACTGTCAAAAAATACATTTTTAAACTTACAACTTTTAGTAGTTTTTCCTCTGTATATATATATATATATATATATATAATAATAGAAATAAATAAATACTGTCAAAAAATACATTTTTAAACTTACAACTTTTTAGTAGTTTTTCCTCTGTATATATATATATATATATATATATATATACATATATATATATATATATATATATATAATAGAAATAAATAAATACTGTCAAAAAATACTTTTTTAAACTTACAACTTTTTAGTAGTTTTTCCTCTGTATATATATATATATATATATATATATATATCGCATATATATAGCATATATAATAATAGAAATAAATAAATACTGTCAAAAAATACATTTTTAAACTTACAACTTTTTAGTAGTTTTTCCTCTGTATATATATATATAGCATATATAATCATAGAAAAAAATAAATACTGTCAAAAAAATACATTTTTAAACTTGCAACTTTTTAGTAGTTTTTCCTCTCTCTCTCTCTCTCTCTCTCTCTCTATATATATATATATATATATATATATATATATATATATAGCATATATAATAATAGAAATAAATAAATACTGTCAAAAAATACATTTTTAAACTTACAACTTTTTAGTAATTTTTCCTCTGTATATATATATATATATATATATATATATATATATATATATTGTCTGCTTAGGATAATCTTTGTCCATATCTTTTACTGCAAACGTTGTCCATTTTGTTTCTTGGGCATTTCTGTTAATTACATTTAATCTTGGCCAATTAATCTACAATATATTTCTCATCAACTTACGAATAATGAACACTGGAAAAAAAATGATAACTATTCGCTAAACCAAATTACCGTTTTACATCAATTCCCTGTGAGACTAGAAAATTAATCATAGGACAACAACAGATATCCCTCCTGTGTCCTGTTCGGCTAAACGATCTTAGAACCACAGCACGTCGGTTCACGACTAATCACCGAAATTACATTTGACATTTGGCTAATTACTCCACAAGAACATGTAGGGCAAAGAGGGTTGTGAAAAGGAAGTATTATTAATAAAAAAAACAGGAAGTTGTGGAGAACCGTAACCATATATTTCGACTTATAATCTAATTGATAATTTAAGCAAATTGAAGAAAGGAACGCGTACAAAAACGATAAAACTGAAAGCATTGATGAGATTAAAAACAGACGGGAAGCTGTGGCGAGCCATGATTGTTCAGCCTCTGAAAGTTATAGCACATAAACAGAATAAAAGACAGTTTATTGTAACAAATGTATTTTAAGAACATAATCTTTATTATGAAAAATAGCAAAAAAAAACGCCTCTCACTCATAAAATAATTTGTAACTCAGTCTTAAAATATATTTCCTCTCAAAATCTAAAACAAAGCCATAATCACGTAAGGCCTTGGCCCGAATGGAGTACCATACTTAGTGTTCAAATGGAGGCCCGAATGGAGTACCATACTTAGTGTACAAAAGATGCCCACATTTACAGCGTATCCTATGGAAGTTACTGAAGGTCATTTGGAAGAGAGGGAAGATAGCAGACCAGTGGAAGTATTCCGAGGGGATATGGATCATCAAAGAGGAAAACGCCAAGAAAATCAACCAATTCAGATGCATTTCGCTGCTGAATGTTGAAGGAAAAATTTTCTTCACCTTATTAAACAGTCGGCTGTCAAAATATCTAATAATAAATAACTACATTGACACCTCTGTTCAAAAAGGAGGAGTCCTAGGCATGCCAGGATGCATGGAACATACAGGGGTCATTACCCAACTACTAAAAGATGCCAAGGAAAATAAGGGAGATATTGCAGTCCTCTGGTTAGACCTTAAGAATGCTTATGGGTTAATTTCCCATCGTCTGGTAGAAGAAGCTCTAATCCGGTACCATATACCCACTGCTTTCACCAAGCTCATTTTAAACTACTATAAGGATTTTAGAATGAGGGCAGTAACAAAGACCTCAACTTCAGCGTGGCACAATCTTGAAAGAGGGATAATAACAGGCTGCACCATTTCAGCGACTCTCTTCGCATTATCAATGAATATGCTGATAAAAGCGGCTGAAGTGGAATGTCAAGGACAAGTCTCCAGATCCGGTGTAAGGCAACCACCGATTCGCACATATGTGGATGACATGACCATAACCAGCACGTCTGCCATTGAGGCAAGGCGGTTGCTGAAGGACATCGAAGAACTCATCAACTGGGCAAGAATGAGTTTTCCAAATCATGTTCCCTAGTAATGAAGAAAGGTAAGCTTTCGAAAAACGAAAGATTTAAGCTCTTTGGAGATGACATACCTACAATACGTCAAAAGCCAGTAAAGAGCTTGGGGAAGCAGTTCGATGAAACCCTAAAAGATTCAAGATCCGTAATATTAACAAAGGAGAATCTAGAAGGGTGGTTAATCAGGGTTGATAAGTCTGGCTTACCTGGCAGATAGGATTTATCAACACGTCATTCTTCCAAAAATACTCTGGCCTGTAACTATCTATGATTTCACTTCCTCCACGGTAGAACTAATGGAAAGAAGCATAACATCACGACTACGTAGGTAGTTAGGTTTGCCAAGATATCTATGCAGCGCAGCGTTATACGGGAAAACAAACGCACTGAAACTCCCGTTTAAAAGCCTACACGAAGAATTTAAAGTAGCTAAAGTGAGAGCTACAATCCAGTACGAGTGCTCGAAAGATCCCAAAGTAGCCGGTGCAGGAATATCAGTATATACAGGTAAAAAATGGAACGCCTCGAAAGAACTGAATACAGCAAAAGAAAGAATCTGAGAAAAGGCAATACTAGGGACCATAGCTACTGGACGCGCGGGCCTCGGGTTTTTTCCCTCAGAAAATATGACAAACTGCAAGGAAAAAGAAAAGTCATCTTTTGCAGGAAGAAATCAGAAACGGCGAAGAAGAGAAACGAATAGCAATCCAAGTCGGGATGAGACAGCAAAGGACATGGACCAAATGGAGCTCTATGTTGAAACGCCAAATCAAATGGTCCGAAATATGGCACGGTGACACCAGATTAAAATTTCTGATTCGGGCAGTATACGACACCCTGCCAAGCCCCACAAACTTAAATTATGGTATAAAACCCAGTCGCCAAATTGTCATCTTTGTGGGCGCAGAGGTACCTTAAAACATATCCTGAGTAGCTGTAAATCTGCACTAGCTAATGGGCGTTACAGGTGGCGCCATGATGAAATTCTGAAAGAGATCGTGAAAATAGTTCAAAATGCTATCAAAGAGAATGTTTACAACCCAGACATAAGGCAGATAAAATTTATTAAATCGGGCGCGAAAATCCCACGAAATAGAAAGATAAATCCAAACCTGCAACAGACTGGGAACTAAGGGCCGATATAGGCTCAAGATTGAAATTCCCAGAGCAAATTTCCATCACAAAACTTCGCCCAGATATAGTTTTCTTCTCACATAAGTTGAAGAAGATAGTCTTGTGGGAACTGACGGTCCCCTGTTAAGAAAACGCAGAGGAAGATCATGAAAGGAAGAAGTTAAAATATGACGAACTGCTGGAGAGTTGCAGGGTTAAAGGCTGGAGGACTAGCTGCACTCCTATAGAAGTGGGGACTTGAGGATTTGCAGCAAGGTCCTTATGCAATGCCTTAACAGATATTGGGATAGTGGGAGTCAAAAAAAAGAAAAGCACTCAAGTTCATAACCGAAACAGCGGAAAGAACAGCTAATTGGTTATGGATCAAAAGAGAGAGTGCCTGGATTCCAAATTGTTAGCTAAAATTCCCCAAAATTCTGCGTCTAAATTAATGTTTCGGACGAGCTCATGTGCGGTTCGCCTCTAAATGGAAAGTGGCTCTGACTGTCGCCAATCGGAAGCATTTGCAGGGTTTTGTACCAGGCCTAAACGTAATCTTCCAGTGTCTGAAAGCGCTTATCGAGGGTGGGCCGGAGGCTGATCATATCTGGTCGGGTCGGCGCGGTGAGGGGGGTATGATGTTGAAATACCCGAAACCACCTAGTGATCCTCGCGATGACATCACTGACGACACACTCTAGCGCCCCCATTACGGTTCGTATGTTTGAAATCAAAATCTAAAACAAAGCCATAATCACGTAAGGCCTTGGTGAGCAGTTAGTGGAAGGACCCTGTTTTATTCATTACAAAACAGATAACATTAAAACATAAAAATCAAAACAGATCGTTATACACAATTTACATTATCGAAGTGCTGATTCCATATTTATTGTCATATTCACGACATTTCAGCCGTTCTACGCTCCGGCCTTTTTTATATTTGTCTATATTTCTGAAATGAGGTATTTTAACTATTTATACTATTACATTGTTCGGATTAATGACCTTATCTTTATTGTCATATTCACGACATTTCAGCCGTTCTACGCTCCGGCCTTTTTTATAATTGTCTATATTTCTGAAATGAGGTATTTTAACTATTTACACTATTACATTGTTCGGACTAATGTCCTTATCTTTATTGTCATATTCACAACATTTCAGCCGTTCTACGCTCCGGCCTTTTTTATATTTGCCTATATTTCTGAAATGAGGTATTTTAACTATTTACACTGTTACATTGTTCGGACTAATATCCTTATCTTTATTGTCATATTCACGACATTTCAGCCGTTCTACGCTCCGGCCTTTTTTATATTTGTCTATATTTCTGAAATGAGGTATTTTAATGATTTACACAACTTACATTGTTCGGACTAATGTCCTTATCTTTATTGTCATATTCACAGTACTTCTGTTGTTCTACACCCCGGCCACCTTCTATATATGTCTATATTTCTAAAATAAAGTATTGTAACTATGTACACATACGCTAGACCACAAAAACCTCCTAAAAAGCGAAAATATAGACATGAACACAGTATTTGAACCAGTAGTAAAGCGTGCGAGCGTAAAAAAAAATGGTTAACTGATGTTCATGGTCAAATGCTATTTATCCCATAGCTGGAAGGAGAAAGGACGGATTCCTATTTTTCCTAGGGGTATTTCCACATATGTGAATGCAACGGATTTAATTAAAATTCGGAGAGCCAAGTCTGAATTCCAGTTGAAATCATTGCATTCCTATACTCGCAAATACCCTTGAAAAAAGTATGACTCCTTCGCTTCTCCTTCCATCTATGGGTTAAATAACAGGACAAATTGAGTTTTATAGCTTTGGTTGGCAATATACTCGCACATACCCTTGGAAAAGGTATGACTCCTTCGCTTCTCCTTCCATTATAGCTTTGGTTGGCAATATACTCGCAAATACCCTTGGGAAAGGTATGACTCCTTCGCTTCTCCTTCCATCTATGGGTTAAATAGCAGGACAAATTGAGTTTTATAGCTTTGGTTGGCAATCAGTCTACGGCAGAAAGTAATAGCAATCTATTGCGGAGAAAATCTTCTGCCCAGTCATGTGAGTTCAATACCCGGCCACACCGGTGGTAAAAAAAAAAAAAAGATGGAGAGTTGACTTGCTAAAAGAGGATAATTGAAACTAAGATATCCGGAAGAGGCATGGTACGTGGAACTACAACGAAATATCGCTGAACACTGTACAGTATTTCTCAACGAATTCTTTAACCAATTCACTCCTTATCAAACAATGAAATATAAAATGTAATGGCTACTCTTCTTGATCATTTTACATTAATGCAGGCTTTTTCAGAGCTCTAATCACAGGGGAAACTTTTACTAGAAACAAAAAAGAGAATACTAGATTGCTATGTGATGTCAATATGGCGGTGAATGCTGGACAATATCATCTAAACTTATTTATAAATGGAACTTTGTGTGTGTGTGTGTGTGTGTGTGTGTGTGTGTGTGTGTGTGTGTGTGTGTGTGTGTGTGTGTGTATCCGTTACGTATAGACTCCGAAAAAGCTGAACCGATTTTTTTGAAAATTTACACAGTTGTACTATAAGCGTCTGCGAATGTTCTTAGGTAGGTTTTGGGTCAAGTTGAATATCAAAAATCGATAATCGAAAAAATTGGGTGGAGTGGTCCGATTTTAATCAAATTTAATTACTCATAGACAAAGACATAAAAAACGATATTCTGAAGTGTCAAGGTTGCAGTTCTTACAATAGTGCAGAAAATCGATAATATATATATAAAAGGCAAGATGTTTTTGTGTGTGTCTGTTTATCTGCCTGTATATCTGTATTTTTTTCAGCCCTTTTATTTTAGTTTTTGCTTCGGGTTTGGCTCTAAGTAGGTATAATTGTAGTTCTTAGTCTCAGCCATGATACCATTTACTCAGAGAACTTATTTAGCCTTCAAAATTTAGTTTACGACGAAAAATACTTATTTGATATCGATACCAGGAAATCAAAATTTGACTTACAGCCATTCATTTTTCTTTTAGTATACGGTTTCGCTTTAACTGGAAACAACTATTACTTTTTAGTCTGAGCTCCAGGACCATGGATTAGTTTTAAAGCTTTCATTACACCCGAGCAACGCCGGGCTATGCTGCTAGTCATTGATAAAGGAAACGCTGGAGGCAGCAGCGGATATCGTGAACCGAGCATATGAATTATGATGAGGTTTTGGAAACGATGGAAACAAAAAGGAAATTAATATTGAGCATCAGTAAGAGACAACTAAAGTTCCTGGGACATGCAATGAGGAAGGAGGGTTTGGAGAACTTGATAATAACGGGCCAGATAGAGAGGAAAAGAAACAGGGGAAAGCAGCGGATTACATATTTCAAGGGCTTGAGCAGGTGGATGACAAAACGGGGCTTGCGTGGTGTTACTGGAGATAGGGAGACATAGAAGGCAATGATCACCTACGTCCTGAAAGGCACATAGAAGAAAAAGAGGTATGAAGCTGAATGAAGTTGACTAGATTGTGCAGCTCTAGTGAATGAATATTTCCTAGTCGCGTGTATTTAGCAGCGAGTGGAATGAACGAAAACCCAAGGTAGAAACTAACTGTTCAACAGCTTTTATTTCTGGTTGAAAAAGAGTGCAAAATGGAAGTAATTTACATGGAAAAATGGGGTTTTAACATATTTGAACGGCCTGGTCAGGGGGATGACAGAACGGGTGTTGCGTCGTGTTAGAGGAGAAAGTGTGCTCAGAGCCACTAGGAATAGGGAGACGTGGAAGGTGATGATCGCTTACGTCCTGAAAGGACAACCCACATAGAAGAAGAAGAATCTTGAACCCGTGTTGTTCCTAATTACTATTATGTTTGATCAGATCGATAAGATTAAGGTTAAATTGGCAGCTGCTTCAAAAAATATCTACAGCCTGGGGCAACGAGTATCTTGGTAATTTAAAAGCCTCCAAAATGAAATTGCTCTCTCTTAATCGTCTGAAAGAACCCTTTTTATCTAAGGACAACATGGCTGATGCTAACCTTCAATAAAGTGTCTCTTTATACCTTCTCCGACTAACGTTATCCCCTGATATAAGATGGAAAGAGTAATATTGAATCAACTTTTAACCCTGGAGCTAAGAATGTGTCAGGCTAATTTTTCTCGCCTGAATAAATCTTACATATTTATAAGTCTACCATTCCCCACTAATTGATAATTAATAATCTAATACATCTCTTCTCCCTCTAACTATGAGTCAAATAATATGACAGATTGGGTTCTATAGCCTTGGCAGACAACCAATCTACCGCAGAAAGTGATGGCAACCTACTGCGGGATAATCTTCTGCCCAGTCAATCATGTCTCTTTCGAGACATGATCGCCCAAGCGTGTATCACGTATGGCACTTAACTGACTGAATGAAGATAATAGTTGGAAACATAAGTAAATCTTCTACTGGACGCAACGTGGTGGGGGGTCAGTTTTCTATTGTTATTAAGTAATAAACTGATCCCCCACTAATTACTACTTATGAATACAATCCGTCTCTTTTTCCTTTCAGCTATAGATTATAGAGCAGGACAGAAAATTTTCTGCCCAGTCAGTCATGTCTATTTCGAGACATGATCGCCTAAGCGTGTTTCACGTATGGCACTTAACTGACTGACTGTATGACTGGCCATTCGTATCCAAGGCTAGCTAATCCTTGTTGCAGACGCCAGCTCAGGTACGTTTGTGTTTGTTCACAAAGCCGGACTATGGTGAGCGGACATTAGTTACAGTTTCTGGTAGACAGTGCGTTATGTAGCGTGAGCAAAAACAGGGCATGTGTCTTCGTGCTAGTGAAACCATTAACGGCTTTCCCTGACAAGGTTTGGGTCAACCCGTTGTATAGGTTTTAGACATTTCCCAAGGGTGTCGCACGCTGAAATCGCATCCTCTAGACCGATAATAGCAAATTTCCTGACAAATTGACTATGATGAGATTCAAGTCCGGACTTCATGGTCATAAAATGAGCATTCTAACCACTCGGCCAGGCATCCATATTTCTGCTTTTAATGCTCAGGCACTCCTATCTTCTCTTGAATCAGCAACAAAACTGTTCAGTGCTTTACCTGAATGAAACCAGAACTGAGTGTATGCCAATTAACATTCGCAGACTTTGATATAAAAAGACTTTGATATAAAAAAGGCATAGCATGGACTGCTTGTAACAAAATGGATAAGATCTGGAAATCCAATCTTGATCGTAAGATCAAAATCCAAGTTTTTCGCGCACTTATTGAACCAATCTTACTCTATGGATCTGAAACTTGGACTCTTTCAGCAAAACAACAGCGCCGTTTAGATGGATGTTATACTCGTCTTCTCAGAAGAGTACTTGATCTTTCATGGCGAAGTCACCCAACTCTAGAAATGATATATGGAGACCTACCAAGAGTATCAACCTCAGTTCAAAAGAGACGTGTCGAGTTTGCTGGGTATTGTACACATGCCACAGATGAACTTGTTTCATCGTTTGTATTATGGAGGCACCCATCACCTCACAATCGATCTCAACCTTTCCAGACAGGATACATAGAGATACATCTATCGGCAAGGAAGACCTTACAGGAGCTATGACAAATAGGGAATACTGGAAGAGTGGAGTGAGTTCTATCCCGGCCGAGGCCGCAAAATGATGATGATGATGATGATGATATTTCTATGAATACTTTCTTAACAATTCTTCAATTCCTGTCGTTTGCCTTTCTTGCCATATCCATGAAGTTTGGCCGTTGAACACTCCGACCTTCTTCAGGTGATCGGAATTTCCAACTGAATCATTTATTTCGTTCACCTGGATATATCGTTCTAGTTCCACGAGCCCTGCCTCTTCCAGATGTCTCAGAATCAGTTATCATTCTTTAACTCAACTCTCTAAGCTTTCGTTCACCCCTGCTGTAGCCAAGCACCCTTGACGGTTCTGTTCGAATTATAATTTGACTTATTAATTCGTTTCCTACAGTTTATCAGTTCTTCACGTTTATTTACTTCCAGGAAATAATTCTAGATTGTAAGAATTTGTGTTTGAGTTTTGTTGAACGGCATATCAACTTCTGTGGGTTATTTAATGCCAAAATATTCGCGTTTGAAAATATTTTTTTAATGTTTGGTTATAGTTAGAAGATTGATTTAGTCAGATTTTGATGAAGAATCTTTTTATTTTTATTGTTTTTTTTTTTATAAAACTGAAGTTGTCTTCTAGTTTTGTATTCAAAAATGTTTTGCTGGAAATCATTTTTTCCTTCAAAAATGTGTTATGATAATAATTTTTTGCTTCAAAAATGTATTGTTGATAATATTTTTCCTTCAAAAATCTATATTTTTCTATAAAAGTCTATTTTTATGTATATACTAGCAGTATAGCCCGGCGTTGCTCGGGTGAAAGCTTTAAAACTAATCCATGGTCCTGGAGCTCTGACTCTTTGGACGTTCGCACGAAAGACTTAAAAGCAATAGTTGTTTTCAGTTAAAGTGAAACCGTAGACTGAAAGAAAATGAATGGATGTAAGTCAAATTTTGATTTCCTGGTATCGATATCAGATTGTCTGCATAATTGTAAGAACTGCAACCTTGAAACTTCTGAATATTGTTTCTTATGCCTTTGTCTATGAGTGTATCAAATTTGATTAAAATCGGACCACTCCTTCTATAACCCGACTTTTTCGATTATCGATTTTTGATGTTTATCGGGAGTACCTCGACACAAAACCTAGCTAAACACTCGCAGACGCTTACAGTACAACTGTGTAAATTGTCAAGAAAATTGGTTCAGTCGTTTCGGAGTCTATAGGTAACGGACACACACATACACACACAGACTTACACAAACACACAGACATACACACACATACACACAGACAAAGTTCCATTCATAAATAAGTTTAGATTTCTATAAAAGTCTATTTTTTTACTTTCATGGTGTTTTAACCCCAGTTTGGGGGTTAACTATTTGCCCATAGCTGGGACCCTAACAGATGCTACAACTCCGGGTTAGGGTGAACATCAGCAACTATAAGGTGGTTCCATGCTCCTCACAACCTCCCAATGTCTTTAATGTCTTGCTACCGGATGCAGTTTATCGTTATAGCCAGGACTTAGATTGCAAGATTTTTTTTTAACTAATAATGGTTTAATGATACAAGTTTTACTGATGAGCCCGTAGAAGAGAAGGGGTAGAAGAGTTGGATTCATACCTTCCCCGGGTGTATTTACCCGTAAGTGATGATAATTAAGCCAAAGAGGAAATTGGATCTCGATTCTCCGATTAACAATTCCGAGTCATTATCCATTACACCACCCGCACATTCAAACTTACAGCACCTGTTATTCCCAAACGGTCATTCATCTATTTACTCACCAGATTCGACGTTGCTTAACTTATATGATTGAATGGCAACAGGTGTTTCAGTGAGATATGTTCGAATGCACGAGATTTCCACAGAAGTAACATAAAATACAAATATGATTTATAAGCATAAGAAAACATAAGTTAAATCTGTGTTTGTGTGCGGTTAGTTTAAACCAGACCTGCGCTCCGGCCGAACGGCTGGGGTCCAAAATGACCAGTTTAGACTAATTTTGAACCTATCCACCGCGGTGAATAGGTAATGTTTTGACCAGTACCTGGGCCGACGCGCTCAGGTTCCCCACATTAAAAAAGACCTTGTGTCACATCTCTCTCAAGTGAGGGAGAAGAGTAAATATCCCTGCGCAATGAAAGAAAATAAGAGTCATATTTGCTGTAGCTTGCAATAGTAAATTTTTTGTGCTAATTACTGACTACTTATGAAATAGAAACAGATTTAAAGAGAAGATTTTCTTTTCTTTTCTATGAAGATTTTAAAAAAAAGAATAATTTAGGCAGAAAGACAGTGAAAATATTCGGTGATTAAAATCCGGACCTCATGGTTAGAAAATGAACATTCTAACCTCTCTGCCAAGCACCCATATTTCTATGAATACTTTCTAAATAATTGTTCAATCCTTGTGGTCGTCTTTTTTGCCATGAAGTTTGGCCGTTGAACACTCCGATCTTCTTCAGGTGATTAGAATTTCCAACTGAATCATTTATTTCATTCACCTGGATATATCGTTCTAGTTCCACAAGCCCTGCCTCTTCCAGGTGTCTCAGAATCAGTTATCTTCCTTTAACTCAACTCTCTAAGCTTTCGTTCACTTCTGCTGTAGCCAGGTATTGAACTCACAACTTACAACTCTTTGGACCAAGTCACTAGATTCAACCAACGTTTTTACCTACTGGGCCGTGCCCTTAACGGTTCTGTTCAAAATTCCAATTACCTGAAGAAGGCTGGAGCATACAACGGCCGAAACGTCGTGAATATGGCAATAAAGATGAGGACAACAGTTCAAACAATACATATGTGTAGAAAGTTTTATTTCTTTTAGATAACTCTCTCAGGGCAAAGAGTCTTTTTAAGTTTTTTTTTTGTTTTTGTTTTTTTTAAATCATATCACCCCGAGCAAGGCGGTAACGCCACTGATGTGCAGGGGGCTACATAGGAGTGAAAAGATTGGAAAAGAGAAAACCGGAAACCGCATCCTAAACAGGAAACAAAGGATGAGCCTCTTCACCTGTTCAATAGACGAGGGTGGAGTGTGAACCGGGCGATAGTTTAGTCTATCTACTCCAATTAAAGTGCTAAGTATTAATAAATATCGCACTCGCACCAAAAAACAAAATGAAATATCAAAACTTATCTTTCAAGTTACGATTTTGTCAAAAATGACATGTGTTCGTCAAGCTATTTAATACTAAAGTTACCATGTAAGTCTCTCACCGAATGGAATTTACTGTAAAACACTGATTCGAAAGAATCGGGTATATGAGTTTGAACATTTCACTTTATTGCTTCACTATATATATATATATATATATATATATATAGGAAAAACTACTAAAAAGTTGTAAGTTTAAAAATGTATTTTTTGACAGTATTTATTTATTTCTATTATTATATATATATATTTCATATTTCAGACTGGCCTCGGCCTTTCATCAGAAACAAATGATTTTAAAATTTAAACTAGAAGCGTTCGTCGCGAGAGCGTTCGTCCAGAGATGTTTACATCACGTGATGTAAAAAGCGATAGAGTTTTTGGATATTTTTAAACGTAAACCTAACTGTAATAATACTTTTAAATGTTGTTTTAAAGAAAATCTTTTTAAGTGTATCTAAAAAAATGTTTAACTATTGAAATATTTGTAAAGATTCAAAATATCTAAGTCCCTATTTAACCCTAGCCTATATGTATTTAATCTTAAAATCCAGTATGAAATATCAAATATATATATATATATATAATAATAGAAATAAATAAATACTGTAAAAAAAAATACATTTTTAAACTTACAACTTTTAAGTAGTTTTTCCTATACATATTAAACAGTATACGTGGATCATCATTATGCTATATATATATATAGTGTATTAATTATTACAATGGTTTATAAAAGCATAGTATGACTACACAAAAATGTTTATGTTTCGGGGCATCCGTGCTCCTCATCTGGTGATATAAAGATCTACTTTATATCGAGCACTCTTTATAAAAGTAAATTCTTGAACATTCGGTTTAAAATCTACGTGTTCTATAACTTTCTTAATATATATATATATATATATATATATATATATATATATATATACATATATATAGTCATCCGCAGACAGATCAGTACGGTTAGACTCCGATTGCTTTTAACCCAGGATTGAAACCCGACCGAATTGGCAGCAGTCGGCAATTCTCCCTCTGTGCTATGGGCGCTCGGTAGAAGGAGGCAGACCTTTTAGCGTGTATATTATCATTATACACGCCCAATAGCCAGAGTGCTCTAATTCATTACTGAATGAGCGATGCGTACATGCCAAAGTAGCTACTGTTTTTCAAAGTCTACCATTCTTCCAGAGTGCTCAATCAGGGTGTGAGAGCGTAATATATATATATATATATATATATATATATACATATATATATATATATATATATATATATATATATATTCTAGACATATGCTATTAAATATAAGAGACAATGAATGTCTATTATGTTTAATCATGAGCCGTTCTAAACGTCGTATTTTTGCTTTAATTTCAGTTGAAAATAAAGACAAAAATTCTCCAACATTTCGATAATTATTTATTGGTTTTCTTCTAAGCTTTCGGCTCACATGAGCCATCTTCAGAGAGGTTGTTTAAACTGAAATATTATAAAATCCACCATCACCGACGATTTTATTTTGTGTTGACATAAAACTCCGCTTGGCAACGGCAATAGTTACCAAAAATAATAAACGCAATTCTTAAGTTTGCGATGCGGTTTTATGACGTCCCAGCGCGGGATAGCGCGAAATGACAACAAAACCATCTAGTCAAATGCAATGTAATATGTTATTTCCTGTTTTAAAGTTGATTTTATTGAGTGTTGGTTGTTTTGATTTGATGTACATGGCCTCCAATATCTGCAGGTTCCTCTTACTGTGTGTATGAGTAAGGATCACCGTATTGTTGACCAAAATCTGTCTGATATTACCTACATGTTTATGTTTTTCAGAGAAATGTTGTTTAATAGTACTCTGATCAGAAAGATGACATGTAAGTCTACGGGAGAGCGTGGTTGTGGTAAAACCAATATATGTACTAGGTTTTTGAGTAGTATCAGAGATGCAATCTCTGAATGGGCATGTAAATTGGTACACTACATTGGTTTTTTGTAAAGAATTTAGTTTAGTGCCTGTTGGGTTATTATAAACTATGAGGTCAATTTTGGTCAACAATACGGTGATCCTTCCTCATACACACAGTAAGAGGAACCTGCAGATATTGGAGGCCATGTAAAACAACCAACACTCAATAAAATCAACTTTAAAACAGGAAATAACATATTGACATTGCATTTGACTAGATGGTTTTGTTGTCATTTCGCGCTATCCCGCGGTGTGACGTCATAAAACCGCATCGCAAACTTAAGAACTGCGTTTATTATTTTTGGTAACTATTGCCGTTGCCAAGCGGAGTTTTATGTCAACACAAAATAAAATCGTCGGCGATGGTGGATTTTATAATATTTCAGTTTAAACAACCTCTCTGAAGATGGCTCATGTGAGCCGAAAGCTTAGAAGAAAACCAATAAATAATTATCGAAATGTTGGAGAATTTTTGTCTTTATTTTCAACTGAAATTAAAGCAAAAATACGACGTTTAGAACGGCTCATGATTAAACATAATAGACATTCATTGTCTCTTATATTTAATAGCATATGTCTAGAAAATTACTTGCTGCCTCGATATACTATATATATATATATATATATATATATATATATATATATATATATACTACATTTTGTTTCGATATCACAAAAACAATATCTCGTCAGGTAGTTAACTAAGCGTTATTTTTGAAAAAGAGAATTAAAAAATCTCACTTTTTTTATTCTTCTTTTTCAGGCCTTCCTTCCTCATTATGTCTCCTAGGAACCTCATTTGTCTCTTCTTGATATTTATTATCGGTTTTCTTCTCGTTTGCATCCTTTCCAACCCCTCATCGTTACACACGTGGTACGTCCATGGTACCCTCAGCATACTTCTGTAAAACCACATTTCTGCTGCCTCAAGCCACTCTTTGATGAGATCGCCCAGCATTCACTTCCATACAGAAGGACAGATAAGTTGACAGATAAAAGTGTTTGCCAATCATTAAGTTGGTTGCATAAAATTTAATATAACATTTAAGACGTTTTAATTTTTGCTGTGATTAATGGCGTTGTGGTGCATTGGATATCGGCTCGGAACGACAAATCGGGGAGCCGAGTTCGAATTCCATTCGAATTCATTGCATTCACTTACGCGCAAATACCCTTGGGAAAGGTATTAATCCGTATATTCCGTCCATTTATGGGTTAAATAACAGGACAGATTGGGTTCTGTAGCCTTGGACGGCAACCAGTCTACCGCAGAAAGTAATGGCAACCTACTGCGGGATAATCTTCTGCCCAGCCAGTCATGCCTCTTTCGAGACATGATCGCCCAAACGTGTATCACGTATGGCACTTAATTGACTGACTAGTTCTTAGGAATTTTTAAAATCTTGCCTGTAGTTAGAATGCATTTGATGACGGCATAGTAGGTTGATATGTTTGGAATTATTTAAGTGATGATTTTGTTCTTTTTTATTTATGTTAATATTTCTAATAGCTCATCAACAATGTAATTAGGAAAGTCATTATTGATGAAAGATTGCTTTATGTGCTTTTAATTCAGGGTAGAAAACTTTTTCGTAAAAGAGTTAACTTTTGCACAGTTTATTAAATTTTGTGTAATAGTTGTTTTGTATTAGGACATTCGTTTTTAGAGTCGAGAGTACATGTGTTTACGTAAGTTTCTTTCACATAGGCTCCCTACACTTTTCTTCTTTTTGGCTGACAGGATTATTTCCTTCAGGACGTAGGCGATCATGGTTCTTCACATCTCCCTATCCCTTGTGGCTCTTAGTATGTTTGCTCCTTTACTCCTGGCAACCCCTGTTCTGTCATCCACCTGATCAGGCCCTGCAAATATGTTATCCGCTGCCTTCTCTGTCTCTCTTTCGTTCTATCAGGCCAGTCAGTATCAGGTTCTACAAGCTCTCCTTGCATGTCCCAGGAACATCAGTTGTCTCTTCCTGATGCTCAATATTAATTTCCTTTTTGTTGCCATTCTTTCCAACACCTCTTCGTTGCTTGCATGCTCAGTCCACAATATCCGCAGTATCCTTCTGTAGAACCACACTTCCGCTGCTTCCAGTTTTGTCCTCATTTTCGATGATATTGTCCAGCATTCACTGCCATATTGAAGAACTGACATCACATAACAATCCAGCACTCTTTTCTTTGTTTCTAGTGAAATTTTCCTGTGACTTAGTACTTTACTCAGCTTCTGGAACGCGTCCTTTGCCATGCCAATTCGCCTTCGGATCTCTGTGTCGAACTTTCCATCTCCTGTTAGAACACTTCCTAGGTATTTAAATTTTTGTACTTGCTTGATTCTGGTCTCACCCACCTGTATTTGGCATTTTGGGTTGCATCTTTTGCTGATGACCATGCATTCAGTTTTCTTAAAGTTTTTTGTACTCCTTTTTTGTCACTCTCCACCGCTACCTTCTGTAAGAGGTCTTGTAGTTTCCTTTCCGTATCTGCAATCAGCACTGTGTCATCTGCATACCTTATGTTGTTTAAGTTGCGGCCTCCAATAACAAATCCTGGCGTGTCATCTAGGGTCCTTAAGATATTCTGGCTAACAAGTCAATTTCTGTGAAAGCAAGGGTTTCATTGCTTTGATGAAAATTTCACAAAGGCTAACGAATTCTTTTCTTTCTTTTTCCTCAGTCCTCCGAATTTTAATGGATTGGGTCAAGGTAGTTATTATTTTACACTCTCTACACTTTTGACAGGTAGCATTGGATTTACTTTGACTTTAAGCATTTTTCACATTGATTGTGAAGGCATTTTCTGTGAAGAGTCAATTTCAGAAAGATTTTTGGTGTTACCAGATTACTTTCACTTGTAGAGTAATTGATCTAGAAATACCAGCAGGGTTATTTTTTTATAATAATATCGTCCCAAACAAGGCAGTTCACTGCCACTGGTGCGCCGGGGGGGGGTACATATGAGGAAAGTTATAAGAAAGAGTAACAGGTTATATGAGGTGTCAGGAAATGGGTAAAAGAAGGATGAGAATACTAATGAGAGTGGAGTGGATGGAGAAAGGAGAATGAGAGAGAGAGAGAAAGAGAGGATGAAGGTTAGTGAGATAGGAGATGACTATTGACTTTACATTTAAATTCTTGGAGATTGTAGCTGACGGGGAAGGAAGTAAACGGAAGGGAATTCCATGAGAAAGAGGATGAAGGTTAGTGAGATAGGAGATGACTATTGACTTTACATTTAAATTATTGGAGATTGTAGCTGTCTGGAAAGCAAGTAAATGGAAGGGAATTCCACAGGCGAGAAATGCGTGAAAAGAAGCTACTGGAGTAAAATTTGCGTTTACGTTTTATTGGTTTCACAGTAAAAGGGTGGGACCTTGTTGCTAATCTTGTTGCTCGAGTAAATTCATATATATATTGGACACCAGTGAGCTAAGTTCATTGGAGCAGAAACCGTGAAAGTATTTGTTGAAGAGAAACAGTGAAGCCACATTGCGCCGGTAAGAAAGTGACTGTATGCGAGCTCCCAACTCGGGATCGATCACATTACAAATTCTCCGTTGGATTTTGTCAAGTACATCTAGGTGGATAGCAGGAGCACCCGACTAGATCTGGTAGCAGTATTCAATGCACGGGCGGATGGTAGATTTATATATGTGCAGGATGGTTTCAGACGGGACAAACTTCCTAGGCCCTACACAGAGAACCGACTTCTAAGCAGCGGATTTAGCTATGGATTCTATATAATCATTCCACTTCAGGTCAGTTGTGAGAGTTGACCCGAGGAGGCGCATTGTTTTACTTTCAAGTAGACTACCCTGATCCATGCTAATGGGGTGGGGGGGGGGCGATTGTCTGTGATGGTTAAAAGATAGCAGCTTTGTTTTGGAAGCTTTAAAATTTACGAGCTATTTCTCACCCCCAGTCCACCACGGATTGGAGGTCCTTTTCAAGCTCGTCAGCGAGGTTTGCTTTGTCATCCTTTTGCAGATTTTTGGCCGAGGCGAGAGTAAACCGAACTATCGTCAGCTTATCTGCCTGCTTGGGATCTTATTACAGCGAGGGTATTTAACATCTTGGCAGCCGTTTTGTAACTGAAACCTTCATTACATCGATTAATTTCTTTAAGTTGAGAGTTATTTTAACCATAACGGCCTCATTGCAAGCAAAGTAGTGAATGATAAACTTTAATTCTCTTATATGGGGAGGGAGAAAATGTAATATTATTGGTCTCTCTCAATACATCGGATGTGCGTTGTGGTACGGTGGATATCGAATCGGAACGACAAATCGAGCAGCCGAGTTCGAATTCCAGTTGAATTTCTTGTATTCACTTACGCACAAATACCCTTGGGAAAGGTATTAATCCGTCTCTTCCCTCCAATTATGGGTTAAATAATAGGACAGATTGGATTCTATATCCTTGGTCGGTAACCAGTCTACCACAGAAAGTAATAGCAACTTACTGCAGGATAATTTTCTGTTCAGTCAGTCATGTCTCTTTCGAGACATGATCGCCCAAAGTGTTTATCACGTATGGCATTTAACTGACTGATCAATACATCAAGAACAGGAACAATGTGAATTTAAGCACTGAATTTCTTTGGTAGTTTTTGTATTTGATTCATGTTTTTTTCACTAATATGCGAATATTATCAACATATCTTACGTAGATGGATGGTTTTTTTATTGGTATTAAATATCTTGCTTTCAAAGTTAGTCTTATGGAAGCTACTAAACATTGGTCCCAGAACTGAACCTATAAAAACGCCATTACGTTGTACATAGATAATATTTTGACCATAGTTATATCAATCATATCTTCAACTTGGAGATTGGTAAAAAATAATTTCAACATCAACTGAAGTTATGGTTTCATGATTAGTTTGTTGTGTTTTGTATTAAATCATGAATTGATTTTATTCTGTATTTACTGGATATGATTAGTGTAATGAATTGGTTAACAATTTTGGTTAATTCATAAACCATAGTAGATTTGGAGATATATCCCGAATCTTCTCACCAGTTTATGATAATAAAAAGTAAAAACGTATATTATAAATTTTAGATCTGTTATTACACATCAAGCGCTATTCTATTACAAAAACCCTGAATGTGCGATATATATATATAAATACATTTTTGAAAAAAGTACATTTTCTTTTTATTTTGAAAAATATTTCCTTTTTATTTTATTTTAATTTTTCTTAATATTGACAAAATATTTAATTTTATTTTTATTAAAATAAAAAACGAAATAAAATATTTTTATTAAAATAAAAATTATTTGAATTTTTTAAATTTATTTTGAAAAATATTTCCCTTTTATTTTATTTTTCTTAATATCGAAAAATATTTAATTTTATTTTTATTAAAATAAAAAACAAAATAAAATATTTTTATTAAAATAAAAAATATTTGAATTTTTTAAATTAATTTTGAAAAATATTTCCTTTTAATTTTATTTTAATTTTTCTTAATATTGAAAAAATATTTTATTTTTATTTTTATTAAAATAAAAAACGAAATAAAATGTTTTTATTAAAATAAAAAATATTTTAATTTTTTAAATTTATTTTGAAAAATATTTGCTTTTTATTTTAAAAAAAAAATACAATATTTTCTTTTCTGCTTCTTCTATTTAGTATTAGAATTTAAAGTAATTTATATTATTTTGAATGGAAAAATTTTTGAAAAACTTTTGGCAGAGCCGAATATTACATCTTGTTATCTTTTTTTCTATATTTTCCTTTACCCCTTTTCTTTCTTTTTTTCTTTTTCTTTTTCCATTTTATGTATCTACCCCTTTCTTTCCACTCTCAATGGCGTGATATTTTCTTTCCTTCCTTCCATCTCTCTTTTAACGCTTACCAATCTACTCCGTTGTTTTCTTTTACTGCTTCTCTCCACTTTCACTTCCCCCACTTCTTCTTCTACGTGCCCTGCCCCTTCAGGACGTAGGCGATCATGGCCTTCCACTTTTTCATATCCTTGGTGGCTCTGAGCACGCCTTTTCCTGTTACGCCATGCAATCCTCGTTCCGTCATCCACCTGATTAGGTCCTTCAAATATGTTTCCTCTGTCTCTTTTTCCCTCTATCTGGCCTGTTAGTATCAGGTTCGCCAAGCCCTCTTTCCTCATTGCGTGTCCCAGGAACTTCAGCTGTCTCGTCCTGATGCTCGGTATTAATTTACTCGTTTCCATCATTTCCAAAATTTCATCATTGTTCACATGCTCGATCTATGATATTCGCAGCATCCTTCTGTAGAACCACATTTCAGTTGCGTCAAGTTTTTCCTTCATCTTTGATGATATTGTCCAGCATTCACTGCCGTATTGAAGAACTAACATCACATAGTAATCTATATTTTCTTCTTTGTTTCTAACGAAATTGTCCTGTTTCTTTATACTTTACTCAACTTCTGGAATGCTTCCTTCGCCATGCCAATTCGCCTTCGGATCTCTGTGTCGCACTTTCCGTCTTCTGTTATAACGCTTCCCAGGTGTTTAAATTTTTGTACTTGCTTGATTCTGGTATCCCCGTCCTGTATTTGGCGTTTTGGGCTGCCCTTTTTATTGATGACCATGCATTCGGTTTTCGTGCAGTTTATTTCTAATCTTTACTTGTTAGTTTCTTCTGCTACCTTCTGTAGGAGGTCTTCTTGTAACACGCTTAATTTTGAATATTTGATATTTAACATAGTCAGTTAAGTGCCATACGTGATACACGATTTGGCGATCATGTCTCAAAAGAGACATGACTGACTGGGCAGAAGATTTTCTATCCTGTTCTTTAAACTATAGCTGAAGGAAGAAGAGACGGATTGTATTAATAAGTAGTAATTAGTGGGGGATTAATTTATTACTTAATAGCAATAGAAAACTGGTCCCCCACTTTGTGTTCCGTAGAAGATTTACTTATGTTTCAACTATTATCTTCATTCAGTCATTTAAGTGCCATACGTGATACACGCTTTGACTGACTGGGCAGAAGATTATCCCGCAGTAGGTTGCCATTGCTTTCTGCAGTAGACTGGTTGCCGACCAAAGCTATAGAACCCAATCTGTCTTATTATTTTAACCCATAACTGAAAGGAAAGGACGGATTAATACCTATCCCAAGAGTATTTGTGCGTAAGTGAATGCAAGGAATCCAACTGAAATTCGAACTCGGCTCCCTGATTTTCATTTCGAGTCGATATCCATTGCACTACAACGCACATCCTATCTTAACATAGATATTATCTTTAAGTCAATTTCAATGATCGTGTCTTGAATCTATTTCGCCGTCTCTTCTATTCCTTTCTTTATTATTTCACTTCTTCCCTACCCTCCGTATTAATGTCTAGACGACAACATTCTAACGAAGTCTACTCTCTCTTATGGGAGGGGTTAACACCTCTCCCATAATTCTTTCTGATATTATCTTACTCTTTTCTTCTTTCGTGTAAACTTCCGGGTAGAGATTTCTTTTTGAGTATTTTTGTACTGTATTTGCATAATAAATGAATTTTGCCGGTGAAGAAGTGAGGTTTTTCTTCGCTAAAATGACCATACGGCATATGTAATTTTCGAAGTTTTATTTGAAAACTAGCAGTATAGCCCGACGTTGCTCAGGTGTAATGAAAGCTTTAAAACTAATCCATGGTCCTGGAGCTCAGACTCTTTGGACGTTGGCACGAAAGAATAAAAAGCAATAGTTGTTTCCAGTTAAAGTGAAACCGTTGACTGAAAAAAATATGAATGGGTGTAAGTCAAATTTTGATTTCCTGGTATCAATGTCAAATAAGTTTTTTTTCGTTGTAAACTGAATTTTGAAGGCTAAATAAGTCCTCTGAGTAAATGGTATCGTGGCTGAGACTAAGAACTACAATGATACCTACTTAGAGCCAAACCCGAAGCAAAAACTAAAATAAATTGGGCTGAAGAAATACAGATATACAGGCAGATACACACACACACACACACACACACACACACACACACACACACACACACAAAATCTTGCCTTACATATATATATATATATATATATATATATATATATATAAGGCAAATATATATGATTGATTGATTGGTTGATTGATTTATTAATTACTTTGTTTTTTGGTCATAAGAAATTAGACCGGTGCACATTTGTATTAAAAAGTGTACAATACAATTATATTGTAGAACTTTTGAATATTTTTTATTTGTAAACGAGTTATTACGCGACCCATGTTTCTACCTTGAGTGTTGACGAGAGAAAAAAATATATATATATATATCCCTTAGACTTGAACAAAGAAAGCAAATTAATTATCTTTCACACAAAATTTAAAAGTGCTAACCTCATCGCCAAAAAGCAATTCGCCTCCAAGATTATTTATGAATTTACATGTCCTTTGAAGAACCGTGTTCTTGATCAATCCAGGTTTGCAAATAATTACATCGGATATACCACAACCCGTTTTTACGAGAAGATTCACGTCGTCTCTCTCAGACCATCAATTAAACTCTCACGGAAACCTACCAAACTCTATCCGTAACATAATTGTTGACAACAAAATCACCATATCATCATCCTCATACATAAACAGGCGAAGAATAATGGAAGCATTATTGATAATTAAAAAAAAGACACTCAGTAATATTTACTACGAACACGCTAACAACGTGCTTACCGTGTTCGGAACATAAAACATACACGCTACTCTACAAAGCATCCTCAAAATAAAAAAAATCATAAGATCACATGAAAAATTAGATAAAAAAAAGAACGTGAGCCATAAAAATCTGCATATATATATATATTAAAAAAGGATTAATTCAAAGATGTTGAATGGCCATTTCGATATGAAGATCCCCACGGGGAACGACACATCACCTCAGCAACAGAAAAAAACCTTTCAGAAACTGGAGAAAAATTAGTCTACTTTTCCTTTTTAAATAGATTGCAAAGAAATTAAAAAATAAATAATAAAATAAAATAAAAATAAAAATAAAGGGAAAGAAAAAGAAAAGGAAAAAAAAGGAAAAAGAAAAAGAAAAAGACAGAATAAAATCAAATAAATAAGAAAAGAAAAAAATTGACATCGTCTGGGTTCGCAAAAAAAAGGGGAGAATGTAACTAAAAATTAACAGACAGCCGTGTTAAATCGACGTCAGTTAAAGCAACACGGAAAAAAGGTGGTAAGAGAGATAAAAGAAGGAAGGGAGGGAAAAAGAAAGTAACTAAAGAAAAAAATTTTTTAAAATATTACAGACGCTGGACAAATTCAAAAACCTAATTTCTTTCCCCAAAACGTTGAAGTATTAGAAAAAAAAAAAAAAAATAATATATATATATATATATACACTACCGGCCATAATTATAATTTCATACTATTTTTAGTATTTATTGCTAAGTGAATAAATGTAAATGAAAATTGAATGGTTCTTATGTTGATACCTCACAATTACATGTGCACCAAATAAATTTATAAATATTTAATAATTTAATAATCGCTTTGCGATTTGAAAGGAATGAAAGGATTACGTTATCCAGTTATACCATAGCTCCGGAGCTTGCGTAGAAGGCCAGCATGCCAGACTCTGTCAAACGCTTTTGAAATATCCAGTGAAACAGTTCGAGCTTCGCCATTTTTGTCGAGAGCCTGGTGTATATACTGCAGTTTCATCAATCAAAGAATGAAGAAAATTTAGGGTGATTCGGACGAGTTCATTTTTGCTTCATTTCCTTGTAAAATTTTGCAAAGTAATAATAACAAAAAAAACCATTCTATTTTCATTTGGAAATAAATAGTATGAAGTATGAAATGCATCATTTCTTTTACAAAATCTGGGGTCGCCTAATAATTATGCCCGGTAGTATATATATATATATATATATATATATATATATATATATATATATATATATATATTAAGTTGTTAAAAAAATAATTTCAGCTCGAAGTTTTGTATTTTCAAAAGCCATTTTAACATAGTATCCACGGTATATATTAGGTGAATTTTGATTTAGATAATAATTAATGCGTGCTATTTAATAATTTTTAATTTTGTTTTCAGACAGAAATATTCTTGAAGCATAGACGCCCTTAATTATGAAGATAATGAAACCTATTCATCATTTACTTTTCTAGTATGCGTTAAAAACTTGGGTACAGTGCCTCCGAAACTTCTGACAATATCAACAGAACATGGTGGGTTGGGATCCACAAGTGATTGGACAGTACGAAGATGGTTTCAGAAATTTCGTACTGATGATGAGAAACTTGAGGAGGAAGAAGGTAGAAAACGGTCATGCAGTGTTGACAACAAACATTTGCAAGACTTTGTTGAGCAAAACCCACGTCAAAGTGTCAGAGAAATGTCTCGGACGCTTGGGGTCAGTACTGCAACAGTCTCACGCCATTTGCAGAGTATTGGCAAGGTGAAAGGCTCGATAAATAATTTAGTCGTTTTGAAGTGTTCCCGATGCTTTTTCTCCGTAACACCAATGATCCCTTTCTTGACCGAGTAGTCATGTGATGAAAAGTGGATCCTTTATGATAACCGAAAACGATCAGGTCACTGGCTTGACTGTAATAAGTCCCGCAACCATTTCCCAAAGCCAAAGTTGCATCAGCAAATGATTATGGTGATTGTCTGTTAGTCTGCAATTGGTGCTATCCACTACAGAACATTAATGCAGAGCTTTATTGCAATCAACTTGCTGAAATGCACGCCTTCAAAATCTGAGACCAACATTAGCTGACCCGGATGTATTCACTAGCTGGCTCATACGGGCATCCGGATTTAGAATCTTAGATGGGACATTGTTTTTTTAATCATTTCGCCCCAAGCAAGGCAGTTTTACTGCTACTGTTGCGCAGGGGGTTACATAGTGGGGGGGGGGGAGTGATAAGGCAGAAGGCTAGGTTATAGGAGTGTCAGGAAGAGAGTTACAGAAGGATGAGAATACTGGTGTGATGGGAGTAGAGTGGATGGAGAAAAGAGTTTGAGAGAAAGGATGCGAGTTAGTGAGATAGAAGATGTCTGTTGACCTTACATATAAATTTCTGGAGATTGAAGCTGTCGGGGAAGCAGGCGGGAAGTGCGATAAAATAAGCTGTTAGAGTAGAAAATGCGGTTATATTTTATCGGTTTCAATGTAAAAGGGTGGGACCTAGTTGCTAGTCTAGTAGCTTGAGTAAATTCATACATAGGAGCCACCAGTGAGCTAAGTTCATTGGAGCAGAAGCCGTGAAAGTATTTGTAGAAAAGACACAGAGAAGCCATATCACGCCGGTGGGAAAGCGACTACAGCCGAGTTACCAAGTCGGGATCGATAACATTACAGATTTTCCGTTGAATTTTGTCAAGAACCCAGCGGTGAATAGCAGGGACACCTGACCAGATGCGGCATGAGTATTCAATACACGGGTGGATGTTAGATGTATATATATATATATATATATACAAGATGGAATCAGGCTGGAAAACTTCCTTGCCCTGCTCAGAGAACCGACCTTCTTAGCAGCGGATTTAGTTATGGATTCTATATAGTCATTCCACTTGAGGTCTGCTGAGAGAGTTAGGCAAAGGAGGCGCAGTGTTCTGCTCTCAAGGAGGCTAGCCTGATCCATGCTAATGGGGGATAGGAGCGATTATCTCTGATGGTTAACAGATAGCAACTTCGTTTTAGAAGCATTAAAATTTACGAGCCATCAGCAGATTTTTGATCGAGGCGAGAGTAAACGGTGGTGTCATCAGCGTATATACCTACTTTGGAACTGATTACATCGGAGAGATCGTTAATGAAGATCAGGAAAAGCGTAGGAACTAGGATAGAACTTTGAGGGACATCCGCGTTCGTATGATATTATCGGGAGGTATGTCTGTTCGATACAGCCCTCACTTTGCGATTTGAAATGAATGAAAGGATTACTTTATCCAGTTATACCATAGCTCTGGAGCTTGCGTAGAAGGCTAGCATGCCAGACTCTGTCAAACGCTTTTGAAATATCCAGTGCGACAGTTCGAGCTTCGCCATTCTTGTCGAGAGCCTGGTGTATATACTCAGTGATGGTCTTTAGCATATCAGCAGTAGACCTGATGAAGCGGAAATCATACTGTTTATACGAGAATGTGGGCTGTGAGATGCTGAACCACCTCGGCGTTGATAATGGCTTCGAACACTGCCAAAAATCGCTAAGAGACTGATAGGGCGGTAATTAGCAAGGTCTGAGGGTTCGCCAGTATTCTTAAATATAGGAACCACAAAGAAAGACTTCCAACAGGTAGGAAAGCAGGAAGCAGATAGACAGTAGTTATAGAGTTTGGAGAGGATAGAGGAGAATTCAGGGGCACATTTCTTCGAAACTATGATTGAGATTCCGTCACCTCCGCTCGCTTTATGAGGATCAGTCTTTGAGATTATGTTAGAGACCAGCGAGTGGGTAATGTAGGTGTCATTCAGTTAGGCCTCAGTTCTAGGTGAGAAGTCGGGTGCAGATACTCCAGACGAATCCAGTGTCGAATTGGTAGAGAATCTACGAGCAAAGTACTCAGTCTTGTCCGCTGAAAAAGTGAGGACCTCAAATTCATTGATTAAAAGAAGGTATTGAGGTTTTACTGTTATTTAGCACACTTTTTCAGAGCTGTCTTTGGTGCCGAACTTACGGGATGCTATGCGCTGCTTCTTTCTGGCAGCAAACAACATCTTAGCTTCATTAAGTATCTTTTTGCACTTATTACGAGCTGAGGCGAAAAGGCGCCTGTTATGATCCGATGCGTTGCTCCTATAAAGCCTGAAGAAGTGATTCCAGTGGAGAATGGCGGCTGAGCAGGGCATGGAAGAACCAGGGGGACGAATGAGATTTAAGTAGCAACTTCCTGGCCGCAATGAATGCATTCAGCCACTTAGCGTGGTGGGCGTTAAAGTCACCAAAAACGAAATATCTGGGCAGATGGATGAGAAGAAATAGCCTTGTCGATAATATTGGAGATTCTGTCAAATACAGAACAGTCAGGAGATGGGGGGAGGGGGGGGGGCGGTAGAGAAAGAAAAGAGAGCTAACAGAGCTTAGAGGTGAGAGATGGAAACACGTGTAAGAATGGTATAGGGATTCAAGAGAAATCCCACTAGCATAAACACTAAGCCCATGCAAGAGGGAAGGTGCTGCTTAATCCTACAGTTCAAGCGCTGCGAAGTCTTTCCTATGTAGTTGCAACCGCAACAACGACTAAATGTATAAATCACAGATGAAACATGATGTGGAGGAAGAAGATCCTTGCCCATAGAAGGAAAAACAGAACGAGTAATAAAATGAATTCTAATTTTGGCAGATAAATAAGAAGAGCGAACTGCAAAGGACATCCGCCTAACTATAAGCTCCCCCCCCCCCGCGAACAAATATAAGAAAGCCGTAGGTATACAGGACATTTCTCCAAGCGCCTTATCCTTAGAGAAATTATTAATTCTGTCAAACATAACACTATTCGCAATATCACTAGGATGAATGTTGGACAATATCAACAAAGATGAAGGGAAAACTAAAAGCAGTTGAAGTGTGGTTCCACAGAAGGATGCTGCGAATATCCTGGACCGGGCATGTGAGCAATGACGAGGTTTTTTAAAATGATGGAAACGAAAAGGAAATTAATATTGAGCATCAGGAAGAGACAACTAAAGTTCCTAGGACATGCAACGAGGAAGGAGGGCTTGGAGAAACTGATACTAACAGGCCAGATAGAAGGAAAAAGAGACAGAGGTTAGCAGTGGATAACATATTTAAAAGGCCTGAGCAGGTGGATGAGAGAACGGGGGCTGAGAGACGTTACAGGAGAAAGCGTGCTAAGAGCCACCAGGGATAGGGAAACGTGGAAAGCCATGATCGCCTACGTCCTGAAGGAACATGGTACATAGAAGAAGAATATATATGCCAACTGTTTATAAGAAATTATAGTGGATAAAAAATGGGGGATCAATTATATATTATAATCAATATAGAAATGATCCCTCATTTTGTGGCCATGCTAGTTTCTATACATTTATATTCTAGATTTATGGGCTTCAGCTAGTGGATGACAGAACGGAGATTGCGTGGTGTAACAGGAGAAAGCGTGCTAAGAGCCACCAGAGATAGGGAGACGTGGAAAGCCATGATCGCCTACGTCCTGAAAAGAACAAGGCACATAGAAGAAGAATACATATGCCAACAGTTTATAAGAAATTATAATGTGGATATAAAATGGGGATCAATTCTATATTAATATCAATATATAAACTGATCCCTCATTTTGTGGCCATGCTAGTTTCTATACATTTTTATTCTAGATTTATGGGCTTGTGCTAGTGGATGATAGAACGAGGATTGCGTGGTGTAACAGGAGAAAGCGTGCTAAGAGTCACCAGGGATAGGAAGACGTGGAAGGCCATGATCGCCTACGTCCTGAAGAGACAAGGAACATAAAAGAAGAAAGAAGCTGCGGACAAAACCTAATTCAGCATCCAAAAACCTTTCCGTGCAAATCTTAAAGCCCTATGTGTAAGGGTTTTAATAATATTAAGTTTTCGCTTTCTGGGACAAAAAGAGTCCCAACTCGTATACAAAGCGGAGAACGTAGGATTTGCAGGACACGAAAGTTTGAAATTCAAAAGGAGTCCGATGAACACATATATCGAGAAACGACAAACAACAATCAGATCCTTTTCCACAGTAAATTTCAACAACAGATGTAATTTGTTCAGAACTGAGAGAAAATAATCAGCCTCAAACTCACTATTGAATAAACAGGTGTCATCTACGTACCGAAAATACATGGACGGTCCATTATTATATGTGAAGAGAGGTAACTCATATGTGTGTGTGAGAGAGAGACAGAGGGACAGACAGATAGACAGACTGAAAACTTTGAAAACGTTTCTATTCACATATTTTTTCACCGATGAACCGGCTTCATCAGTGTTTGTCAGTCAGTCAGTTAAGTGCCATACGTGATACACGCTTGGGTGATCATGTCTCGAAAGAAACATGACTGACTGGGCAGGAGATTATCCCGCAGTAGGTTGCTATTATTTTCTGTGGTAGACTGGTAGCCAACCAAGGCTATAGAACCCAATTATTATTATCCCTCTTACACAGCGTTCTGTCATCCATTTACGTAAGCTCGTTAGTCAGGTTGATCATGGCTCTCCACATGACCCTGTATTTCGTATCTCTAAGAAACATTTGTACCCTCACATCCTGATCTGCCATCTATTTACGTGAACTCGTTGCCAACCAAGGCTATAGAACCCAATCTGTCCTGTTATTTAACCCATAACTGAAGGGAAGAGACGGATTAATATCTTTCCCAAGAAGTATTTGTGCGTAACTGAATTAAACTGGAATTCGAACTCGGCTCCCCAATTTCTCGTTCTGCACCACAACGCACATCCCTTTTACTTGTACAAACATATATAATTGCAATAGGGTAAACATGAAAGAGATAAAAATAAGTCCCCATATCCCCCGCCCGAGTCGTTGAAGTATGCTAAATGTTTTCTCAACGGTGGTTATGAAACTCAATATGGCTGCCGTAGCAACATAGCAAATTTAGTCCAATAAAATCCTACTGGACGAAATACATCACAAATATTTTTTTCCACTTTGTATGTATGTATATGCGTGTGCACGCATGTGCGTATATCTGTTGAAAAGTGTACAAGCATAGAAGATGTTGTGGAGAGCCATGTTTAACGAGCTCAAAGATACAAGTTTAAGGACATTGGGGGAAGCAAAGATCAACCAACACAACGAGCTCACGTAAATAGATGGCAGATCAGGATGTGAGGGTAGAAATATTTCTTAGCGATACGAAATACAGGATCATGTGGAGAGCCATGATCAACCTGACTAGCGAGCTTACGTAAATGGATGACAGAACGCTGTGTAAGCGGGATAATAAGGGAACAAAGATTTGTTAGAGATACAAAGTATAGGAGGTTGTGGAGAGCCATAATCAACTAACTAAAGATCTTATATAAAAGGATGACAGAACATTGAGTGAGGAGGAGGGGGAATAGTACAATTATTTATTAGAGATATGAAGTGTAGGACACTGTGAATGACAGCAGTGTGTGATGTACATATTAAGGTCAAATAGTGCGTTGTGGTGCATTGGATATTGGCTCGGAACAAGAAATCGGAGTGCCGAGTTCGAATTCCAGTTGAATTCATTGCATTCACTTACGCGCAAATACCCTTGGGAAAGATATTAATCCGGCTGTTCCTTCCAGTTATCGGTTAAATAACAGGACAGATTGGGTTCTATAGCCTTGGCTGGCAAAGAGTCAGTCTACCGCAGAAAGCAATGGCAACCTACTGCGGGAAAAATCTTCTGCCTAGTCAGTCATGTCTCTTTCGAGACATGATCGCCCAAGCGTGTTTCACGTATGGCACTTAAGTTAGTGCTTAGAGATACAAAGTATCGGACATTGCGGTGGGCCATGATAAACCTACCTAACGTAAATGGATAACATAACAGATAATAATGAAATAAATATTTCCTAGATATATGAAGTACAGGACATTGTGGAGAGGCATAATCAAGGTATATAATGACGGAAAGGATGACAGAAAGGGGTGTGAAGAGATTAATAATGGAGCAAATATTTCTTAGTCTTACAAAGTATAGGATATTGTGGAGAGGCATGATCAACCTAACTAAAGAGCTTACGTAAATGGATGACATAACAGGGTGTGAGGGGGTTAATAAGGAGATACATATTTCTTAAGAGCTTCAAGGTATAGGACATTGTGGAGAGCTACGATTAATCTAACAAGCTTACGTTTGGATGACATAACAATATGTGGATGGATAATAAAAGGACAAATATTATTTAGTGATACAAAGTATAGGACGTTGTGGAGAACCGTGATCAACTTAACTAAAGAGTTTTCGTATATGATTGACAGAACAGGTTTTGAGGGTGATAAGGCCAAATATTGTTTAGACTTACAAAGTATAGGATGTTGTGGAGAGCCATGAGCTACCTACATAACGGGCTTGCGTAAATAGATGATAGATCAGTGTGTGATGGGGATATTAAGGCAAACATATTTCTTAGAGATACAAAGTATAGAATGTTGTGGAGAGCCATCATTAACCGACTTAATGAGTATCCATAAATGGAAGACAGAACAAGGTCTGCGGTGGTTAATAAGGGAATATATATTGTTAGAGACACTAACGTTAGGACGTCGGTGAGAGCCATAATCAATCTAAATAACGAATTTACGTAAATGGAAGACAGAATTTGTTCTGAAAGGGATAATAAAAGACAACTATTGCTTAGAGATGCAAAAGTTAGGAGGTTGTGGAGAGCGATGAACAACGTAACTAATGAATTTACATAAAGGGTTATCAGATCAGTGTGTGGGGACGATAATAAAGTAAAAATATTGCTTACAGATATAAAAAAAAGTTATAGGACGTTGTGGAGAGGTTGTGAGTTGGAAAATATATTCAGATATTGCTTAGAGATACGTAGCATAGGACATTGTGGAGAGCCATGATCAACTTACCTAATGAGCTTACGCAAATGGAAGCCAGAATACGGTGTTAGAGGTATAATAAGGGATAGATTTTGCTTAGATATACAAAGATTAGGACGCTGTGTAGAGTCATAATCAACCTGCCTACAGAGATTACGTAACTGGATGACAGGATAGGATTTGACGTGGAAAAAAAGAGAGTAATTTTGCTTAGAAATGTATAGGTTGGGACGTTGGGAAGAGCCGTAACAGTCTACGTGACGAGCTTATGTAAATTGATGATAGATTCAGGGGTAAGGTAATGGGGCAAATATTGCTTAGTGATACAAAGTATAGGACATTGTGGAGAGCCGTGATCAACCTAACTAAAGAGCTTGCGTAAATGGATGACAGAACAGGTCAGAAATGGATGGGAAGTTGTGAAGAGCCATTTTCATTCACTTCCTGAAGGTTCGCGGTACATAAAAGATATAGTCAAAGGTCAGTTTCTTTCTATTCTCCCTATCCTCATAATATTTACTTCCTTCTCTCTTTTTTATGTTTAGTAAGCTTCTATCACGAATGAGTTCAGTTAACCTAAGTATGAAAGGATAAAAGCACAATAAAAAAAAACTGTTGCCCTCACTTCATATGTAAACCCGATTATATTATTAGGTCTTCATTTTTTTAATCGCTTGAAAATAAAATTGGCAAAAATATCCAATTAAATTATTTTTTTTAATTTATAACAAAAAATTTAGTCATGATGATTAAAAATATATAAAACTAACAGAAACACCTACCTGGTTGGTGAAGTTCCTGACTAGAGAAATATAGAAATGTTCAGTGATGATATATCTTCTCGCTGACACTGTAGCCGAACAGAGCGCGGGAAAAGATAAACAAGCGGGAAAAATATGTACAGCTTCGCTCCAGATGTTCACCACTGTGTTGTTCACTCCAGATGTTTAATATTGGTAATAATAAAGCGGCGATTATCTAGAAATGTCTGTGTCGGAAGATGCCTCTCCGCCCCTGGAAGTGATCACACTAGTGAGCGTATTCATGCTTTGATGTGCAGCGCGCTGCAACTGATTCGCCGTATGGATTCGGTCCGTTTTTATACGCGAGGAAACGTGGCCTTCTGACAACAACAGGGATCTAGCTGGGCGACTGAGTTTTGCATAGACTCGTTGCACGTTTATTGACTGACGTGTGTTTGGGAGAATGTACACACGCTCTGTATGGACGTTAATGCTGATGAACTTGCGCCGGTGAAAACTGTTATTGCTAATGTTATGCCTCCTATGGAGAAATATGTGTGAGGACAGATATCCATAAAAGTATATGCGACGAATTTGCCGTATAATATATGCTAATATATTTCCAAACGTACATGACTATGACACTGGATGTGACAATCAAATACATACGGTTCGAAAAATATCTGTGCGAATATATATATATATATATATATATATATATGTGTGTGTGTGTGTGTGTGTGTGTGTGTGTGTGTGTGTGTGTGTGTGTTATTTATCAAGATTTTCGCTTATATTATATTTTCTATATTTATAATTTTAAAAATTCAATTTCCTTTAAGCCAAGATTAATTCTTCATTAGTGAGATGGTTGAGAAAATGATAGTTTTTCAGTATTCGTTTTATGCTGTGCGTTGTAGTGCAGTGGATATCGGATCGAAACGAGAAGTCGGGGAGCCGAGATCGAATTCCAGTTGAATTCCTTGCATTCACTTACGCGCAAATACCCTTGGGAAAGGTATTAATCCGTCTCTTCTCTCCAGTTATGGGTTTATTACAGGACAGATTGGGTTCTATAGCCTTGGCTGGCAACCAGTCTACCACAGAAAGCAATGGCAATCAACTGCGGGATAATCTTCTGCCCAGTCAGTCATGTCTCTTTCGAGATATGTTCGCCCAAAGCGTTTATCACGTATGGTACTTGCCTGACTGTTTTATGTTGATTAATACTTTATGATATATATATATATATATATATATATATATATGTATATATATATATATATATATATATCATAAAGTATTAATCAACATATATATATATATATATATATATATATATATATATATATAGTCATCCGCAGCCAGATCTGTTTCGCTGTATTACAGCTCATCAGTAAGGTTAGACTCCGATTGCTTTTTAACCCAGGACTGAAACCAGACCGAATTGGCGTCAATCGGCAATTCTACCTCTGAGCTAGGGGCGCTCGGTAGAAGGAGGCAGACCTTTTTTAGCGTTTATATTATCATTATACACGCCCAATAGCTGAGAGTGTTCTAATTCATTGCTGAATGAACGATATGTTTATAGTGTTAACTTGTAACGCCATTTTAGGCAATCAGTGATTTTATCACAAATTGCTCAATATCAAGATAGTGATAGAGCGCTGATATATATATATATATATATATATATATATATATATATATATATATATATTAAAAATGAAATATATATGTGTGAATCTACGAACACACATCTATAACATAACTATAGGTATAAATCTGAATACCTATATATGTGCTTATAAATTAAGTTTTGCTTGCCATGCTGGTCACCCTGTACAAGTTCTAAGAGCCACTCCAGGTAGGGTATTACAAAGTAATAGCTACATTTTATGAATATACATGTTGGGAAGATAATGGTCAATCCTAGACCTGAAAAAGTTAAGATTACACCTCTTATGAGTTGGTTGCACAGATCAGCAGTTCAATTATACATACATAAATATATATATATATATATATATATATATATATATATATATATATATATTCAATAATGCATGAAAGTATATATATATATATATATATATATATATATTCGCATGTACATACCTTTTGCATGCATATATATATATGCATGCAATAGCTATATATATAGTTATGTAAGTTAATAAAAATACTATATGAGGGTGCACAAATGTATAATAATATTATTCATGTATTAATAAAGCAGTACTCAATGTATTATGAAGAGACCTATTGTATATATTATTAAATATATTTTGTCCTACATCGATTACACGACTCGGACTTTGATGTGTTATGCAATCATCAGGTGTATATTACAAATAAATGCCATCGACATTTCAGTTGAAAATAAAGACAAAAATTCTCTAACATTTGTATTACCGTCTTAATAACCCCCTGAAGATGGCTCATGTGAGTCGAAAGCTTAGAACCAAATTAATAAAAACTTATCCAAATGTTGGAGAATTTTTGTCCTTATTTTCAAGTGAAATTAAAGCCAAAATACGACGTTTAGAATGGCTCATGATTAAACATAATAGACATTCATTGTCTTTTATATTTAACAGTATATTTTTAGAAAAAAAAAATATATAGTCATCCGCAGACAGATCTGTTTTGCTGCATCACAACTCATCAGTACGGTTAGACTCCTATTGCTTTTTAATCCAGGATTGAAACCCGACCGAATTGGAGTCAGTCGGCGATTCTACCTCTGAGCTATGGGCGCTCGGTAGAAGGAGGCAGACTTTTTAGCGTGTATATTATCATTATACACGCCCAATAGCTGAGAGTGTTCTAATTCATTACTGAATGAACGATGCGTCGATGCTAGAGTAGCTACTGTTTTTCTACGTCTATCATTCTTCGAGAGTGCTCAATAAGGATGTGGGAGCGTAAATAGTCATCCGCAGACAGATCTGTTTCGCTGTATAGTTTAATTCATTATCAAGCATATTCGAACCGCTGATCGTGGAACCGACTCCATAGAGGATGCTCTCCAATAACCTTAACCTGTTCAAGACTCGGGTGAACCGTTATGTTCTCTACATATCTTAATAAACTCTGTTTCTTAATCTGTAATCCCCTACTTTTGGCCTTGTTCAGGATGGCAAAACAAAATAGGTTTATATATATATATATATACATATACGAATGTGTGTGTGTGTGTGTGTGTGTGTGTGTGTGTGTGTGTGTGTGTGTGTGTGTTATATTAGTGATCATTAATATTTGAGTCGGAACTCAGTTTAATTATTAAATATAGCTATCCATTAAAATCACATTTAAAGCAATAGAACATATGTTGTTTCAATGGTTTCAAAAACCGTTTTCAATCCAACCTAATCAATGTCTACCATCTTTTACTTTGATCGCCAGTGATTCATAGACTTAGCAAGACGTTGTCTCAAAATGCAAATGAAAAGAAATAATAATAATAATAATAATAATAATAATAATAATAATAATAATAATCATTCTCATTGACGTGACAGTCCTTGTAGATTTGAAATGCATCTTTGAAGATCATCCAAAAACCATCAAAATACAAGGACCTTGAAGTGGAAATCACGATTTCCAGTTGTAGTTTGAGTTCTCGAATTGATTGAAGGGATTCCTGACAGCCCAAGCCTTAAAGAAATGCAAACAATTCACGGGCACATCTTGAACCTTACGAAGATTTTTATCTATGTAATATGCGTGAGATCTTAGGTTTGTTTTCTGTTTTTTATACAAAAATGACCATACAATAATAATAATAGTATAATGAAACCATTTCTGACCAGGAAAATGTGTATACAACAAACATCAAATGGAATAACAACAACAACGACGACAATAACAACAACAGCAATAATAATAATAATAATAATAATAATAATAATAATAATAGGATTTATACTTGCAGCACAAGACCAAAGTCTTTTCACGAGAAACTTTCAGGCAAATATTATGCATAATAATATGGATCCAAAATGTAGGTTTTGTGATAAACACCAAGAAACAATAGACCACCTAATCTCAGGCTGTTCTGTGCTTGCCCCAAACGAATATAAAAATCGCCACGATAGAGTTGGGCAATATTTACATTGGGCAATGTGCAAACATTATGGAAAAGCTGTAAACAAACACTGGTATGAACATCATCCAGCACCGGTTACAGAAATAGAAGATGTAACCATTCTATGGGATTACACCATCTACACAGACAGAAAAATTGAAGCAAACAGGCCAGACATTATTGTTAAAAACCAGAAGGAGAAAACTTGTCTATTAATTGATATGGCTTGTCCAGCGGATTGTAACATAGCAATCCAAGGAATTTGAAAAACTGTCAAAATATAAAGACCTGGAAATTGAAATAGAAAAAATGTGAAAATTGAAAACAAGAGTTGTGCCAGTGATAGTAGGTGCACTTGGAATGATAAAAAATGGAACAAAACAACACATTGAAAGAATCCCTGGAAACCCCAGCTTAAGAGATATACAAAAAAATTGTCTTATTAAGTACAGCCCACACACTAAGGAAAACTTTATCTATGTAATGCTAGGGATGATAGGGAAGATAGAAAAACATGAAATGGAGTCATAACAACACGCCACACCTGCCTTAGGTTTCCCCGCAGACTTGGTTGGTAGTGAGACCAAAGCAGAAATCGAAATATAATAATGGAAAATGTGTGTTCTCTGAGGTTGTTTGATTTTTATTTATTTTTAGAAAAATATTCAGTGAATATGTCATGAAGCTATTTCTGACTTTAGGTCGCTGGTTGGGACCAGGAAGGAAATGTTTATACAAACAATAATAATAATAATAATAATAATAATAATAATAACAATGGATGAGATTCATGTGCCATGTGTTCTCTTACAGGATTGTATAATGTCTTCGTATTTTTGTAACCCCGCGTCACGTTACTCCCTAAAATAATAATAATATTAATATTGCTCATAAAGTGTAAGGGTAAATTTTTATTTGCCATCATTGTTTTGATTTTTTAGTAGAAAGATTTGTTTTTCCTCTTTTATTTATAAAACCGAATTATTTTCTTTAATTTCTATTCATCAGCAAAATATATTTTTCCAGATCAATTCGCTGAAAGAGTCTGTTCATTTATGCCAGGCTTACGGCCTATCACGTTGAATACACCGGTTCTCGCTCGATCACCGAAGTTAAGCAACGTTGAGCCTGGTCAGTACTTAGATGGGTGACCGCTTGGGAATACCAGGTGCTGTAAGAGTATAGTGACGGATGTGCGTTGTGGTGCAGTGGATATCGGCTCGGAAAGAGAAATCGGTGAGCCGAGTTCGAATTCCAGTTGAATACCCTGCATTCACTTAAGCACTGGTATTCTTGGGAAAGGTATTAATCCGTCCCTTCTCTCCAGTTATGGGTTAAATAACAGGGTAGGACTTGGGGACCCTGCCCTTAAAAACAAATCCCAATGAATCTTGATACTGGAAAAAGAAGCATTACTAGACACAAAACTTGCATAAAAACAACAAGAAATTGTTGAAAGAAAAAAAGGTATTACCAGCAATAAATAAATAAAATTTACTTGGCAATAAATGACCTGCAGAGGTTGATATGCCATAAAAACAAAACAACCAACGAAAATCATTTATGCCAAATTGCGCATGCGTCTACGTGTATTCATGATCCCCTTTGGGAAAATTGGGAAAAGAAAATCAACCCTTTTACTCTCATTTCCCCAGATGAACAACTTGTACCTTGATAAGTTAATTTTGCTAAATATTATGCTTATATATATTCATACATCGACATTTGCCACAAATCTACTGGCGTATGAATACATGGTATATCACACGCTAAACGTCTGCCTCCTTCTACCGAAAGCCCATAGCTCAGAGCTAGAATCGCCGACTGACGCCAATCCTGGGTAAAAAGCAATCGGATGTCTAACTGTACTGATGAGTTGTGATACAGCGAAACAGATCTGTCTGCGGATGACTATTTAGGCTCTCTCACCATGATTGACCACTCTGGGAGAATGGTAGACTTTGAATAAACAGTAGCTACTCTAGCATCTCCGCATCTTTCATTCAGTAATGAATTAGAACACTCTCACTACTGGCGTATGAATACATGGTATATCACACGCTAAAAGTCTGCCTCCTTCTACCGAGCGCTTATATATATATATATATATATATATATAGTCATCCGCAGACAGATCTGTTTCGCTATATCACAGCTCATCAGTACAGTAGGATTTAAACCCGACAGAATTGGCATCAGTCGGCGATTCTACCTCTGGGCTATTGGCGCTCGGTAGAAGAAGGCAGACATTTTAGCGTGTATATTACATTATACACGCCCAATAGCCAGATTGCTCAAATTCATTAATGAATGAGCGATGCGTACATGCTAGAGTATCTACTGTTTTACAAAGTCTACAATTCTTCCAGAGTGCTCAGTCAGGGTGTGAGAGCGTAAATAGTCATCCGCAGACAGATCTGTTTCGCTGTATCACAGCTCATCAGTACGGTTAGACTTCGATTGCTTTATATATAGGGAGAGACAGCATATAATCATTCAAATATGTCTTATTAAATAATTTAGACATATTGTGTTTACTTATTTTTCTACTGATCCTTTCCTGTTGATAAAATGAAATTCATTAAGGAAGGCGCCATAATTTTTACTGAAGCAAGTACTTTCGATTTTTTCCAAAATCATCTTCAGGAGTAAATTACAAAGACAAAACTTGTTTTAACTTTGATAAACAAAATTTACTACAGCAGCAACGATGTTTATATAACAAACATTCAATGGCATTTTGCATTTCCCGGTTATAGTGAAAGGCTTTTTTTGCGAAAAATTGTTTAGCTACAAGGTATATTTTATCGCATTCATCTTAACTAAATTTCGTCTTAACTTAAAAAAGTGATTAGGGAACTGGAAAGGATCAGTATAAAAATAGACATAATATATCTATATTATTCAATGAAACATGTTTGAACACACACACACACACACACATATATAGTCATCCGCAGACAGATCTGTTTCGCTGTATCATAGCTCATCATTACTGTTAGACATCCGATTGCTTTTAGCCAGGATTGAAACCCGACCGAATTGACATCAGTCGACGGTTTTACCTCTAAGCTATGGGCGCTCGGTAGGCACACATCTATGCGTAGATGCTAGAGTAGCATACTGTTTTTTCAAAGTCTACCATTCTTAATGGATTTTTATTTATGAATCTGATAGTTTTTTATCAATTTAAACGTGATATTTCGACTCGAAGTAAAGAATCGAAGGGCAGAGTTCGAATTCAAGTCAAGTTCATTTCATTCACTTGGGTGTTAATATTCTTTGGAAAGATATGAAATCCAATTGTTCTCTACTCAGCTATGGGTAAATACTAAGACAGATTAAGTTCTATAGCCTTAGTTGGCAACCGGTCTAGGAGAAAGAAAACTCTGAATTCAAAAAACCATACGTAGCCCAAGGATGGATCGTTGGCATTGACTGTACGGAGTTAAAGGATGATATTTTATTAAAGCCAATTTATTAATGGCCGAACAGCAGTAATTTTTGTATGAGCTGATTAGTCATGAATTTAATCACATAAACGTACAAACACACACTCAGGTACGCACACACAGACACACACACACACACACACACATATATATATATGAAAATTGTTCGTTCAAAAAATTCCCGTTGCGTGAGCGTTCTTAAAAAAAACCGGGAAAATCAGTTATTGCAAATTGCCTGAAGACACCACTCATGCTAGAAACCGAGGTCGCGTAATAATTCGTTTAAAATGAAGAATATTGTTGTTATCATTATTATGGACTCTCCCGTCGACTTCGACGTATGAGTGTCTAACTCAGACTGCCACACAAAGAATTTTGTTTAGAGTGGTGAAGGCTTGTGTCGCACCATTCCACACTTTTTGGAACTGCTGATAACAAACAATTGGTGCAGAAGTCTACCACAGATTGTATGGACAACAGACCTCAGTTATTTAACCCATAACTGAAGAGAAAGGACGGATTAATACCTTTCCCAAGGGTAACAAATGCAGAGTGTTCGACAGGAATTCGAACTCGCCTCACCGATTTCCCTTTCCAAGTCAACATCCACCGCACCACAACGCACATCCGTCAATAAATGCTTACAGCACCTGGTATTTCCAAGCGGTCACACAACTGAGTACTGACGAGAATCAACGTTGCTTAACTTCGGTGATCGAGCGGGAAACGGTGTATTCAACGTGATATGACCGTAACCGAATTTACGCTCTCACACCCTGATTGAGCACTCTGGAAAAATAGTAGACTTTGAAAAACAGTAGCTACTCTGGCATGTACGCATCGCTCATTCCGAAATGAATGAGAGCACTCTGGCTATTGGGCGTGTATAATGATAATGTATACACTAAAAAGTCTTCTACCGAGCGCCCATATCCCAGAGGTAGAATTGCCGACTGATACCAATTCGGTCGGGTTTCAATCCTGGGTTAAAAGCAATCAGATGTCTAACAGTACTGATGAGCTGTGATACAGCGAAATTGATCTGTCAGCGGATATATATATAGCAAGCAACTGGTGTATATTTCGTTCTGCCATATATATATATATATATATATATATATATATATATATATCTCACAGAACGAAAAACACACCAGTTACGTGCTACCTAGGTTTCGAAAACAACATCGGTCTTCTCAGCTAAAGAAGACCGATGTGGCTGAAACCTAGGTAGCAAGTAAGTGGTGTGTATTTCGTTCTGTGACATATTCTTGGCTCTGCATATTCAGTTCCTTTTTGTTTATTTTACATTGAGCAATTTTTTTTTTATCTACCGTCTGCTGGTCCAACCATCACCTCTTTTACTGATATATATATATATATATATATATATATATATATATATATAGGAAAGAATATTATAACCTTTTCAGTTTGAAAATGTGTTTTTTATAATCGTAGAAATAAACAAATACTGTCAAAAAAACACATTTTCAGACTCAAAACGTCTTAATATTCTTTCCTATACATATTAAGACAGTATACGTGGATCATCACTATGCTATATATATATATATATATATATATATATATATATATATATAATGGTAATATTTTTATAATGAGTTTATAATAAAAGCATAGTTGACTGCAACAAAAGAGCCGTTGTGTCTTGGTACTATCGTATTAGCACCTCTTCACAAAAAAACACTGTCGCCTTTGGGTGTTGGCTTCAATGTCCACTTTTATGTTTACATACACTCTATCCCAGATATTGAGAACTTTTACCCAGAAATATAGCACACCTTGAAACCATATTTTGTCATATATATCTGTGTGCGTGCGTGCGTGCGTGCGTGCGTGTGTGTGTGTGTGTGTGTGTGTGTGTGTGTGTGTGTGTGTGTGTGTGTGAATTTATGTACTGATGTATATATGTGGGTTTGTGTGCGTATCTGTCTATGTGTGCGCGCGTATGTGTGTGTTATGTTTTATACAGATACATGAGATGCACTAGAATAAACATTGCAGTGAATATTTACTTCAATAATATCTATCTATCTATCTATTTGAGTTACTTCATCTCTATCAGTATCTCCTAGTCTTTCCCATTCTCCCCAATCTTTCCTAGATTGTTCATCTATCTATCTATCGATCTATCTATATCAACCATTTTGCATCTATCTATCTATCTATCTATCTATCTATCTATCTATCTATCTATCTGTGTGTGTGTGTGCGCGCATATCTATCTATCTATCTATCTATCTATCTATCTATCTATCTATCTATCTATGTGTGTGTGTGCGCATATCTATCTATCTATCTATCTATCTATCTATCTATCTATGTGTGTGTGTGCGCGCATATCTATCTATCTATCTATCTATCTATCTATCTATGTTTGTGTGTGCGCGCGCATATCTATCTATGTATCTGTGCGTGTGTGTGTGTGTGTGCGCGCGCATATCTATCTATCTATCTATCTATCTATCTATGTGTGTGTGTGCGCGCGCATATCTATCTATCTATCTATCTATCTATCTATCTATCTATGTGTGTGCGTGCGCGCGCATATCTATCTATCTATGTATCTGTGCGTGTGTGCGCGCGCATATCTATTTATCTGTCTATCTATCTATCTATCTATCTATCTATCTATCTATCTATGTGTGTGTGTGCGCGCATATCTATCTATCTATCTATCTATCTATCTATCTATCTCAGTCCATTCCTTTATCTATCTATCTATCTATCTATCTATCTATCTCAGTCCATTCTTTATCTATCTATCTATCTATCTATCTATCTATCTATCTCAGTCCATTCTTATCTATCTATCTATCTATCTATCTATCTATCTATCTATCTATCTATCTCAGTCCATTCTTATCTATCTATCTATCTATCTATCTATCTATCTATCTATCTATCTATCTATCTATCTATCCCTGTCTTGTCATATCTCGCTAGCTAGCTATTTGAGTTACTTCATCTCTATGAATATCTTGTCTTTCCCTTATTCACCCAATCTTTTCTAGATCGTTCATCTATCTATCGGTCTATCTATCTATTTCAGCCTTTTTACGTCGATCTATCTATCTATCTATCTATCTATCTATCTATCTATCTATCTATCTATCTACCTCGGCGTGGTGTAATGGTTAGTAACCTTGCCTTGCTGGAATGTATTACAAGTGAGTTCGGTCCTTACTGGGTACCCATACATTTAACCTTGTGCCACATCTAAGCGGCGCTTAGAAAATCTAAGTCTTTTTGCATCTATCTGTAAATATATGTGAGTGCGTGTCTATCTGCCTATCTATCGATCTATATACAATCATTTTCAAATATCGCAGAATGTATATATTGTTTGATTTTTACAGTGAAAACACAATTTTTTTTAAAATCAGTTTTCCTGTTTCTTCCCTTGACTTTCATGCGTATTTTTTGTTTGTTTTTTAAACGTTTGAACAAGGCAAAACACCCTTCCTACTCAATGGATCACGTATTAATGCAAGAAATTCAATCTGACTCACGTCACAACGAGAGTCTCCTGCTGCTTTCCTCATTTTCAGTTTTAACTCGTAATTATTATGGGATGTATCTCGCTTAGAATGTTTTCTTTTCTGTAATAAAATAACAAAAAATAATTTCTTTGTTATTTGTTTTCAGACTTCCAACTTCTACTTATTTGTTTCCTAAGCAGAATGCATATTTTGTAAAACCTATTTCGTTATCACGTAATGCTAATTCCCAATTTCAAGACAGTCTGTGAACGCTCCAAAGTGGTGTCCCCCTCGCCATTATGAATGCAACTGACTGACACAATTTCCACTCCCCAAGACGAAGCAGAATTGTCCACGTGGTACTAAAAGCAGCCGACACCATGATTTCGTAGAGCGAGCAAAAGCGATAGTAGTAGCGATGGCAGGAGAACGCAGATTCCAACCAATGAGCGACCGGGCGTCAAGGCAGGAAGAATTGAAAGGAACGGGGCGTCGGGGTGTGTCGGAGAGGGGAAAACTGGAGCTATGTTTACGGAAGGGAAGCTGGTCACCGTTACCATGGTTCTGCGACGTCACTTTGGAGACTGTCCGCGTGCAAACGCTTTTTGTGTGCACATGCGACTCAGGGACGAAAATATACAAACAGTCATTCATATATTCATTCACAGACACACACTCACACATGCACACAAACACACGTACATTCATACATACATACATACATGCATGCATATATAATATATATATGCACATATAGAGGAAATTTTATACACGTTTTCATCTTAACTAATAAAATTATGGATGCAAAATTAGACACATGCTTAAAATATGTTTAACGTCATTTTCTAACAAATCCGTTCAGAACGTAAGCGGTCATGGCTCTCCACAACTTCTGTTTGTATAGCCTCTTTGCCATCATTTTTTTAATACTGTAGTGCAACGGATGTGTGCTGTGGTGCAGTGGTTATCGGCTCGGAACGAGAAATTGGGGAGCCGAGTTCGAATTCCAGTTGCATTCCTTGCATTCGCTTACACACAAATACCCTTGGGAAAGGTATTAATCCGTCTCTTCTCTCCAGTTATGGGTTAAATAACAGGACAGATTTGGTTCTATAGCCTTGGCTAGCAAGCAGTCTACCGCAGAAAGTAATGGCAACATACTGTGGGATAATCTTCTGCCCAGTCAGCCATGTCTCTTTGGAGACATGATCACCCAAACGTGTATCACGTATAGCACTTAACTGACTGACTCAACTAAACCAAAACTCAACGACCGTTCAAGGTATAGTGTTACTCAATACGATTATTGTAATGAAATAAAGGAAACAAGACGGACATATTATGAGGATATATAGGATAGATAAAATGAATAGACTTAATGACAAGATCGTTGTGATCGGGAAGCATCCACCGGGGACTAAAAAACATGTTAGCAGTTCGTGGGAAGAAGCAGTGTTAGTGAAGTTGCTTCAGTATCAAAAAGAATGGTAATGGTAACCGTTTCTTTGTAAGAGTTGTGAGATCTGTGGTGATACCGACCGAGCAAGAGCCATGGACCGGATGTCTGCACCCTCACAACCAAAAAGAAATGACCAAAACTCGATGGTGCGCCGCCGGCTCCACGCAGATGTTCCGGTTGAAAAATAAAAATTAATTAAATATTAAATTTCCAGTTCGCGAGCTTTCGCGAATTTTATTTATCGGCCAAATGATATGCTGCGATCCAAAAAGAATATATAAAAAGCCGATACAGAAAGCATAGACAGACAGACAGACCGAGGCAACCACACAGACTGACTTGCGACAGACGAGAGTAATTAGTATCTCTCTTGACCAAGTCAAGTGGCTTACTATGCTCGTCGCCTCCCTTACCTCTTTCCTTCTTCCCTGACTCAAAACTACTTACTGACCTAAGGAGCGGCTACATCAAAATATTCCTTACTTACAGCGCTCCCACATTCCTAAGCATTAATTCTCTTTTCAGCTTTTTATTGCCATGAACATTTTAACGTCCGTTGGACCTATACTTCAAGTATTACTTTAATTGTAAAAACCTTAATTGATATGTTTAAATATAAAATGTTATTTTTCAACTCAAATTGCTTTTCTTGATTTTTAATCATTTTATGACTTATAGTGGGCTATCTACAACAAGGCCAAATTCCGTCAATCTTCAACAACTATCCTTCACTAGAACGGACTCTCCACTATAGACTGGAAAAGAATAGATAACCCGCTATAGATCTCCCCTTTTCTATGTTAATGGACTCGACTTGAGTATACATATACTTCTGCTATATACTTCTGCCATAGTGAGAAACGTCAGAACCGTAGAGATCCGTTAGAGACATCGGGACCGATCCGTGAGTTACCGAATGATACCAAAAAATGTCTGTCTATTTTTGCCCAGTCGTAGTTCTACCCTTCGGCGGAACCACGACTGGGTTATTGCTCTCTGCTCGGAAGCAGAGAGCGCCCTCTACCCGAAGGCAGAGGGCTGACAGTGTCGTAGAGTCGTCAGTCTAGTGACTCTGTGCGACTGTATTTACTAGCCTTCCCACGCAAGGCTGGATGTGACACATGGTCATTTTATTGTGAGTATTCCCGGCCATATAGCCGGGCCAAAAATATGTCTGTCTATTTTTGCCCAGTCGTGGTTCTACCCTTCGGCGGAACCACGACTGGGTTATTGCTCTCTGCTCGGAAGCAGAGAGCGCCCTCTACGCGAAGGCAGAGAGCTGACAATGTCGTAGAGTCGTCAGTCTAGTGACTCTGTGCGACTCTCCTGTAGAGAATCCACCATTGCTATATATAGCAATGGGAACAGTCCATTTGTAGTCAAATAGGAGCGGCGCCCTAACAAGCGAGAACCGGTGTATTCAACGTGATAGGCCGTAAGCCTTCCAGTTTGTATACTTACGTTAAAGATAACATTTTTCTATCTCAAATATCTGTTTTGTTGTTCATTATTTTGTGTGGTTCCTCACCCGGATCCACATCAGTAAGAAAACATTCGGTATTTTTCACCGAGCAGCCAGTACTATACAATGTTTGCTTTTTTGAAACGGCTAATGACTGAATGGTATTTTATCTGTTCTATTGCCTTTTTCAGTTCTGTCCTAATTTTTAGATTTTTACTAATAGTAAAAACGATGTCCGTCTCTTCTGCCCCCATAGCTGGAGGGAGAAGAGACGGATTACAACCTTTCTCAAAAGTATTTGCGGGTAAGTGAATGCAATGAATGCAAATGCTCTTGTGAATGTAATTGTAACCTACTACGGGAAGATTTTCAGCCTAGTCAGTCGTGTTTTTGTTTTTTTTGTGTGTTTTTTTTTCTAGAGAGTCCCTTTCTAAAACTGCTATTTGATCGGCAATTGGCGGGAGAAGGAATGATTTTTTTTCCTTCCCAAAGTGCGTGAATATGAAGGGAACACAACAGACTTGACAGAAACTTGAACTCGGTTCGACGATTCCACTTTCTGCATCGGTAATCGTTGCCCTACCCGCATATCCCAACGTCCACCCCCAACACAACACCCAACAGATGAATATACCAGATACAGTCGAGAAAAAATTTGCAAGGAAACTCACGTTATGGAAATGTAATTGTTTTTAATCATTTCACCCCAAGCAAGGCGATCATGTTACTAAGACGCACGAGCTTACTGGCAGTAAAAGTGAATGAGAAAACGCTAATGTGAAGAAAAGACAATAAAAGAACAGCACACAGGAAAATAGATGATGATAATTGCCGTTGCTTTACAAATTTTGAAGATTGGAATAGGCAGAAAAGCAGGAAACCGTAAAGAACCAATAAAACAGTGAGACCGAATTGCCAATCTAGCAGTGCGCTGAAATTTATACAGTCAAGGTACCAAAGAAAGAAAGAAAGAAAGGAGTGTTTAAAGTCTCTTAGAGAATCTCATGAATTATAGTGAGAACATTAGTGAAAGAAAGAAAGAAAAAAGAAAGAAAGAAGTTTTTAACGTCTCTTACAGTATCTCATAAATAAAAATAAGAAAATTAGTGAAAGAAAGAAAGAAAGAAAGAAAGAAAGAAAGCAGAAAGAAAGGAAGAAAGGAGTGTTTAACGCCTCTTACAGTATTTCATGAATGGTAAAAATTAAGTGAGAAAATTAGTGAAAGAAAGAAAGAAAGAAAGAAAGAAAGAAAGGAAGATAGAAAGAAAGAAAGAAAGAAAGCAGAAAGGAAAGGAAAGAAAGAAAGAAAGAAGTGCTTAGTCAGTATTTATATAGGCGGCTACTGGAGAATATCTGATGTTTTAAGCCTGGATGTTTGTTTGGATAACAACTCAGAATTAGAAATCAGAAAGTGAAATTTTAATTCTGGTCGGGTTCATTATATTCATTTGCACACAAATATTCCTTGGAAAGGTATGAATCTAGCTTCTCTTCCTCCAGCTAAGTGTTAATTCATGTATCAATGGCTTTAAATAACCTGCTAAAATTGATAAAAAAAAAAGTAAAAAAATAAAAATATTATCCTGAAACGAGGTATACTTTGAGACAAAAATTGCCCGAAATCGGTATTTGATTTTTGATTTTTTGAGTTTTTTTAATCATATCACCCCAAGCAAGGCGAAAACGTCACTGATGTGCAGGGGGCTACGTAAGCGTGAAAAGATTGGAAAAGAGAAAAACCGGAAACCACATCCTAAACAGGAAATAAGGGATGAGCCTCTTCCCCTGTTCAATAGACGTGGGTGGAGTGTGAACCGGGCGATAGTTTAGTCTATCTACTCCAATTGGAAAAAAATAAAATAAAATAAAATAAAATAAAAAAAGAGTGAAAAGTTTGGAAAAGAGAAAAACCGGAAACCACATCCTAAACAGGAAACAAGGGATGAGCCTCTTCACCTGTTCAATAGATGTGGGTGGAGTGTGAACCGGGCGATAGTTTAGTATTTGAGGACATATCAAACGCTATATAAGAAACCTGGCTCATCTTTGAGGGCGAGGTATTGACTAAAGCACCTGGGGTCCGTAGTATCGATATTTCATTTGAAACCGGTGAGATTCTGAGATAGGAATGAAGCTGAGGGGAAAATTGTGTAGCCCTATCCCGACTATAAAGTTGAATATGACAAATTTTAAAGAAAACAGAAATTTGAATATTTATTTTTTCCCCAAAATATTGGTGTAATTTAGGTAGTAAATTTTATTTTAAATATGTCAGATTAAATAAATTGCAAATATTATGTCTGCTTATTTGTAATAAAATATGTTCTTACTCATGGATAATCTTTCGCGTATTATAACTGAAAGATGTCAGAAATGAGCTGTAACGTTGACAGATGTTATTATCATTTATTTCTCAATATGCCCAATTATATATTATATATAATTATATATTACATATAATGATATATCAATTCAAATGTTTCTTGGAAGAATGTATCTCCGAAAAAAAAAACACAAATATATATGTTGTACTTACAACACCTACATTACCTAGACGTCTTACATTACATGTGTCTGACCATTCCTCCATTTCTAGCCATCGACAACAACATTCCTGTCTACATTCACAATATAAAAGTAATGATCGATAATACAACTATCCTACACCAAGAAAACAACGAAAGCAAACTACAGATTCACGAGGCAATATTCTTTAAAATACTTAAGCCGTCAATTAATATTAAATTGCAAATATCACTATTAATAATTATGAATTACGTCTCCTTGATTTCATCTCCCAGCATTTGAATAATTTTAATTTTATAATTATACTTTTAAAATTTTAATTTTAGTTTTTATTTCCTTGCATTCTTTGCATAATTTAATTTCACTGTTGTTATTAAAAAGCTGTAACCTAACTTTATAAGATTTAACTCCCATGAACATCGAGTAAACTTAAATTAAAATCTATTAAACGGTCAGTTTATAATATGCGCTTGATGATTGCATAACGCATGAAACTGCGAGTCGTGTCATATATATATATTATGCTCTCATTACGATTGAGCTCTCTGGAGAAGAAAATTTTAAAAAGAGTTACCACTTCTGCTATATGCGTGACTCTTCAGAAATTAATTGAGTTCTCTCGGTGACTGGCGTGTGTATACACTGCTTATATACAACACGTTAAAATTTCCCTTCTCTGATTCCATGCGTCGATGGCTTAGGGAGTAGCTACTCCGATTAACACCAAATCGGTTGAGTTTCGATCCCGACCAGAAGCAAATGGATACGTCTAGCCACACTGATGAGCTGTGATACAGCGAAACAGGCTTGTATGTGGATGACTAATATATAATATATATTTATATATATATATATATATATATATATGATTTTTTCATATCGTCTGAATGATAGCATTATCGTTAAAAGAGGAAAGAAAATCACAATATTGATACATGTTTTTATTTAATCCTATTTGAGCTTTCGGCTTCAGTCGGTCAGATAAGTGCCATACATGATACACGCTTGGGCGATCATGTCTCGAAAGAGACATGACTGACTGGGCAGAAGATTATCCCACACTAGGTTGCCATTGCTTTCTGCGGTAGACTGGTTGCCGACCAAGGCTATAGAACCCAATCTGTCCTGCTATTTAACCCATAACTGGAAGGAAGAGACGGATTAATACCTTTTCCCAAGGGTATTTGCGCGTAAGTGAATACAATGGATTCAACTGGAATTCGAACTCGGCTCCCCGGTTTATCGTTCCGAGCCGCTTTCGGCTTACATCAGCCATTATCAAAAATGAAAATAGTGTTGGTTGTAACGAGTAGTTTGCGGACTGACGATAGTAGTAGTCACCTATTTTGTTTGTGTGGAGGATTGGCAAACACGAGCGTGCATGCTGGAAGCGAAAATCGCACAACAGCTTCTAGCGTCTCACATGACCACGCGAGAGTGTGAGCGAGAAGTATTAAGTATGGAAAGCCACTGGGATAACCAATCGCCTCTGTTATCTATTATAAGGCATTTGAGAATGTTTGTGGAGATTTCGTAGTTAATTTTGTTCAGGTTTCAACTGAAATATAAATTGCAAACAATGTGTCTGCTTATTTTTAATAAACTTCGTTCATACTCAGAAATGATGTCTTTAATTTACACTAGCAGTATAGCCCGGCGTTGCTCGGGTGTAATGAAAGCTTTAAAAGTAACCCATGGTCCTGGAGCTCAGACTCAGCCTAAAGAATATTTGTAATAATAAAAATAATTGCGACAATTTACCAATCGCACCTAGTATATATATATATATATATATACTAGCAGTATAGCCCGGCGTTGCTCGGGTGTAATGAAAGCTTTAAAACTAATCCATGGTCCTGGAGCTCAGACTCTTTGGACGTTGGCACGAAAGACTAAAAAGCAATAGTTGTTTCCAGTTAAAGTGAAACCGTAAACTGAAAGAAAAATGAATGGATGTAAATCAAATTTTGATTTCCTGGTATCCATATCAAATAAGTTTTTTTCGTCGTAAACTGAATTTTGACGGCTAAATAAGTCCTCTGAGTAAATGGTAGCATGGCTGAGACCAAGAACTACAATTATACCTACTTAGAGCCAAACCCGAAGCAAAAACTAAAATAAAAGGGCTGAAAAACTGATTTTGATCAGACCCGGTAGAATATCGAGGTTTCGATTTCCAATATCGGTGTCAAATAAGTCATCCAAGGATAAACTAATCTAAGTAAGTCCATGAAAACTTATCGTACTCATCGGGAGTAAAATTGAAGAAAATGAGCCATATTGATGGCTGAATATCGGTTTTTGATCAGATTCGATAGAATATTGGGGGTTATCGATTTACGATATCGGGGAAAATGAATCGTCAGAGAAGTTCTGCTAATGTTTAAGTCTAAAAACTATAATTTTACCAAGTTAGAGCAGATTCTGCAGCAAGAACCACGATAAAAGGGTTGAAATCCTGATCTTGATCAGACCTGATTGGATATCGGGGTATTGAGTTCCAGTATTGTGGAGAAAATGGAAAAAATAAGTCGCCCAATGACCTGACCAGAAGCCTAAAAATTATTTGTGTGAAATTTGGTGAGAATCGCATAAAAATTGTGGATTTGTATAAAGGAAATAAAGACAGATAAACAGATACACACACACACACACACACACACACACACACACACACACAACTTGCCTTTTATATGTATATTATTGATTTTCTTCACTATTGTAAGAACTGCAACCTTGAAACTTCTGAATATAGTTTCTTATGTCTTTGTCTATGAGTATATCGAATTTGATTAAAATTAAACCACTCCTTCTAAAACCCGAATTTTTCGATTATCGATTTTCGATATTTATCGGGGGTACCTCGACACAAAACCTAGCTAAGAACACTCGCAGACGCTTATAGTACAACTGTATAAATTTTCAAGAAAATCGGTTCAGCTGTTTCGGAATCTATAGAAAACGGACACACACACACACGCACACACAAAGTCCCATTTATAAATAAGTTTAGATTATTTATTTTATTTGCATTATTTAATAATATTTAATTCATTTACAATAAATTTTAACAACACAGTTCTACGGTTATTTTTTCTTACTATAACTCACACTCCTGATAATGAAATCGGAAAGAGGTTGAAAGTACTTGGGTACATTGAGAAATGAATGATAATAATACCTGTTAACGCTACAACTCATTTCCGACATCTTTCAATTATAATACGCGAAAGATTATCCGTGAGTATAAACAGATTTTCTTTAAAAATAAGCAAACACAATGCTTGCAATTTATTTTATCTGACATGTTTAAAAGAAAATTTGCTGCCTAAATACACACACAAATATATATATATAGCTCAGAGGTAGAATCGCCGACCGATGCCAATTCGGTCGGGTTTCAATCCTGGGTAAAAAGCAATCGGATCTCTAACCGTACTGATGAGCTATGATACAGCGAAACAAATCTGTCTGCAGATGGCTATTTACGCTCTCACGCCCTGATTGAGCACTCTGGAAGAATGGTAGACTTTGAAAAACAGTAGCTACTCTAGCATCTACGCATCGTTCATTCAGCAATGAATTAGAACACTCTCAGCTGTTGAGCGTGTATAATGATAATATACACGCTAATAGTCTGCCTCCTTTTACCGAGCGCCCATAGCTAAGAGGTAGAATCGCCGACAGACGCCATGATGAGCTGTGATACAGCGAAACAGATTTGTCTGCGGATGACTATATATATATATATATATATATATATATATATATATACACACACACACACTTTTTTTGTTAAAGGTGAATATATAGAGCATGTTTGGTATTTCTTTTCGTTAGGAACATAGTATTGACCATTCGATGATCGGGAAGATATTTATTTATGAACAATATATCAGCTTTGAATAATTATTCTTGTTCAAAATATCCATGTTACTTAGATATATGGGTAATGCATATTATTACGAAAATAACATGTAAAAAGAATTTTTATTTGTAAATAAACCTAGATATTAGCCATAGAAAGTTGTTCAACAAAATATTCCAAATGACTAAATAATTATTATTTAATTATTTCAAATGCTTTAATATGGGCTCTTTGACATTAAGCACCCATCATCAGCTTTAAACCACTGATTTTCTTAACTTAAATTAACATAAACATTATATTTAATCTGAGTAATTTATAACATTATTGTTATATATTTATCCAATATATAGAATGTACAGTGGACATCGGCTCGAAACGAGATACCGGGGAGCCGAGTTCGAATTCCAGTTGAATTCCTTGCATTCACTTACGCGCAAATACCCTTGGGAAAGGTATTAATACCTCTCTTCTCTCCAGTTATGGGTTTATTACAGGACAGATTGGGTTCTATAGCCTTGGATGGCAACTAGTCTACCACAGAAAGTAATTGCAATCTACTGCGGGATAATCTTCTGCCCAGTCAGTCATGTCTCTTTCGAGACATGATCGCCCAAAGTGTTTATCACGTATGGCACTTAACTGAGTGATAGGGGATGCGTGTTCTGGTGCAGAAGATATCGACTCGGAACGAAAAATCGAGGAGCCGAGTTCGAATTCCAGTCGAATTCATGGCATTCACTTACGCACAAATACCCTTGGGAAAGGTATTAATCCCTCTCTTCCCTCCAATTATTGGTTAAATAATAGGACAGATTGGGTTCTATAGCCTTTAGTCGGCAACCAGTCTACTGCAGAAAGCAATGGAAACGTACTTTCCCAGTCAGTCATGTCACTTTCGAGACATGATCGCCCAAGCGTATATCACGTATGGCACTTAACTGACTGAATATAATAGTTGCAAACATGATGAAAGTTTATACTGGTCATAAAGTGGGGGATCGGTTTTCTATTGATATATAGTAATAAACTGATCCCCCACTAATTACTAATTAAAAATATAATACATCTATTCCTCCTCTAGCTATGAGATAAATAACAGGACAGATTGGGTTCTATAGCCTTGGTCGGCAACCAGTCTTCCGCAGAAAGCAATGGCAACTGGGGATAATCTTCTGCCCAGTCAGTCATGTCTCTTTCGAGACATGATCGCCCAAAGCGTGTATCACGTATGGCACTTAACTGGTAGTCAATATCAGATGATTTTTAACATTGATTCGTACCGCTTTCTATAATTTAGTACCCATTTAATAGATACATGATGATGACTAGAGGCTACTTCATCTAAACGTAATATCGATAATAGCGTCTATACAAACCAAACTGAGAACAGTAGTTTGAAACAATGCAAGTATTCTTCACATACATGTTCAATGGTGTTTAAATCTGATGAACTTCAGTATCAAGGTTAACAATTTTGTATCACCCGTACGCGATGGAAGGCTTCGTAATCTTGCTGGGACAATACCAGACCGCCGAGAAAGATGGCGGGCAAAAACAAGGGTGCAAATTGTACGCAACAAAATCAAGATAGACTCAAATAGGAATTACAACAGACGACACGCGACAACATTACATCCATCGCAATTATATCAGGTCATTCCATAAGTTCTATCCGATTTTTGGATAAAGAAAACAAGTAACCAAAACGTTTTATTTAATCAAAATTTAATCATCAATGTACATTCCCTGATTTTCTATGACTTCCTGAATCCATTGTATTTACTTACGCGCAAATACCCTTGGGAAAGGTATTAATCCGTCTCTTCCCTCCAGTTATGGGTTAAATAGCAGGACAGATTGGGTTCTATAGCCTTGGTCGGCAACCAGTCTACCACAGAAATCAATGGCAACCTACTACTACGGGATAATCTTCTGCCCAGTCAGTCATGTCTCTTTCGAGACATGATCGCCCTAAGCGTGTATCACGTATGGCACTTAACTGACTGAATACCATTAAGGGCTTTAATCAAAGTATTTCTTATTTCTATAAAATTCATAGTGAATTACTCCTTTGCATTCCCACTAGATAGAGAGAAGAACCTTTTTCTCATGAAGTTCTTTTCTTGGTTGTTTTTGAGTAATGCGTAAGTCGCACGGGTCCTGTCCCTAGAATGACGATATCTTTCCCTTGAATGACTGAACTCTTTCACATACACGCGTGTGTTTTATACACACAGTTCCTAATCGCTAACTTTTAATGTCTCCCCTTTCAGCTACATCTGCATGCACACTAGTGTATTCTTCTCTATTTGTTAATCAGTCGGTTGTTATATTAAAACCACATGAAACTATAGCCTTGTTGAAATTTATATCACTTCCTTACACGACGACTGACAATGACGACGCGTCATTTACATGTGTCAGTTTCGTTTGCCACTGCTTTTTGTCCAACTAAGACCAGACCCAAAATAGGCGTAATTCACACTGTTTTTAAAATAAATAAAAACAGGGCGTTTACTCAAACACATGTATATACAAAAATTATGTTTAGAGTAACAAGAATATACACACACATAAACATATATATTCGTCATCCATATACAAGCCTGTTTCGCTGTATCACGCTGTATCACAGCTCATCAGTGTGACGAGACATTCACTTGCTTCTGGCCGAGAACGAAACTCGACCGATCTGGTATCAGTCGGAGTCCTAAGCCATAGGCGCACGGAATGGTAGAATGGAAATTTTAGCGTGTTATATATAAGCGGTGTAGACACATGCCAGTCACCGAAAGAACTCAATTCATTTCTTACAGTCGCTAACCCCTAATTTCCCTGCTCTTATTCCATACGCCTATAGCTTAGCCATGGGCGTATGGAATCAGAAGGGAAATTTTAGTGTGTTATATATAAGCGGTGTAGACACACGCCAGTCACCGAAAGAACTCAATTCATTTCTTACAGTCGCTAACCCCTAATTTCCCTGCTCTTATTCCATACGCCTATAGCTTAGCCAAGGGCGTATGGAATCAGAGAAGGGAAATTTTAGTGTGTTATATATAAGCGGTGTAGACACATGCCAGTCACCGAAAGAACTCAATTCATTTCTTACAGTCGCTAACCCTAATTTCCCTGCTCTTATTCCATACGCCTATAGCTTAGCCAAGGGCGTATGGAATCAGAGAAGGGAAATTTTAGTGTGTTATATATAAACGGTGTAGACACACGCCAGTCACCGAACGAACTCAATTCATTTCTTACAGTCGCTAACCCCTAATTTCCCTGCTCTTATTCCATACGCCTATAGCTTAGCCAAGGGCGTATGGAATCAGAGAAGGGAAATTTTAGTGTGTTATATATAAGCGGTGTAGACACATGCCAGTCACCGAAAGAACTCAATTCATTTCTTACAGTCGCTAACCCCTAATTTCCCTGCTCTTATTCCATACGCCTATAGCTTAGCCAAGGGCGTATGGAATCAGAAGGAAATTTTAGCGTGTTATATATAAACGGTGTAGACACACGCCAGTCACCGAACGAACTCAATTCATTTCTTACAGTCGCTAACTAATTTCCCTGCTCTTATTCCATACGCCTATAGCTTAGCCAAGGGCGTATGGAATCAGAGAAGGGAAATTTTAGTGTGTTATATATAAACGGTGTAGACACATGCCAGTCACCGAAAGAACTCAATTCATTTCTTACAGTCGCTAACCCCTAATTTCCCTGCTCTTATTCCATACGCCTATAGCTTAGCCATGGGCGTATGGAATCAGGGAAGGGAAATTTTAGTGTGTTATATATAAGCGGTGTAGACACATGCCAGTCACCGAAAGAACTCAATTCATTTCTTACAGTCGCTAACCCCTAATTTCCCTGCTCTTATTCCATACGCCTATAGCTTAGCCAAGGGCGTATGGAATCAGAGAAGGGAAATTTTAGCGTGTTATATATAAGCGGTGTAGACACATGCCAGTCACCGAAAGAACTCAATTCATTTCTTACAGTCGCTAACCCCTAATTTCCCTGCTCTTATTCCATACGCCTATAGCTTAGCCATGGGCGTATGGAATCAGGGAAGGGAAATTTTAGTGTGTTATATATAAGCGGTGTAGACACACGCCAGTCACCGAAAGAACTCAATTCATTTCTTACAGTCGCTAACCCCTAATTTCCCTGCTCTTATTCCATACGCCTATAGCTTAGCCATGGGCGTATGGAATCAGAGAAGGGAAATTTTAGTGTGTTATATATAAGCGGTGTAGACACATGACAGTCACCGAAAGAACTCAATTCATTTCTTACAGTCGCTAACCCCTAATTTCCCTGCTCTTATTCCATACGCCTATAGCTTAGCCATGGGCGTATGGAATCAGAGAAGGGAAATTTTAGTGTGTTATATATAAGCGGTGTAGACACACGCCAGTCACCGAAAGAACTCAATTCATTTCTTACAGTCGCTAACCCCTAATTTCCCTGCTCTTATTCCATACGCCTATAGCTTAGCCATGGGCGTATGGAATCAGAGAAGGAAATTTTAGCGTGTTATATATAAGCGGTGTAGACACATGCCAGTCACCGAAAGAACTCAATTCATTTCTTACAGTCGCTAACCCCTAATTTCCCTGCTCTTATTCCATACGCCTATAGCTTAGCCATGGGCGTATGGAATCAGGGAAGGAAATTTTAGTGTGTTATATATAAGCGGTGTAGACACACGCCAGTCACCGAACGAACTCAATTCATTTCTTACAGTCGCTAACCCCTAATTTCCCTGCTCTTATTCCATACGCCTATAGCTTAGCCATGGGCGTATGGAATCAGAGAAGGGAAATTTTAGCGTGTTATATATAAACGGTGTAGACACACGCCAGTCACCGAAAGAACTCAATTCATTTCTTACAGTCGCTAACCCCTAATTTCCCTGCTCTTATTCCATACGCCTATAGCTTAGCCATGGGCGTATGGAATCAGAAAGAAGAAATTTTAGCGTGTTATATATAAGCAGTGTGAGCATACCAGTCACCGAAGAACTCAATTCATTTCTTACAGTCGCTAACCCTAATTTCCCTGCTCTTATTCCATACGCCTATGGCTTAGCCATGGGCGTATGGAATCGGGGAAGGGAAATTTAGTGTGTTATATATAAGCGGTGTAGACACACGCCAGTCACCGAAAGAACTCAATTCATTTCTTACAGTCGCTAACCCTAATTTCCCTGCTCTTGTTCCATACGCCTATAGCTTAGCCATGGGCGTATGGAATCAGAGAAGGAAATTTTAGCGTGTTATATATAAACGGTGTAGACACACGCCAGTCACCGAAAAGAACTCAATTCATTTCTTACAGTCGCTAACCCTAATTTCACCCTGCTCTTATTCCATACGCCTATAGCTTAGCCGCATGGGCGTATGGAATCGAAGAAGGAAATTTTAGTGTGTTATATATAAGCGGTGTAGACACATACCGAATCCTGAAAGAACTCAATTCATTTCTTACAGTCGCTAACCTAATTTCCCTGCTCTTATTCCATACGCCTATAGCTTAGCCATGGGCGTATGGAATCAGAGAAGGGAAATTTTAGCGTGTTATATATAAACGGTGTAGACACACGCCAGTCACCGAAAGAACTCAATTCATTTCTTACAGTCGCTAACTAATTTCCCTGCTCTTATTCCATACGCCTATAGCTTAGCCATGGGCGTATGGAATCAGAAGAGGAAATTTTAGCGTGTTATATAAGCAGGTGTGAACTACATGCCAGTCACCGAAAGAACTCAATTCATTTCTTACAGTCGCTAACCCTAATTTCCCTGCTCTTATTCCATACGCCTGTAAGCTTAGCCAAGGGCGTATGGAATCGAAAGGAAATTTTAGCGTGTTATATATAAACAGTGTGAGCCGCCAGTCCACCGAACGAACTCAATTCATTTCTTACAGTCGCTAACCCCTAATTTCCCTGCTCTTATTCCATGCGCCTGTAAGCTTAGCCGCGGGCGTATGGAATCAGAAAGAAGTACGCGTGTTATATATAAACGGTGTAGACACACATAAGTCACCGAAAGAACTCAATTCATTTCTTACAGTCGCTAACCCTAATTTCCCTGCTCTTATTCCATACGCCTATAGCTTAGCCATGGGCGTATGGAATCAAAGAAGGGAAATTTTAGTGTGTTATATATAAGCGGTGTAGACACACGCCAGTCACCGAAAGAACTCAATTCATTTCTTACAGTCGCTAACCCCTAATTTCCCTGCTCTTATTCCATACGCCTGTAAGCTTAGCGAGGCGTATGGAATCAGAGAATTTAGCGTGTTATATATAAGCAGTGTAGACACATGCCAGTCACCGAAAGAACTCAATTCATTTCTTACAGTCGCTAACCCTAATTTCCCTGCTCTTATTCCATACGCCTATAGCTTAGCCATGGGCGTATGGAATCAGAAGAAAAGAAATTTCTTGTGTTATATATAAGCGGTGTAGACACACGCCAGTCACCGAAAAGAACTCAATTCATTTCTTACAGTCGCTAACCCTAATTTCCCTGCTGTTATTCCATACGCCTATAGCTTAGCCATGGGCGTATGGAATCAGAGAAGGGAAATTTTAGTGTGTTATATATAAGCGGTGTAGACACACGCCAGTCACCGAAAGAACTCAATTCATTTCTTACAGTCGCTAACCCCTAATTTCCCTGCTCTTATTCCATACGCCTATAGCTTAGCCAAGGGCGTATGGAATCAGAGAAGGGAAATTTTAGCGTGTTATATATAAGCGGTGTAGACACATGCCAGTCACCGAAAGAACTCAATTCATTTCTTACAGTCGCTAACCCCTAATTTCCCTGCTCTTATTCCATACGCCTATAGCTTAGCCAAGGGCGTATGGAATCAGAAGAAGGGAAATTTTAGCGTGTTATATATAAACGGTGTAGACACACGCCAGTCACCGAACGAACTCAATTCATTTCTTACAGTCGCTAACCCCTAATTTCCCTGTCCTTATTCCATACGCCTATAGCTTAGCCATGGGCGTATGGAATCAGAGAAGGGAAATTTTAGCGTGTTGTATATAAGCGGTGTAGACACACGCCAGTCACCGAAAGAACTCAATTCATTTCTTACAGTCGCTAACCACTAATTTCCCTGCTCTTATTCCATACGCCTATAGCTTAGCCATGGGCGTATGGAATCAGAGAAGGGAAATTTTAGCGTGTTATATATAAGCGGTGTAGACACACGCCAGTCACCGAACGAACTCAATTCATTTCTTACAGTCGCTAACCCCTAATTTCCCTGTCTTATTCCATACGCCTATAGCTTAGCCATGGGCGTATGGAATCAGAGAAGGAAATTTTAGCGTGTTATATATAAGCGGTGTAGACACATGCCAGTCACCAAAAGAACTCAATTCATTTCTTACAGTCGCTAACCCCTAATTTCCCTGCTCTTATTCCATACGCCTATAGCTTAGCCATGGGCGTATGGAATCAGAGAAGGGAAATTTTAGTGTGTTATATATAGCGGTGTAGACACACGCCAGTCACTGAAAGAACTCAATTCATTTCTTACAGTCGCTAATCCTTAATTTCCCTGCTCTTATTCCATACGCCTATAGCTTAGCTATAGGCGTATGGAATCAGAGAAGGGAAATTTTAGCGTGTTATATATAAGCGGTGTAGACACATGCCAGTCACCGAAAGAACTCAATTCATTTCTTACAGTCGCTAACCCCTAATTTCCCTGCTCTTATTCCATACGCCTATAGCTTAGCCATGGGCGTATGGAATCAGAGAAGGGAAATTTTAGCGTGTTATATATAAGCGGTGTAGACACACGCCAGTCACCGAAAGAACTCAATTCATTTCTTACAGTCGCTAACTCATTTCCCTGCTTCTTATTCCATACGCCTATAGCTTAGCCATGGGCGTATGGAATCAGAGAAGGGAAATTTTAGCGTGTTATATATAAGCGGTGTAGACATGCCAGTCACCGAAAGAACTCAATTCATTTCTTACAGTCGCTAACCCTTAATTTCCTAAAGCCTTATTCCATACGCCTATAGCTTAGCCATGGGCGTATGGAATCAGAGAAGGGAAATTTTAGCGTGTTATATATAAGCGGTGTAGACACATGCCAGTCACCGAAAGAACTCAATTCATTTTTTACAGTCGCTAACCCTAATTTCCCTTGCTCTTATTCCATACGCCTATAGCTTAGCCATGGGCGTATGGAATCAGAGAAGGAAATTTTAGTGTTATATATAAACGGTGTAGACACACGCCAGTCACCGAACGAACTCAATTCATTTTCATAGTCGTTAACTCTACTTTGAGTTTATTCCATACGCCTATAGCTTAGCCATGTATGGAATCAGAGAAGGGAAATTTTTAGCGTGTTATATATAAGCGGTGTAGACACACGCCAGTCACCGAAAGAACTCAATTCATTTCTTACAGTCGCTAACCCCTACTTTCAGTTTATTCCATACGCCTATAGCTTAGCCATGGGCGTATGGAATCAGAGAAGGGAAAATTTTAGTGTGTTATATATAAGCGGTGTAGACACACGCCAGTCACCGAAAGAACTCCACCATTTCTACAGTCGTTAACCTCTACTTTGCTTCATTCCATACGCCTATAGCTTAGCCATGGGCGTATGGAATCAGAGAAGGGAAATTTTAGTGTGTTATATATAAGCGGTGTAGACACACGCCAGTCACCGAAAGAACTCAATTCATTTACAGTCGCTAACCTCATTTCGTTTTTATTCCATACGCCTATAGCTTAGCCATGGCGTATGGAATCAGAGAAGGGAAATTTAGTGTGTTATATATAAGCGGTGTAGACACACGCCAGTCACCGAAAGAACTCAATTCATTTCTTACAGTCGCTAACCCTTAATTTCCCTGTTCTTATTCCATACGCCTATAGCTTAGCCATGGGCGTATGGAATCAGAGAAGGGAAATTTTAGTGTTATATATAAGCGGTGTAGACACACGCCAGTCACCGAAAGAACTCAATTCATTTACAGTCGCTAACCCCTAATTTCTCAGTTTATTCCATACGCCTATAGCTTAGCCATGGGCGTATGGAATCAGAGAAGGGAAATTTTAGTGTGTTATATATAAGCGGTGTAGACACACGCCAGTCACCGAAAGAACTCAATTCATTTCTTACAGTCGTTAACTCTACTTTCAGTTCCATACGCCTATAGCTTAGCCATGGGCGTATGGAATCAGAGAAGGAAATTTTAGTGTGTTATATATAAGCGGCGTAGAAACACGCCAGTCACCGAAAGAACTCAATTCATTTCTTACAGTCGCTAACCCCTAATTTCCTGCTCTTATTCCATACGCCTATAGCTTAGCCAAGGGCGTATGGAATCAGAGAAGGGAAATTTTAGTGTGTTATATATAAGCGGTGTAGACACACGCCAGTCACCGAAAGAACTCAATTCATTTCTTACAGTCGTTAACTCCTCATTTCCCTTGCTCTTATTCCATACGCCTATAGTTTAGCCATGGGCGTATGGAATCAGAGAAGGGAAATTTTAGTGTGTTATATATAAGCGGTGTAGACACACGCCAGTCACCGAAAGAACTCAATTCATTTCTTACAGTCGCTAACCCCTAATTTCCTTGCTCTTATTCCATACGCCTATAGCTTAGCCATGGGCGTATGGAATCAGAGAAGGGAAATTTTAGTGTGTTATATATAAGCGGTGTAATAATACGCCAGTCACCGAAAGAACTCAATTCATTTCTTACAGTCGTTAACCCTAATTTTCCCTGTTTTATTCCATACGCCTATAGCTTAGCCATGGGCGTATGGAATCAGAGAAGGGAAATTTTAGCGTGTTATATATAAGCGGTGTAGACACACGCTAGTCACCGAAAGAACTCAATTCATTTCTTACAGTCGCTAACCTCAATTTCCCCTGCTCTTATTCCATACGCCTATAGCTTAGCCAAGGGCGTATGGAATCAGAGAAGGGAAATTTTTAGTGTGTTATATATAAGCGGTGTAGACACACGCCAGTCACCGAAAGAACTCAATTCATTTCTTACAGTCGTTGTCCCCTAATTTCCCTGTTTTTATTCCATACGCCTATAGCTTAGCCATGGGCGTATGGAATCAGAGAAGGGAAATTTTAGTGTTATATATAAAGGGTGTAGACACATGCCAGTCACCGAAAGAACTCAATTCATTTCACAGTCGTTAACCCCCTAATTTCCTGTTCTTATTCCATACGCCTATAGCTTAGCCAAGGGCGTATGGAATCAGAGAAGGGAAATTTAGTGTGTTATATATAAGCGGTGTAGACACACGCCAGTCACCGAAAGAACTCAATTCATTTCTTACAGTCGCTAACCTCAATTTCCCTGTTTTTATTCCATACGCCTATAGCTTAGCCATGGGCGTATGGAATCAGAGAAGGGAAATTTTAGTGTGTTATATATAAGCGGTGTAGACACACGCCAGTCACCGAAAGAACTGACCATTTCTTACAGTCGTTAACTCCTGATTTCTGTTATTCCATACGCCTATAGCTTAGCCATGGGCGTATGGAATCAGAGAAGGGAAATTTTAGTGTGTTATATATAAGCGGGGTGTAGACACACGCCAGTCACCGAAAGAACTCAATTCATTTCTTACAGTTTAATCCCCTAATTTCCTGTTTATTCCATACGCCTATAGCTTAGCCATGGGCGTATGGAATCAGAGAAGGGAAATTTTAGCGTGTTATATATAAGCGGTGTAGACACATGCCAGTCACCGAAAGAACTCAATTCATTTCTACAGTCGCTAACCCTTAATTTCCCCGTCTTCTTATTCCGTACGCCTACAGTTTAGCTATGGGCGTATGGAATCAGAGAAGGGAAATTTTAGCGTGTTATATATAAGTGTGGTGTAGACACACGCCAGTCACCGAAAGAACTCAATTCATTTCTTACAGTCGCTAACCCCTAATTTCCCCTGCCTTTATTCCATACGCCTATAGCTTAGCCATGGGCGTACTGAATCAGAGAAGGGAAATTTTAGTGTGTTATATATAAGCGGTGTAGACACACGCCAGTCACCGAAAGAACTCAATTCATTTCTTACAGTCGCTAACTCTACTGCTTCTTATTCCATACGCCTATAGCTTAGCCATATGCATGGAATCAGAGAAGGGAAATTTTATATGTGTTATATATAAGCGGTGTAGACACATGCCAGTCACCGAAAGAACTCAATTCATTTTACAGTTACGGTCCCCTTAATTTCCCTGTTTTTATTCCATACGTTTATAGCTTCTTAGCCATGGGCGTGTATGGAATCAGAGAAGGGAAATTTTAGCGTGTTATATATAAGCGGTGTAGACACACGCCAGTCACCGAAAGAACTCAATTCATTTCTTACAGTCGCTAACCCCTAATTTCCCTGCCTTTATTCCATACGCCTATAGCTTAGCCAAGGGCGGCTATGGAATCAGGAGAGGGAAATTTTAGTGTTATATATAAGCGGTGTAGACACACGCCAGTCACCGAAAGAACTCAATTCATTTCTTACAGTCGCTAACCCTAATTTCCCCTGTTTATTCCATACGCTCTATAGCTTAGCCATGGGCGTATGGAATCAGAGAAGGGAAATTTAGTGTGTGTTAATATAAGCGGTGTAGACACACGCCAGTCACCGAAAGAACTCAATTCATTTCTTACAGTCGCTAACCCCTAATTTCCCGCTCTTATTCCATACGCCTATAGCTTACACAAAGGCGTATGGAATCAGAGAAGGGAAATTTTAGCGTGTTATATATAAGCGGTGTAGACACACGCCAGTCACCGAAAGAACTCAATTCATTTCTTACAGTCGCTAACTCCCTTAATTTCGTTATTCCATACGCCTATAGCTTTGCCATGGGCGTATGGAATCAGAGAAGGGAAATTTTAGCGTGTTATATATAAGCGTGACACACGCCAGTCACCGAAAGAACTCAATTCATTTCTTACAGTCGCTAACACCCCTGTTTCCCTGCTCTTATTCCATACGCTCATAGCTTAGCCATGGGCGTATGGAATCAGAGAAGGGAATTTTAGTGTGTTATATATAAGCGGTGTAGGACACACGCCAGTCACCGAAAGAACTCAATTCATTTCTTACAGTCGCTAACCCCTAATTTCCCTGCTCTTATTCCATACGCCTATAGCTTAGCCATGGGCGTATGGAATCAGAGAAGGGAAATTTTAGTGTGTTATATATAAGCGGTGTAGACACACGCCAGTCACCGAAAGAACTCAATTCATTTCTGTTATCGCTAACCCCCAATTTCCCTGCTCTTATTCCATACGCCTATAGCTTAGCCATGGGCGTATGGAATCAGAGAAGGGAAATTTTAGTGTGTTATATATAAGTGGTGTAGACACACGCCAGTCACCGAAAGAACTCAATTCATTTCTTACAGTCGCTAACTCCTGTTTCGTTTATTCCATACGCCTATAGCTTAGCCATGGGCGTGGAATCAGAGAAGGGAAATTTTAGTGTGTTATATATAAGCGGTGTAGACACATGCCAGTCACCGAAAGAACTCAATTCATTTCTTAGTCGCTAACCCCCTCATTTCTTATTCCATACGCCTATGGCTTAGCCATGGGCGTATGGAATCAGAGAAGGGAAGTTCTTAGCGTGTTATATATAAGCGGTGTAGACACACGCCAGTCACCGAAAGAACTCAATTCATTTCTTACAGTCGCTAACCCCCTCAATTTCCCTGCTCTATTCCATACGCCTATAGCTTAGCCATGGGCGTATGGAATCAGAGAAGGGAAATTTAGTGTTATATATAAGCGGTGTAGACACACGCCAGTCACCGAAAGAACTCAATTCATTTCTTACAGTCGCTAACTCCCTAATTTCCCCGTTTTTATTCCATACGCCTATAGCTTAGCCATGGGCGTATGGAATCAGAGAAGGGAAATTTTAGCGTGTTATATATAAGCGGTGTAGACAGACGCCAGTCAAAATTTTAAAAAGAACTCAATTCATTTCTTACAGTCGCTAACCCCTAATTTCCCTGTTTATTCCATACGCCCATGGCTAAGCTATAGGCGTATGGAATCAGAGAAGGGAAATTTTAGCGTGTTATATATAAGCGGTGTAGACACACGCCAGTCACCGAAAGAACTCAATTCATTTCTTACAGTCGCTAACCCCTAATTTCCCTGCTCTTATTCCATACGCCTATAGCTTAGCCATGGGCGTATGGAATCAGAGAAGGAAATTTTAGTGTGTTATATATAAGCGGTGTAGACACACGCCAGTCACCGAAAGAACTCAATTCATTTCTTACAGTCGCTAACCCCTAATTTCCCTGCTCTTATTCCATACGCCTATAGCTTAGCCATGGGCGTATGGAATCAGAGAAGGGAAATTTTAGTGTGTTATATATAAGCGGTGTAGACACATGCCAGTCACCGAAAGAACTCAATTCATTTCTTACAGTCGCTAACCCCTAATTTCCCTGCTCTTATTCCATACGCCTATAGCTTAGCCATGGGCGTATGGAATCAGAGAAGGGAAATTTTAGCGTGTTATATATAAGCGGTGTAGACACACGCCAGTCACCGAAAGAACTCAATTCATTTCTTACAGTCGCTAACCCCTAATTTCCCTGCTCTTATTCCATACGCCTATAGCTTAGCCATGGGCGTATGGAATCAGAGAAGGGAAATTTTAGTGTGTTATATATAAGCGGTGTAGACACACGCCAGTCACCGAAAGAACTCAATTCATTTCTTACAGTCGCTAACCCCCTAATTTCCCTGTCTTATTCCATACGCCTATAGCTTAGCCAAGGGCGTATGGAATAAGAGAAGGGAAATTTTAGTGTGTTATATATAAGCGGTGTAGACACATGCCAGTCACCGAACGAACTCAATTCATTTCTTACAGTCGCTAACCCCTAATTTCCCTGCTCTTATTCCATACGCCTATAGCTTAGCCATGGGCGTATGGAATCAGAGAAGGGAAATTTTAGTGTGTTACATATAAGCGGTGTAGACACACGCCAGTCACCGAAAGAACTCAATTCATTTCTTACAGTCGCTAACCCCTAATTTCCCTGCTCTTATTCCATACGCCTATAGCTTAGCCATGGGCGTATGGAATCAGAGAAGGGAAATTTTAGTGTGTTATATATAAGCGGTGTAGACACATGCCAGTCACCGAAAGAACTCAATTCATTTCTTACAGTCGCTAACCCCTAATTTCCCTGCTCTTATTCCATACGCCTATAGCTTAGCCATGGGCGTATGGAATCAGAGAAGGGAAATTTTAGTGTGTTATATATAAGCGGTGTAGACACACGCCAGTCACCGAAAGAACTCAATTCATTTCTTACAGTCGCTAACCCCTAATTTCCCTGCTCTTATTCCATACGCCTATAGCTTAGCCATGGGCGTATGGAATCAGAGAAGGGAAATTTTAGTGTGTTATATATAAGCGGTGTAGACACATGCCAGTCACCGAAAGAACTCAATTCATTTCTTACAGTCGCTAACCCCTAATTTCCCTGCTCTTATTCCATACGCCTATAGCTTAGCCATGGGCGTATGGAATCAGAGAAGGGAAATTTTAGTGTGTTATATATAAGCGGTGTAGACACATGCCAGTCACCGAAAGAACTCAATTCATTTCTTACAGTCGCTAACCCCTAATTTCCCTGCTCTTATTCCATACGCCTATAGCTTAGCCATGGGCGTATGGAATCAGAGAAGGGAAATTTTAGTGTGTTATATATAAGCGGTGTAGACACACGCCAGTCACCGAAAGAACTCAATTCATTTCTTACAGTCGCTAACCCCTAATTTCCCTGCTCTTATTCCATACGCCTATAGCTTAGCCATGGGCGTATGGAATCAGAGAAGGGAAATTTTAGCGTGTTATATATAGTTTGTGTAGACACGCCAGTCACTGAAAGAACTCCAATTCATTTCTTACAGTTGTCTCTAATTTCCTTCTGCTCTATTCCATACGCCTATAGCTACTTTTATGCGTATGGAATCAGAGAAGGGAAATTTTAGTGTGTTATATATAAGCGGTGTAGACACATGCCAGTCACTGAAAGAACCTAATTCATTTCTTACAGTCGCTAACTCCCATCTCTATTTATACGCCTATAGCTACGCATGGGCGCGAAATCAGAGAAGGCACTAGTGTGTTATATAAGCGGTGTAGACATGCCAGTCACCGAAAGAACTCAATCTTTATTTACAGTCGCTATCCCCTAATTTCCTGCTTTTATTCCATACGCCTATAGTTTAGCCATGGGCGTATGGAATCAGAGAAGGGAAATTTTTAGTGTGTTATATATAAGCGGTGTAGACACACGCCAGTCACCGAAAGAACTCAATCATTTCTTACAGTCGCTAACTCCTTACTTCCTGGGTTTTTATTCCATACGCCTATAGCTTAGCCGCGGGCGTATGGAATCAGAGAAGGGAAATTTTAGTGTGTTATATAAGCGGTGTAGACACATGCCAGTCACCGAAAGAACTCAATTCATTTCTACAGTCAGTTAACCCTTAGCCTCAGCACCCATACGCCGACAGCTTAGCTATGGGCGCGGGAATCAGAGAAGGGAAATTTTAGTGTGTTATATATAAGCGGTGTAGACACATACAATACCGAAAGAACTCAATTCATTTCTTAACGTTATTCCTCTTAGATTTCCTGCTGACACGCCTATAGCTTAGCCATGGGCGTATGGAATCAGAGAAGGGAAATTTTAGCGTGTTATATATAAGCGGTAGACACGCCAGTCACCGAAAGGAACTCAATTCATTCTTTACAGTCGCTAACCCCATTTCCTGTTTATTCCATACGCCTATAGTTTAGCCATGGGCGTATGAGAAGGGAAATTTTAGCAAAAGAGAGTAAGCGGTGTAGACACACGCCAGTCACCGAAAGAACTCAATCTCATTTTTACAGTTAGCACTTGGTTTCTCGTGTTTATTCCATACGCCTATAGTTTAGCCATGGGCGTATGGAATCAGAGAAGGGAAATTTTAGTGTGTTATATATAAGCGGTGTAGACACACGCCAAGTCACTGAAAGAATCAGAATTCATTTCTAGTAGTCGTTAACCCCCTAATTTCCTGTTTTTATTCCATACGCCTATAGCTTAGCCAAGGGCGTATGGAATCAGAGAAGGGAAATTTAGTGTTATATATAAGCGGTGTAGACACACGCCAAATGTACCGAAAGAACTCAATTCATTTCTTATTAGAAGTCAACACCTCTATCTTCAGCGGACGAGACGTCTATAGCTTAGCCATGGGCGTATGGAATCAGAGAAGGGAAATTTTAGTGTGTTATATATAAGCGGTGTAGACACACGCCAGTCACCGAAAGAACTCAATCATTTTTGAGTCGTTAACTCCTTGATTTCCCTGTTTTTATTCCATACGCCTATAGCTTAGCCATGGGCGCAGGAATCAGAGAAGGGAAATTTTAGTGTTATATATAAGCGGTGTAGACACACGCCAGTCACCTTAGAAAGAACTCAATTCATTTCTACAGTCGCTAACCCCCTAATTTCCTTAAAGTTCCACATGCCTATAGCTTAGCCATGGGCGTATGGAATCAGAGAAGGGAAATTTTAGTGTGTTATATATAAGCGGTGTAGACACACGCCAGTCACCGAAAGAACTCAATTCATTTCTTACAGTCAGCACCACTTCCTCATGCTCTTATTCCATACGCCTATAGCTTAGCCATGGCGTATGGAATCAGAGAAGGGAAAATTATGTTATATATAAGCGGTGTAGACACGCCAGTCACCGGAAAGAACTCAATTCATTTCTTACAGTCGTTAACCCCCTTACTTCTGTGCTTCTTATTCCATACGCCTATAGCTTAGCCAAGGGCGTATGGAATCAGAGAAGGGAAATTATAGTGTGTTACATATAAGCGGTGTAGACACATGCCAGTCACCGAAAGAACTCAATTCATTTCTTACAGTCGCTAACCCCTAATTTCCCTGCTCTTATTCCATACGCCTATAGCTTAGCCATGGGCGTATGGAATCAGAGAAGGGAAATTTTAGTGTGTTATATATAAGCGGTGTAGACACACGCCAGTCACCGAAAGAACTCAATTCATTTCTTACAGTCGCTAACCCCTAATTTCCCTGCTCTTATTCCATACGCCTATAGCTTAGCCATGGGCGTATGGAATCAGGGAAGGGAAATTTTAGCGTGATATATAAGCGGTGTAGACACACGCCAGTCACCGAAAGAACTCAATTCATTTCTTACAGTCGCTAACCCCTAATTTCCTTGCTCTTATTCCATACGCCTATAGCTTAGCCATGGGCGTATGGAATCAGAGAAGGGAAATTTTAGCGTGTTATATATAAGCGGTGTAGACACACGCCAGTCACCGAAAGAACTCAATTCATTTCTTACAGTCGCTAACCCCTAATTTCCCTGCTCTTATTCCATACGCCTATAGCTTAGCCATGGGCGTATGGAATCAGAGAAGGGAAATTTTAGTGTGTTATATATAAGCGGTGTAGACACACGCCAGTCACCGAAAGAACTCAATTCATTTCTTACAGTCGCTAACCCCCTAATTTCCCTGCTCTTATTCCATACGCCTATAGCTTAGCCATGGGCGTATGGAATCAGAGAAGGGAAATTTTAGTGTGTTATATATAAGCGGTGTAGACACACGCCAGTCACCGAAAGAACTCAATTCATTTCTTACAGTCGCTAACCCCTAATTTCCCTGCTCTTATTCCATACGCCCATGGCTAAGCTATAGGCGTATGGAATCAGAGAAGGGAAATTTTAGCGTGTTATATATAAGCGGTGTAGACACATGCCAGTCACCGAAAGAACTCAATTCATTGCTGAAGATTAACGCATAAATTGCGGAAGTGGTGACTGTTTTTTTTTTTTAATTTTTTTCTCTGGCGAGCCCAATGGTAGTGCGCCTAATAAAGACTGGTGCCTCTTTCTAAATTACAACTCATTTATACACGTGAATATTTTGCATAAACATTGCCAATTTAATATTATTATGTCCCAAGCGGAAGATCATAATAGATGTGCAAATACTCCTTCGCTCCTACTTCAATCATCAAGTATTCACCTGCCCGGCAACGGTGATTGTCGTCGTAACAACTGGTTTAATTGAGAAACGCAGACGTTCTATGCGTTTATTTGCAAATCAGCACGATTATTTATTTCGGTGTGTTCGGATGTTTATATTTGACATAATTTTTTGAACAAATTTTATATTTGCTTGTTGGAGGTCCGTAATCATGTATTGGTCCGGTAATCAGGGGGTTGGTCCGTATTGGGCGTGTTGGTCCGTGGGCTGGGTGTTGGGTCCGTATTGCTGTGGTGTTGGTCCGTAATCGGGGTGGGTGGTTGGTCCGTAATAAGGTGTTGGTCCGTAATAAGGTGTTGGTCCGTAATCAGGTGTTGGTCCGTAAGCCTACGGTGTTGGTCCGTGGCCATGTTGGTCCAAGGTGTTGGTCCGTAATAAGGTGCTGTGGTGGGGTCCGCACAAGGTGTTGGTCCGTATTGGGTGTGTTGGTCCGTAATACGGTAAGCGGGTCCGTAATCAGGTGTTGGTCCGTAATCAGGTGTTGGTCCGTGTCATGTTGGTCCGTAATAAGGTGTTGGTCCGTAATAAGGTGTGTTATTGGTCCGTGTAATAAGTGTTGGTCCGTAATACGGTGTTGGTCCGTAATCAGGTGTTGGTCCGTAATCAGGTGTTGGTCCGTAATAAGTGTTGGTCCGTAATCAGGTGTTGGTCCGTAATCAGGTGTTGGTCCGTAATAAGTGTTGGTCCGTAATAAGGTGTTGGTCCGTAATAAGGTGTTGGTCCGTAATATGTTGGGTTGTCTTGGGTCATGTTGGTCCGTAATACGGTGTTGGTCCGTGATAAGGTGTTGGTCCGTAATAAGTGTTGGTCCGTAATACGGTGTTGGTCCGTAATAAGGTGTTGGTCCGTAATAAGGTGTTGGTCCGTAATTGGGTGTTGGTCCGTAATAAGTGTTGGTCCGTAATCAGGTGTTGGTCCGTAATCAGGTGTTGGTCCGTAATAAGGTGTTGGTCCGTATCAAGTGTTGGTCCGTAATACGGTGTTGGTCCGTAATAAGGTGTTGGTCCGTAATAAGGTGTTGGTCCGTAATACGGTGTTGGTCCGTAATGTGTTGGTCCGTAATAAGGTGTTGGTCCGTAATAAGGTGTTGGTCCGTAATAAGGTGTTGGTCCGTAATAAGTGTTGGTCCGTAATACGGTGTTGGTCCGTAATCAGGTGTTGGTCCGTAATCAGGTGTTGGTCCGTAATAAGTGTTGGTCCGTAATAAGGTGTTGGTCCGTAATAAGGTGTTGGTCCGTAATAAGTGTTGGTATCCGTAATACGGTGTTGGTCCGTAATCAGGTGTTGGTCCGTAATCAGGTGTTGGTCCGTAATAAGTGTTGGTCCAAAATCAGGTGTTGGTCCGTAATCAGGTGTTGGTCCGTAATAAGTGTTGGTCCGTAATAGTGTGTTGGTCCGTAATAAGGTGTTGGTCCGGTAATAAGGTGTTGGTTCGTAATAAGTGTTGGTCCGTAATACGGTGTTGGTCCGTGATAAGGTGTTGGTCCGTATTGCTGTTGGTCCGTAATACGGTGTTGGTCCGTAATAAGGTGTTGGTCCGGTAATAAGGTGTTGGTCTGCAATAAGTGTTGGTCCGTAATCAGGTGTTGGTCCGTAATCAGGTGTTGGTCCGTAATAAGGTGTTGGTCCGTAATAAGTGTTGGTCCGGTAATACGGTGTGTTGGTCCGTAATAAGGTGTTGGTCCGTAATAAGGTGTTGGTCTCGTAATACGGTGTTGGTCCGTAATAAGTGTTGGTCCGTACTCAGGTGTTGGTCCGTAATCAGGTGTTGGTCCGTGGTCATGTTGGTCCGTAATACGGTGTTGGTCCGTAATCAGGTATTGGTCCGTAATCAGGTGTTGGTCCGTATAAGTGTTGGTCCGTAATAAGGTGTTGGTCCGTGAAGGTGTTGGTCCGTAATCAGGTGTTGACCGTAATCAGGTGTTGGTCCGTAATCAGGTGTTGGTCCGTAATAAGGTGTTGGTCCGTAATCAGGTGTTGGTCCGTGATAAGGTGTTGGTCCGTAATAAGTGTTGGTCCGTAATACGGTGTTGGTCCGTAATCAGGTGTTGGTCCGTAATAAGGTGTTGGTCCGTAATAAGGTGTTGGTCCGTAATCAGGTGTTGGTCCGTAATAAGGTGTTGGTCCGTAATCAGGTGTTGGTCCGTGATAAGGTGTTGGTCCGTAATAAGGTGTTGGTCCGTATTAAGGTGTTGGTCCGTAATCAGGTGTTGGTCCGTAATAAGGTGTTGGTCCGTGATAAGGTGTTGGTCCGTAATATGTTGGTCCGTAATCAGGTGTTGGTCCGTAATCAGGTGTTGGTCCGTGATAAGGTGTTGGTCCGTAATAAGTGTTGGTCCGTAATCAGGTGTTGGTCCGTAATCAGGTGTTGGTCCGGGTAATAAGGTGTTGGTCCGTGGGTCATGTTGGTCCGTAATACGGTGTTGGTCCGTATTGGCAGTGTTGGTCCGTAATAAGGTGTTGGTCCGTAATAAGGTGTTGGTCCGTGGGCTGTGGGTGTGTTGGTCCGTAATAAGTGTTGGTCCGTAATAAGGTGTTGGTCCGTATTGGGCGGTGTTGGTCCGTAATAAGGTGTTGGTCCGTAATACGGTGTTGGTCCGTAATAAGGTGTTGGTCCTGGTAATCAGGTGTTGGTCCGTAATAAGGTGTTGGTCCGTAATAAGGTGTTGGTCCGTAATAATTGTTGGTCCGTAATAAGGTGTTGGTCCGTAATAAGGTGTTGGTCCGTAATCAGGTGTTGGTCCGTAATAAGGTGTTGGTCCGTAATCAGGTGTTGGTCCGTAATAAGGTGTTGGTCCGTAATAAGTGTTGGTCCGTAATAAGGTGTTGGTCCGTAATAAGTGTTGGTCCGTAATAAGGTGTTGGTCCGTAATCAGGTGTTGGTCCGTAATCAGGTGTTGGTCCGTGATAAGGTGTTGGTCTGTAATAAGTGTTGGTCCGTAATAAGGTGTTGGTCCGTAATAAGTGTTGGTCCGTAATCAGGTGTTGGTCCGTAATAAGGTGTTGGTCCGTAATAAGGTGTTGGTCCGTAATAAGGTGTTGGTCCGTAATAAGGTGTTGGTCCGTAATCAGGTGTTGGTCCGTAATAAGGTGTTGGTCTGTAATAAGGTGTTGGTCCGTAATAAGGTGTTGGTCCGTAATCAGGTGTTGGTGTGATATCTAATTTAGGTAGTTGTGATTACAAGTTACTTCGTGCGGTGTCCAAAATAAAACAATTTTGAAACTACGTACTTTTAAAAACAAAAAAACCTAACATGACAGTATTTATGCAATGCATTAAAATTAATCAAGCGAATTTGGAATAAAACGTGTTTTTTATAACAAAAAACAATTAATGTTTCTATGGTGAGCAAAATAAAACTCTTTAGAAGAATAAAAAAGTTCACTTCCACGCTTCAAAGGTGTGTCTTGAAATGGGAGAAGTTCACTTAAGTTTATCCTGTCTGAAACAATCCAGCACATATATAAATCTACCATCCGCCTGTGCATTGAATACTGCTGCCATATCTGGTCGGGTTCCCCTGCTAACCACATAGAGGTCCTTAACAAAATCCAACGTAGAATCTGTAATGTGATCGATCCCGACTTGGCAACTCATATACAGTCACTTTCTCACCGGCGCAATGTGGCTTCCCTGTCTCTCTTCTACAAATACTTTCAAGACTTCTTCTCAATATACTTAACTCGATGGTGCCCCTTATGTATGAATTTACTCGAGCCACAGGATTAGCAACTAGGCATCTACCTCCCATTAGCATGGAACAGGCTTGCCTTTCAGAGAGTAAAACACTACGCCTCCTTGACCTTACACTCTCGGCGGACCTCAAATGGAATGACTATATCGAATCCATTGCTAAATTCGCCGCTATGAAAGTCGGTTCTCTGTGCAGGGCTCGGAAGTTTTTCCCGTCGTAATCTATCCTGCACATATATAAATCTACCATCCACCCGTGCATTGAATACTACTGCCATATTGGGTCGGTTGCTCCTGCTATCCACCTAGGTGTCAATGACAAAATCCAACGGAGAATCACTAATGTGATCGATCCCGACTTGGCAGCTCAGATACAGTCACTTTCTCACCGGTGCAATGTGGCTTCCCTGTGTCTCTTCTACAAATACTTTCATAGCTTCTGTTCAGTTGAACTTAGCTCAATGGTACCACCATACATGAATTTGCTCGAGCCACAACATTTTACTGTGAAATGAATAAAATATAAACGCAAATTCTACTCCAGCAGCTTCTTTTCTCGCACTTCCCGCCTGTGGAATTCTCTTCTGTTACTTGCGTCCCCGACAGCTACAATCTCCAAGAATTTAAATGTAAAGTCAATAGTCATCTCCTATCTCACTAACCTGCATCCTCTTTCTCGTGGAATTCCCTTCCGTTTACTTCCTTTCCTGACAGCTACAATCTCCAAGAATTTAAATGTAAAGTCAATAGTCATCTCCTATCTCACTAACCTGCATCCTCTTTCTCGTGGAATTCCCTTCCGTTTACTTCCTTTCCTGACAGCTACAATCTCCAAGAATTTAAATGTAAAGTCAATAGTCACCTCCTATCTCACTAACCTGCATCCTCTCTCATGCTCCTTTCTTCGTTCACTCCACTCTCATCAGTATTCTCATCCTTCTCTTACCCACTTCCTGACACCCCCTATAACCTGTCACTCTTTCTCACAATTTTCCTCCTATGTAACCCTTTACATTAATGCCTTCCTTAGGGTGATATGATTATAAAATATCCATTGAAGTGCGTTTAATAAATACCTTCTTTTTTTCTTGTTTTTAATCGTTTCACCCCAAGCAAGGCGGCACCGCAGGGGCTTGCATAAGAGTGTAAAAGTTTAGGCAAGAAGAGAGTGAAGAGAAAGACGAACCAGTTACAGGGGTGTAAGAGAAAGAGCAAGAGAAGGATGGGAACACAGGTGTGAAGACAGTTGTGAAGGTAGAGAGAAAGGAAGAGAACAAGATACACGGGGTGATGTAGAAAAAACTGGAGTCAAGTGTATAAGAGATGGGTATTGACATTGCATTTAAATTCCTGGAGGTTGTAGACGTCAGGAAAGGAAGCATATGGAAGGGAGTTCCACAGGCAGGAAGTGCGAGAAAAGAATCTGATGGAGTAGAACTATCGCCAGCATTTGGTTGATCTATCTGTAAATGGGGTGGGACCATGTTGCCGGTTTGGTTGCACCAGTAAATTATTGTGGAGGGGCACCAGTGACCTAAGTTCGTCGGAGCAGACGCCATGAAAATATTTGTAGAAGAGACAACGGGAAGCCACATCCCGCCGGTGAGAAAGTGGCTGGAGTCGCGCTGTTCTGTTCGAAATTCTTAGCACCTGAAGAAGGTCAGAGCGTCCAACGGCCGAAACGTCGTAAAAATAGCAACAAAAGTGAAGACAAAAGTCCGAATAATGTAAATACTGTGAAGAATGAGAATTGAAGATATATCACTGGTTCTTGGCATTGAGTTGATGGCTGACGTCTAACCGACGTCTATATCCACTGGGCCATGTGTCCTTAAGTGGATACAGACGCTGGTTATTTCCTATGACTTGACCGAAAGAGTTGTGAGTTCAATACCAGGCTACAGCAGTGTTGAAGAAAGAAACTTACAGGGTTAGAGGGAGACATCTTGTCACTGTTTCTCATAACTTTCCTCCTATGTAATCCCCTGCACAACAGTGGCAGCAAAATGTCTTTCTTGGGGCAATATGATTATGAAAAAAATTCTATACTATTCTAATAGGGATCAATTCTACATTACAATCAGTATATAAACTGATCCCCCACTTTATGGTCACAGTCATCCTTCTCTTACCCACTTCCTGACACCCCCTATAACCTGTCACTCTTTCTCATAACTTACCTCCTATGCAACCCCCTGCTCAACAGTGGCAGTAAAATGTCTTTCTTGGGGCAATATGATTATGAAAAAAAATTCTATACTATTCTAATAGGGATCAATTAGTATATAAACTGATCCCCCACTTTATGGTCACAGTCATCCTTCTCTTACCCACTTCCTGACACCCCCTATAACGTGTCACTCTTTCTCATAACTTACCTCCTATGTAACCCCCTGCTCAACAGTGGCAGTAAAATGTCTTTCTTGGGGCAATATGATTATGAAAAAAAATTCTATACTATTCTAATAGGGATCAATTCTACATTACAATCAGTATATAAACTGATCCCCCACTTTATGGTCACAGTCATCCTTCTCTTACCCACTTCCTGACACCCCCTATAACCTGTCACTCTTTCTCATAACTTACCTCCTATGTAACCCCCTGCTCAACAGTGGCAGTAAAATGTCTTTCTTGGGGCGATATGATTATAAAAAAAAGAATATATATACGTCATTTATTAACTCAAGTATTTAGTATAAATCTGAGTGCCGGACTAAAAAATCGATACTTTTATCCGTTAATTCCGGATAAAGTGCAAAGATTCTTCCCAATTTCCAAGGTTGTTTCCAAGTGTTTCTGTATAATTAAGGTCTTATTCAGTGCTTATCAATTAACAAATCGTTCATTCAAACAATCAATTGATATCAACGTTTTCATATTTGTCTTACATGTAATCGTTAAAGTTCGCTACTGAAGAATCCCCCCCCCCGAGTCACAATAAATAAGTTCAGAACTCCCTGGGTGTCCGACATATGAAGCCTTGGGGTACATTAACCCGAGTCAATTATTTATCGACATGTATATCAATCTATGCCATTCTGTTTGCACATACGTAGCTAAACTAATCCACAGAAAAGTAAATCGGGTTACGGACATATCACGTTGAATCACCAGTTCTTGTACGATGACTGAAGTTAAGCAACGTCGAGCCTGGTTAGTACCTAGATGAGTGACTGCTTGGGAATAACGGGTGCTGCAATTTTGGATGTACAAGTGGTAGAAATCGCTTACAACCATATCAAGTCGAAACATGCTCTCACCGATGGTTAAGCAACGTCGAGCCTGGTCAGTACCTAGATGGGTGACCGCTTGGAAATAACAGGTGTTGTAATCTTCAATGTGCAGGTGGTATAAAATGCTTACAACTATATCTTGTTGAAACACTTGTTCTTGCGCAATAACTGAAGTTAAGGAACGTCGAGCCTGGTCAGTACCTAGATGGGTGACCATTTGGGAATAACAGGTGCTGTAATCTTGGATGTGCAAGTGGTATAAAGAGCTTACAATCATATCAGGTCGAAACATCTGTCCTCGCACAATCATCGAAGTTAAGCAACATCGAGCCTGGTCAATACCTCTACGGATCACTGCTCTAAACTTTAATGTGCAGAGGGTGTAATGGATAATGCCTCGGAAATGAAAATCGGAGAACCGAGTTCGAATTCCAGTCAGATTCGTTATACTGTCAAGCGTTTATATCATTATTATCTCTAAAAGTTATGACAATCGATGAATATTTTCTGGCTTTAAATAACCAGAGAAGAAGTTGATAAACCATAAAAAATAAAGTAATCGATCACAGACTAATCCGAAAAAAGCAAATATTACACATCTGATGTCTGATTTTACGCATAATCTTTTTTTTTTGTTTGTTTTTTTTTTTTTTTTTTTTTTTTTTTTCAAATATGCTATCGCGAAAGCCTGAACTCTAGTTAAATATATTGAACATTATATGCTTGGGTGATCATGTCTCTTTCGGTTGCTACAGAGCCCAAATTATCCTGCTATTTAACCCATAGCTAAAGGGAGAAAATATGAGACCGTGGCAACAATAAAGAGTTCAAAAGGTCAATTTCATTATTTTTATTTGAACGAAAAGATTGGGAACCTTATGAATAAGAGATAGTCAGTCAGTTAAGTGCCATAAGTGAAACACGCTTGGGCGATCATGTCTCGAAAGAGACATGACTAACTGGGCAGAAGATTATCCCGCAGTAGGTTGCCATTGCTTTCTGCGGTAGACTGGTTGCCGACCAAGGCTATAGAACCCAATCTGTCCTGTTATTTGACTCATAGCTAGAGGGGAAAGAAATGTATTATATTATTATGTAGTAATTAGTGGGGGATCAGTTTCCTATTGTTATGAAGTAATAAACTGATCCCCCACTATATGACCAGTAGACGCCTTAATCATTATTCCAACTATTATATTCAGCCAGTCAGTTAAGTGCCATAAGTGAAACACGCTTGGGCGATCATGTCTCGAAAGAGACATGACTGACTGGGCAGAAGATTATCCCGCAGTAGGTTGCCATTGCTTTCTGCGGTAGACTGGTTGCCAGCCAAGGCTATAGAGCCCAATCTGTCCTGTTATTTAACCCATAACTGGAAGGAATAGACGGATTAATACCTTTCCCAAGGGTATTTGCACGTAAGTGAATACAATGGATTCAACAGGAATTCGAACTCGGCTCCCCGATTTCTCGTTCCGAGCCGATATCCACTGTACCACAACGCACATATGGGCAGAATGTGATAGATAAATACGTTACTAACTCTGCTTTTTTTAAAAAACCATATGAACTAAACAGAAAGTAATCGTTATTATCTTTTTTTTTGTCATATCACCCCGAGCAAGGCGGTAATGCCACTGATGTGCAGGGGTTCTTTCCTTCTTTCCTTACTTCTTTCCTTTCCCCATTGGCCACCCTATTAACGCCCTTGACCAAAATTGTTACCAAAAAGTATAAAAGGATTTTAAACTTGCTGGCAGTAACACACGTGGGTTTTGGAGATCCAAGTGTCTTCTTGAATATGGTAAAAATTAAGCCATTTTGTTTTTTATTTTTATTTATTTTTATCCTCTTTTATTTTGCCCGTTTTTGTATCATTTCTAACTTTCATGTCTAATTTGAAGGATTTTTTTTTCTAGCGGAAATTTCGTTGACTAGACTTAACTAAGTTAAAACTTAGCAAGTTACTAACCTAATTTTTTTAATTGGAGTAGATAGACTAAACTATCGCCCGGTTCACACACCACCCACGTCTATTGAACAGGTGAAGAGGTTCATCCCTTGTTCCTTGTTCCTATATATATATATTTTTTGTTTTTACTTTTTTCAGTGCAGTCCTATCGATTACCCTCTTAGCTTTACGATTGACAAAAGAAATTTGAAAAATGTCAATATTTAAACATTTTCTAGTGGAGGGGTCAGTTTCTCGTTCAACGTTATAGTAATTCGAGCCTCCATTTTGAAACCATTCGCCGGTACGACATTACCGCCACCTGTAAATTTGTTTATTATCATTTTTTTTTAACTTTTTTCCAGTGCAATATTATCTTTTACACCTTAAACTTTACGAATGACAAACAAATTTTCAAAAATTTCAATATTTAAACAATTTTAGTGCGGGGACAAGTTTCTTATAGTGATTTGAAAATGGAGGATCGATTTACTATAACGTTGTATGAGAAACTGATACCCCTCACACATTTATTTAAATATTGTAATTTTTCAATTTTTTTTTAAAATCGGAAAGTTTAAGTAACAATCGATAAAACTGCGCTGAAAAAAGTAATTAAAGAAAAATGAAAAACAACGAAATTAACATAAACAAATCGACCCCCAATTTCCGATCCATCGTAAACAAACATATCTGCTCTGAAATGTATCGTAATGTCAACAAATGTAAACATGTTCCGGAAATCAACGAATTTCAAACAATTCATTTCAAATTGTCGGTTGCTTTTTACCAAGTTTCGTTAAAATTCCTTGATTTCCGTAACTGGAGGCTATTCGTGGTCGAGAGGTCTAAGACGTTACCAGATCAAATGGTAGCTTCCCCTATATAAATAGGGGTTGTAGGTTCGAATCCTGCCCAATGGCACACATTTTCGTAATAAAAATTTATCGTAAATAATCAGGCCGGTAGAAATAAATATATAATACTGTCTCATTAAAAACAGAATATCTACTTAAATACGAGTATCGATAAAAAATAATGTTCAAACAATTCATTTCAAATTGTCGATTGCTTATAACCAAGTTTCGTTAAAATTCGTTGATTTTCGTAATATATATATATATATATATATATATATATAATAATAATAATAATATTTATTAATAAATTATAACATTGATATGTTATAATATCACTACAAAAGTAGCTATTTTGTTTCGACACTTTTTGTGTCTTTTCAAGTGATGTTGTTATTTCGAAATGAATGGCTTTAAAAGGTTAAGAACAAGCAACACCTCTTTCATCAGGGAGGCATTATTGTATGTACAATGTGGACCAATCAGAGTAAAGCAACTTTTATTTTGGAGAATATGTGGGAAGACTTAAAATTAATCTTGGTGGGCATTGGTATTAAAATTTTATTTATTATTCCACCCATACTTGGATATATATATATATATATATATATATATATATATATATATAATCTTCTGTCTGATGCACGACTCGGAGTTTTATGCGTTGTACAATCATCAGGTACAAATTTCAAACTGATAGTTTAACAGATTTGAATTTAACTACACCCGGTGTTCATGGAAATTATATCTTATAAAGTTGAGTTACTGCTATTTTTAATCACAAGATTAAAAACTTAAATATTCTATGGTTACATGTGGATAAAATTTTAAATTTAAACTTAAAATTTATAATTAAAGTTAAAATAAAATAAAAATGAAAATAAAAAATAATAAAATGCAGGGAGAAGAAATCAAAGGGGCGTAAATCATCATTAGTCTTAAAAATATAAATATTCAAATATTACATGTACATAAAAATCTAGAAGAAATTATAATTTTAAAATTTTAAATCTAAACTTATTTATAAATGGAACTTTGTGTGTGTGTGTGTCTGTGTGTGTGTTTCCGTTACCTATAGACTCCAAAAGGGCTGAACCGATTTTCTTGAAAATTTACACAGTTGTACTATAAGCGTCTGCGAGTGTTCTTAGCTAGGTTTTGTGTCGAGGTACCCCTGATAAATAGCGAAAATCGATAATCGAAAAAATCGGGTTATAGAAGGAGTGGTCCGATTTTAATCAAATTTCATACATTCATAGACAAAGACAATAGAAACGATATTCAGAAGTTTCAAGGTTGCAGTTCTTGCAATAGTGCAGAAAATTGATAACATATATATATAAAAGTCAAGATGTTTGTGTGTGTGTCTGTTTATTTGCCTGTATGTCTGTATTTTTTCAGCCCTTTTATTTAATTTTTGCTTCGGATTTGGTTCTATGTAGGTATAATTGTAGTTCTTAGTCTCAGCCATGATACCATTTACTCAGAGGACTTATTTAGCCTTCAAAATTCAGTTTACGAAGAAAAAAGCTTATTTGATATCAATACCAGAAAATCAAAATTTGACTTACATCCATTCATTTCTCTTTCAGTCTACGGTTTCGCTTTAACTGGAAACAACTATTGCTTTTTAGTCTTTCGTGCCAACGTCCAAAGAGTCTGAGCTCCAGGACCATGGATTAGTTTTAAAGCTCTTATTACACCCGAGCAACGCCGGGCTATACTGCTAGTTTTAAATAAAAATAAGAATACGATAAAAGAAAAGAAAAAAATGAAAGGAAAAATTAAGATGTAAAATTTAGAATTAAAGTGTAAGGAGTAGAAATAAAAGGGGTTTAATTAATAATTGTTAAAAGTAATATTGCGGGAGAAGTTATTTTATTTACTGTTGTTTAAAGACGACAACATGTGGTTGTTAAAATCTTATCTTCCACCTTTTAGAAGTATTGGCCATTCAATGGGCAGGTTTTATTTTTTCGGGAGTTGTAATTATTTTTAGGAGTGCCATTTTTGCTATTATTTAAGTGGCAGATGTTTGTGTGGGCCAGATAGGTATTTGATACCATAACATTATGTTATGAAATATATTTATCTGTTTTTAACGCAACTATAACTTTGACATTGTTTTTGGTGGAGATTTTTTGTGTGGTTGAATGGCAGAAATGGTTATGAATTCAGTTAAGGAATAGTTAACTAACGTTAGCTTGAACGTTACGACGAAGGGTGGGTTAAATCAAATAAGTGAATTCTGCTTATTTTCTGCCTACCTTATTTTTAATGGAGAATTCTAAACTAGTGTTGAGTAATTTTTTCTAACGCATTAATGTATTTAATTTTAGAATTGTCAAAAAATTTCCTTATTGCTAGAGTTGCTACTTAAACGAAATTGGATAGATTTGTGTAGGTTTTGGTGATTCTCTGGGCGTGATTTGATTCCCTGTTGATGTATGTGTGGTTGTGTGAGTCCTGAGTGTATGGCTTGTACAGGCCATGGCTCAGGTCGAAAGTAACAGATAAGGAATTTCCGACTTTAGCGTTAGTTAAGGTGGTAAGATCATGGTCTTTGAAAAATTTTAATAAACCCTTTCTGAGTTTATCCGTTTTTTGTGGATTAGTTTTGAGAGGGATTATCCTTCTGTCAAATGACCTCAAATAAAATGACTAAATCGAATCCATAGCTTCATCTACTGCTAGGGAAGTTAGTTCACTATGTAGCGCCAGGAAGTTTTTCATGTTAGTATCTATGTTGTGAAATATATTTATCTATTTTTAAAGCAATTATAACTAATTTTGATCTTGTTTTTGGTGGAGATTTTTTTTTTAGAATGGTAGAAACGTTTATGAATTAAGTTAAGGAATAAGTTTACCAATGTTAGTTTGAACATTACGACTGAGGGTTGGGTTAAACCAAATAGTGTTACATTTAAGTGATTTCTGCTTATTTCTGCCTACCTTATTTTTAATGGAGAATTCTAAACTATTGCTGAGTTTTCTTTTTTCTAACGCATTAATGTATTCAATTTTAGAATTGTCAAAAATTTCCTTATTGCTAGAGTTGCTACTTAAACGAAATTGGATAGATTTGTGTAGGTTTTGGTGATTCTCTGGGTGTGATTGGTAATTCCCTGTTGATGTATGTGTGGTTGTGTGAGTCCTGAGTGTATGGCTTGTACAGGCCATGGCTCAGGTCGAAAGTCACAGATAAGGAATTTCCAACTTTAGCGTTATTTAAGGTGGTAAGATCATGGTCTTTGAAAGATTTTAATAAACCCTTTCTGAGTTTATCCGTTTTTTGTGGATTACTTTTACGGGGGATTACCAATCCCTCGTCTCGGTAAATTTTGGTGTTACATAACTCGAAAATGTTCCTAAGATTCCAGAGCAAATTGAGCTCTACCAAGTTGCAGGCTGCTGCAGAATCATACGCCCTCGTGAAGATGCAGGAACTAGGGTTGCTTTTTCTAGTCCACAGGCATTCATCGTAAAATAAAATAGATTTCTGGGCCTGTTTGCTAATGACGATGTCTCGATGGGGCAGTAATTTTGATCCACATTTAAGGCTGCAGTTGAAAGTTTTTCAGATATAGATGGGTTGTAGTCACAAATATCGAACTGGATGAAAATGCATTCACTTTTATTTTTTATTTTTGTGAACCAATCAATTGCTTCGGCTGTATTCTTCCATTGGTTCATGCCTAAGGCATTCTTAATTAATGTGGAAGCTCTTTTTAGGATAATTTTGCTAATTCTACCTATGTAGTTTTTTGAAGGGTTTAATAATCCATATTGTGGGTTGTTAATGAAATTGTCTTTGCAATGAATGCCTGTTGTTTATGTAAAATTGGTACCCTATCATTTATTTTTTATTACTTAGTTATATATAATTAACTGCGTGTCCTTCTGTCCGCTCATATCTATCTATCTATCTATCTATCTATCTATCTATCTATCTATCTATCTATCTAGGTTTCTCTTAATATCTATCTATCTATCTATCTATCTATCTATCTATCTATCTATCTATCTATCTATGTAGGTTTCTCTTAATATCTATCTATCTATCTATCTATCTATCTATCTATGTAGGTTTCTCTTAATATCTATCTATCTATCTATCTATCTATCTATCTATCTATCTATCTATGTACCCTCGTTACTAATATGTACTTATCGATCCATATCTGCCTGCTCATATCCATCTATAATTTTATCTACGTAACTATTGATCTTAGTCTGTTTCTATCTATCTATCTATCTATCTATCTATCTATCTATCTATCTATCTATCTATCCGGCCCAACTCTATTTTGGCGAAAGTGTAGAGAGAAATGAGCCCGAAGCCCTCTTTTCCTGGCTTTGTATTGAGACTGGTAAGAGATCTTATCATCGGAGAGGGATAGGTTTTGCAACATTTAGTTACCCAAGACATACTCTCCTATTAATGAATACACTCCGGTTTCTAACCTAGATATGTGCGTTGTGGCGCAGTGGATATGGACTCGGAACGACAAATCGGGGAACCGAGTTCGAATTCCAGTTGAATTCCTCGCATTCATTTACGCATAAATACCCATGGGAAAGGTAATAATCCGTCTCTCCCCTCCAGTTATGGGTTAAATAATAAGACAGATTGGGTTCTATAGCCTTGGCTGGGAACCAGTCTACCGCAGAAACAATGATAACCTACTGCGGGATAATCTTCTGCCCAGTCAGTCATGTCTTTTTGGAGACATGATCACCCAAGCGTGTTTCACGTATGGCACTTAACTGACTGACTATCTCTTATTCATAAGGTTCCCAATCTTTTCGTCCTTCTGTGTGCCACTTAACTGAATATTGGGTGAACTGATTAGTGGCTCAGTTTTGCCATGACCTCACGACCACACTCGCTCACTGGATTGAGGATGATGATGATGATGATCATCATCATCATCATAATCACGTAGCTAAAAGAAAAGGTGTGCCTAAGTAGGTACGTGTCGCGAATCTTGTGGTTCACTGCGTACACGTCATGTGCTGATGTAGCTCTGATCACAGGACGTCCATATAAAGGTACGCCACCAACGCCAGTTCGTGTTGTCGAAAAAGATTAAACGGTTTTAAATAAAGGAAACCTGACTTGTCCTTGACTCTGGGGCCAAAATTCGGAATAAAGTTCCTGTTCCCAGCTATAGAACCGCAAACTCGTGTTTGGTTTCTTTTCCTAACCATTAGACAAAGCACAGGCCACAACAGACATCAGTGTCTAACCATCAAAGCTAGTATTATTACACTTTATTATTTATCTCTAATCCTATATTATTGTATGTTTCTTTTGTAATCGTTATATCTTCTGTCACTAACCCAATGGCCCTGATCTGACGTCTGCCTTCAACCAGTCTGCCCGGTTCCGTTTCTCAGATATTATCACTCTCCGTTGTTATCTACAAAGAGAAAAGAAAATAGTATAGAATTCGCTAAGCCCTTCTTTGTTTTGTTTTAAAGAAAAGATTCCATTTGATCGACTCTTTCTTCTTTTTAATTTTTTATTAATTTTTATTTTGCTTCCTCGGTCACAACTACAACAAATGGTGGCCAGTGTGGCTGAAAAACACTTGACCACCGTCCGTTGCTCTATCCCGTCTTTCTTGCCCCATTAAGCAGATAAAAATAAGCAAGTGCGATAAATTACTGTGTCCGGCTTCGTTCTGACAGTAATTACACAATCATTAATGTCCACTCAGAACGAGCTTCAGTTGGCCTTCACCTGTAAACGGAACGGTCAATACTGCTGCCCGATACTCTCTGGCCGTATCTATGTCCTGGTTAGCGTGCTTCAGACCTTTCTTGGCCTGTCTACAGTCATAGGCACTTACCATGCATTTGATACAAGGTTGATAATGTTAAGTCTATGGATTGTTCAAAATGATGAGAATGATGATAAAATTGCGACGCAAATTATTGGATTCCTCTTTTCGCTAATAACGTTAATTTAAGATAATTACAGCTTAGTGTAATCCTAAATTTATGAAAACAACAAACATTATGGATCAAAAATTTTGGGGCCATCTTTTGTATTTAGTAATTAGTACGTTTCACGGCTTCTTTAGTTTATTCCGTTCCTGCTATACTCAGATATTGAAACAAACAGATCACCCAGTAAATCCCGGGCCTGACATATAGATGACGCCATTAATAAAAGATTCATTAGATTTCTATGGCACGTGACAAAATTTGGGCCCAATCGGATTATTAGTTTACAAATTACAGTTATTTAACTGAAACTACTGTTGCAAATTTTCAAAACAATGGAAAAATCTAAATTTCGTGTGTTGATAAAGTATTGTTTTCTGATGAGAAAAGTAACTGTTCAAGCAAAGCAATAGCTTGATAAGTGTTATACCGACTCTGCTCTATCGGATACAACGGCTAAGAAGTGGTATGCTGACTTTAAATGCGGTTGTGTAGGTACAAATGATGCTGAAAGTTCAGGTCGCCCAAAATCAGCAGTTGTCTCGGAAAAGAATAAAAAATCCACAAACTCGTTTTGGCTGATCGTAAATTGAAGTTGCGTGAGAGAGAAGAGGAGTTAAACATATCAGAAGACAGTGAATTCACCGTTTTGCATGAACGTTTGTCAATGAGAAAGCTGCGTTCAAAGTGGGTGTCGCGTTTGCTCATAGAAAAGAAGCTGCTGGAGTAAAATTGTTGTCTGCATTTCGTTGATCTAACTGTGAAGGGGTGGAACCTTATTGCCACTCTGGTTGCACGAGTAAATTCTAGTGGCGGTGGCACCAGTCGGAGTAGAAGCCATGAAAATATTTGTAGAACAGACATAGGGAAGCCACATCCCACCGGTGAGAAAGTGGCTGGAGTCGAGCTGCTACGTCAGGACCTGTCACGTTACAACTTCTTCTTTGGAGAGTATCGAGAAAACTAAAATGAACAGCCGAGGCGCCTGACCATACATGACAGCAATATTTCATTCACTGACGGATGGTTGATTTGTTGATTCCTAGCAGTTGATTTAGCTATTGACAATGTAATGATTCCACTTGAGGTCGGAAGATAAGGTAAGGCCGAGAAGGTGCAATATATTGCTTTCAGGGAGACTAGATTGGCTCATGCTTATGGGGGGCAGGAGAGGTTGCTTGTGATGGTTGACAGCAGTTTCGTTTTTGAAGCATTAAAATTTTCAAGCCACTTCTTACCGCAGTCCACCACTGGGTGTAGATCCTTCTAAATATCAACAGCGAGTTTATGTTTGTCCGCCTCGACAGATTTCCTATTGATGCAGGAGTAGATTGTGGTATCATCTGCGTATATGCCTACTTGGGACGTCGAGGAGATAATTTATGAAGATCAGGAAGAGTGTCGGGCCTAGGATAGAGCCTTGGGAGACCCCAGCGTCCGTGCAGTATGATATGGAGGCATGTCCATTCAAGACGGCATTCATTATGCGGTTAGATAGAAAGGATTGAATCAGATCAAGCAAGCGTCCGGTGTTACTATAGCCCTGTAGCTTGCATAGAAGGTCGGCGTGCCAAACCCTATCAAAAGCCTTGGAGGTATCCAGAGCAACAGCACTAGCCTCGCCGGACTTATCGAGAGCCTGGTATATGTACTCCGTGATGGTCGTTAGCTTATCAGCTGTGGACCTAGCGAAGCGGAAGCCGTACTACATGTCTGAGAACAGTTTATGGGGAGGAAGATGTTGAACTATTTCAGCATTAATAATAACCTCGAACACTTTCCCGAAAATTAATTTATAACGATAAACTATATCAGACAGCAAGGCCTGTCGGGAATTTTCGAAGAGCGTGGAACAACCTCTGAATTGTTGCTATTCCAGCGTCTGCCCTGGCCCGGGGTGGTAGCATCTGTTACGACCCCAACCATAGTCAACCCCCAACTGAATTCAAAACACTATGAAAGTATAAAATAAAGTATAGGTTTTTATACTAAAAATATCAGCAAAACATTTGTATTTGATATTCGACTATAGACAGAGACACTGTTTACAAAACTACATCAATGAAACCTGATCAACAAAGTAAAAATAAATAAACCAAAACCCTAATCCACAAACTGATTTCTTACAATGAATACATATTCTATTCATGAGAATCTACCCTAACAATCCTGTCAGCATTAAATAACCCATTGAGATTTATAAGCCGTAAAAATAAATAAACCAAAATCCTAATCCACAAACAGATTTCTTACAAAGAATACATATTCTATTCATCAGAATCTATCCTAACAATCCTGTCAGCATTAAATAACCCATTGAGATTTATAAGCCGTAAAAATGAATAAACCAAAATCCTAATCCACAAACTGTTTTTTACAAAGAATACATATTCTATTCATCAGAATCTACCCTAACAATCCTGTCAGCATTAAATAACCCATTGAGATTTATAAGCCGTAAAAATAAATAAACCAAAATCCTAATCCACAAACTGATTTCTTACAAAGAATACATTTTCTATTCATCACAATCTATCCTAACAATCCTGTCAGCATTAAATAACCCATTGAGATTTATAAGCCGTAAAAATAAATCAACCAAAACCCTAATCCACAAAGTGATTTCTTACAAAGAATACATATTCTATTCTCAAGAATCTACCCTAACAATCCTGTCAGCATTAAATAACCCATTGAGATTTATAAGCCGTAAAAATAAATAAACCAAAACCCTAATCCCTAAACTGAATTCTTACAAAGAATATATTCATCATCAGAATCTACCCCAACAATCTGTCAGCATTAAATAATAAATGATTTATAAGCCGGAAAAGTAAATAAACCAAAACCTAATCCACAAACTGATTTCTTACAAAGAATACATATTCTCTCATCAGAATCTACCCTAACAATCCTGTCAGCATTAAATAACACATTGAGATTTATGACCGTAAAAATAAATCAACCAAAACCTAATCACAAACTGATTTCTTACAAAGAATACATATTCTATTCATGAGAATCTACCCTAACAATCCTGTCAGCATTAAATAACCCATTGTGATTTATAAGCCGTAAAAATAAATAAACCAAAACCTAATCCACAAACTGATTTCTTACAAAGAATACATATTCTATTCATCAGAATCTACCCCAACAATCACATAATATCCAGCATTAAAATAACCCATTGAGATTTATAAGCCGGAAAAGTAAATAAACCAAAACCCTAATCCACAAACTGATTTCTTACAAAGAATACATATTCTACTCATCAGAATCTACCCTAACAATCCTGTCAGCATTAAATAACACATTGAGATTTATAAGCGTAAAAATAAATCAACCAAAACCCTAATCCACAAACTGATTTCTTACAAAGAATACATATTCTATTCATCAGAATCTACCCCAACAATCCTGTCAGCATTAAATAACCCATTGAGATTTATAAGCTTGGAAAAATAAAATAAACCAAAACCTAATCCACAAACTGATTTCTTGCAAAGAATACATATTCTCATCAGAATCTACCCTAACAATCCTGTCAGCATTAAATAACACATTGAGATTTATAAGCCGTAAATCAACCAAACCTAATCCACAAGCTGATTTCTTCAGAGTAACATATTCTATTCATCAGAATCTACCCTAACAATCCTGTCAGCATTAAATAACCCATTGAGATTTATAAGCCGTAAAAATAAATGGCTCAAAACCTAATCCACAAACTGATTTCTTACAAAGAATACATATTCTATTCATCAGAATCTACCCTAACAATCCCTGTCAGCATTAAATAACCCATTGGGAATTTATAAGCCGTAAAAATAAATAAACCAAAACCTAATCCACAAACTGATTTCTTACAAAGAATACATATTCTATTCATCAGAATCTACCCTAACAAAGAAATCCTGTCAGCATTAAATAACCCATTGAGATTTATAAGCCGTAAAAATAAATCAACCAAAACCTAATCCTGGCTTTGATTTCTTCACAAAGAATACATATTCTATTCATCAGAATCTACCCTAACAATCCTGTCAGCATTAAATAACTATTCAGGTTATAAGCCGTAAAAATAAATAAACCAAAACCCCCTAATCCACAAACTGATTTGTACAAAGAATACATATTCTATTCATCAGAATCTACCCTAACAATCTATCCAGCATTAAATAACCATTGTGATTTATAAGCCATAAAAATAAATCAACCAAAACCTAATCCACAAACTGATTTCTTACAAAGAATACATATTCTATTCATCAGAATCTACCCCAACAATCCTGTCAGCATTAAACCTTACATTGAGATTTATAAGCAAGGAAAGTAAATAAAGCAAAACCTAATCAAACTGATTTCACCCCAAAGAATACATATTCTACTCATCAGAATCTACCCTAACAATCCTGTCAGCATTAAATAACACATTGAGATTTATAAGCCGTAAAAATAAATAAACCAAAACCTAATCCACAAACTGATTTCTTACAAAGAATACATATTCTATTCATCAGAATCTACCCCAACAATCCTGTCAGCATTAAATAACCCATTGAGATTTATAAGCCGGAAAAGTAAATAAACCAAATAATCCACAAACTGATTTCTTACAAAAAGAATACATATTCTACTCATCAGAATCTACCCCTAGCAATCCTGTCAACGTCAATAACACATTGAGATTTATAAGCCGTAAAAATAAATCAACCAAAACCTAATCCACAAACTGATTTCTTACAAAGAATACATATTCTATTCATGAGAATCTACCTAACAATCCTGTCAGCATTAAATAACCCATTGTGATTTATAAGCCACGTAAAAAATAAAATAAACCAAAACCTAATCCACAACTGATTTCTTACAAAAGAATACATATTCTATTCATCAGAATCTACCCCAACAATCCTGTCAGCATTAAATAACCCATTGAGATTTATAAACTGGAAAAGTAAATAAGCAAAACCTAATCCACAAACTGATTTCTTACAAAGAATACATATTCTACTCATCAGAATCTACCCTAACAATCCTGTCAGCATTAAATAACACATTGAGATTATAAGCCCATTAAAAAATTAAATCAACCAAAACCTAATCCACAAACTGATTTCTTACAAAGAATACATATTCTATTCATCAGAATCTACCCCAACAATCCTGTCAGCATTAAATAACCCATTGAGATTTATAAGCCGGAAAAGTAAATAAACCAAAACCTAATCCACAAACTGATTTCTTACAAAGAAATACATATTCTACTCATCAGAATCTACCCTAACAATCCTGTCAGCATTAAATAACACATTGAGATTTATAAGAAGCCGTAAAAATAAATCAACCAAAACCTAATCCACAAACTGATTTCTTACAAAGAATACATATTCTATTCATCAGAATCTACCCTAACATAATCCTGTCAGCATTAAATAACCCATTGAGATTTATAAGCCGTAAAAATAAATAAACCAAACCCTAATCCACAAACTGATTTCTTACAAAGAATACATATTCTATTCATCCAGAATCTACCCTAACAATCCTGTCAGCATTAAATAACCCATTGAGATTTATAAACGCTTAAAATAAATAAACCAAAACCCCTAATCCTATAAACTGATTTCTTACAAAGAATACATATTCTATTCATCAGAATCTACCCTAACAATCCTGTCAGCATTAAACAAACATTGAGATTTATAAGCCGTAAAAATAAATAAACCAAAACCTAATCCACAAACTGATTTCTTACAAAGAATACATATTCTATTCATCAGAATCTACCCTAAAAATCCTGTCAGCATTAAATAACCCATTGAGATTTATAAGCCGTAAAAATAAATAAACCAAAACCCTAATCCACAAACCGGTTCATACAAAGAATACATATTCTATTCATCAGAATCTACCCTAACAATCCTGTCAGCATTAAATAACCCATTGTGATTTATAAGCCATAAAATAAATCAACCAAAACCTAATACAAACTGATTTCTTACAAAGAATACATATTCTATTCATCAGAATCTACCCTAACAATCCTGTCAGCATTAAATAACCCATTGTGATTTATAAGCCATAAAAATAAATCAACCAAAACCCTAATCCACAAACTGATTTCTTACAAAGAATACATATTCTACTCATCAAGAATCTACCTAACAATCCTGTCAACATTAAATAACACATTTGAGATTTATAAGCCGTAAAATAAATCAACCAAAACCCTAATCCACCAACTGATTTCTTACAAAGAATACATATTCTATTCATCAGAATCTACCCCAACAATCCTGTCAGCATTAAATAACCCATTGAGATTTATAAGCCGGAAAAGTAAATAAACCAAAATACAATCACAAACTGATTTCTTACAAAGAATACATATTCTACTCATCAGAATCTACCTAACAATCCTGTCAGCATTAAATAACACAGAGATTTATAAGCCATCAAAAATAAATCAACCAAGCCTAATCCACAAACTGATTTCTTACAAAGAATACATATTCTATTTCATCAGAATCTACCCTAACAATCCTGTCAGCATTAAATAACCCATTGAGATTTATAAGCCGTAAAAATAAATCAACCAAAACCCTAATCCACAAACTGATTTCTTACAAAGAATACATATTCTATACATCAGAATCTACCCTAACAATCCTGTCAGCATTAAATAACCCATTTGAGATTTATAAGCCGTAAAAATAAATAAACCAAAACCTAATCCACAAACTGATTTCTTACAAAGAATACATATTCTATTCATCAGAATCTACCTAACAATCCTGTCAGCATTAAACCGCTTATTGAGATTTATAAGCCGTAAAAATAAATCAACCACAAAACCTAATCCACAAACTGATTTCTTACAAAGAATACATATTCTATTCATCAGAATCTACCTAACAATCCTGTCAGCATTGGCTTAACCCATTGAGATTTATAAGCCGTAAAATAAATCAACCAAAACCCTAATCCACAAACGATTTCTTACAAAGAATACATATTCTATTCATCAGAATCTACCTAACAATCCTGTCAACCATTAAATAACCCATTGAGATTTATCAGCCGCAAAAGTAAATAAACCAAAACCCTAATCCACAAACTGATTTCTTACAAAGAATACATATACTATTCCTCAGAATCTACCCTAACAATCCTGTCAGCATTAAATAACCCATTGAGATTTATAAGCCGTAAAAATAAATAAACCAAAACCCTAATCCACAAAGTGATTTCTTACAAAGAATAAATTCTATTCATCAGAATCTACCCTAACAATCCTGTCAGCATTAAATAACCCATTGAGATTTATAAGCCGTAAAAATAAATCAACCAAAACCCTAATCCACAAACTAATTTCTTACAAAGAATACATATTCTATTGATGAGAATCTACGCTAACAATCCTGTCAGCATTAAATAACCCATTGAGATTTATAAGCCGTAAAAATAAATAAACCAAAACCCTAATCCACAAACTGATTTCTTACAAAGAATACATATTCTATTGATCAGAATCTACCCTAACCATCCTGTCAGCTTTAAATAACCCATTGTGATTTATAAGCCGTAAAAATAAATAAACCAAAATCCTAATCCACAAACTGATTTCTTACAAAGAATACATATTCTATTCATCAGAATCTACCCTAACAATCCTGTCAGCATTAAATAACCCATTGTGATTTATAAGCCGTAAAATTAAATAAACCAAAACCCTAATCCACAAACTGATTTCTTACAAAGAATACTTATTCTATTCATCAGAATCTACCCCAACAATCCTGTCAGCATTAAATAACCCATTGTGATTTATAAGCCGTAAAAATAAATAAACCAAAACCCTAATCCACAAACTGATTTCTTACAAAGAATACATATTCTATTCATCAGAATCTACCCTAACAATCCTGTCAGCATTAAATAACCCATTGAGATTTATAAGCCGGAAAAGTAAATAAACCAAAACCCTAATCCACAAACTGATTTCTTACAAAGAATACATATTCTACTCATCAGAATCTACCCTAACAATCCTGTCAGCATTAAATAACCCATTGAGATTTATAAGCCGTAAAAATGAATAAACCAAAATCCTAATCCACAAACTGTTTTTTACAAAGAATACATATTCTATTCATCAGAATCTACCCCAACAATCCTGTCAGCATTAAATAACCCATTGAGATTTATAAGCCGGAAAAGTAAATAAACCAAAACCTAATCCACAAACTGATTTCTTACAAAGAATACATATTCTACTCATCAGAATCTACCCTAACAATCCTGTCAGCATTAAATAACACATTGAGATTTATAAGCCGTAAAAATAAATCAGCAAAACCCTAATCCACAAACTGATTTCTTACAAAGAATACATATTCTATTCATCAGAATCTACCCTAACAATCCTGTCAGCATTAAATAACCCATTGAGATTTATAAGCCGTAAAAATAAATCAACCAAAACCCTAATCCACAAACTGATTTCTTACAAAGAATACATATTCTATACATCAGAATCTACCCTAACAATCCTGTCAGCATTAAATAACCCATTGAGATTTATAAGCCGTAAAAATAAAATAAACCAAAACCCTAATCCACAAACTGATTTCTTACAAAGAATACATATTCTATTCATCAGAATCTACCCTACAAATATCAGCATTAAATAACCCATTGAGATTTATAAGCCGTAAAAATAAATCATAAAACCTAATCCACAAACTGATTTCTTACAAAGAATACATATTCTATTCATCAGAATCTACCCTAACAATCCTGTCAACATTAAATAACCCATTGAGATTTATATGACCGTAAAAATAAATCAACCAAAACCCTAATCCACAAACTGATTTCTTACAAAGAATACATATTCTATTCATCAGAATCTACCCTAACAATCCTGTCAGCATTAAATAACCCATTGAGATTTATCAGCCGCAAAAGTAAATAAACCAAAACCCTAATCCACAAACTGATTTCTTACAAAGAATACATATACTATTCCTCAGAATCTACCCTAACAATCCTGTCAGCATTAAATAACCCATTGAGATTTATAAGCCGTAAAAATAAATAAACCAAAACCTAATCCACAAAGTGATTTCTTACAAAGAATAAATTCTATTCATCAGAATCTACCCTAACAATCCTGTCAGCATTAAATAACCCATTGAGATTTATAAGCCGTAAAAATAAATCAACCAAAACCTAATCCACAAACTAATTTCTTACAAAGAATATATTCTATTGATGAGAATCTACGCTAACAATCCTGTCAGCATTAAATAACCCATTGAGATTTATAAGCCGTAAAAATAAATAAACCAAAACCCTAATCCACAAACTGATTTCTTACAAAGAATACATATTCTATTGATCAGAATCTACCCTAACCATCCTGTCAGCTTTAAATAACCCATTGTGATTTATAAGCCGTAAAAATAAATAAACCAAAATCCTAATCCACAAATGATTTCTTACAAAGAATACATATTCTATTCATCAGAATCTACCCTAACAATCCTGTCAGCATTAAATAACCCATTGTGATTTATAAGCCGTAAATTAAATAAACCAAAACCCTAATCCACAAACTGATTTCTTACAAAGAATACTTATTCTATTCATCAGAATCTACCCCAACAATCCTGTCAGCATTAAATAACCCATTGTGATTTATAAGCCGTAAAAATAAATAAACCAAAACCCTAATCCACAAACTGATTTCTTACAAAGAATACATATTCTATTCATCAGAATCTACCCTAACAATCCTGTCAGCATTAAATAATACGAGATTCTCGTGAAAAGTAAATAAACACAAACCTAATCCACAAACTGTTTTCTATAAAGATATATTCTACTCATCAGTCTACTAACGTCTGTCGGCTAAAACTAATAACAGAGTTTATAAACGTAAAAATGAAATATTAATCTAAATCACAAACTGCTTCTCCAAAGATATATTCAATATAGAATCCACTAACAATCATCAGCATTAAATAACCCATTGAGATTTATAAGCCGTAAAAATAAATAAACCAAATCCTAATCCACAAACTGATTTCTTACAAAGAATACATTTTTCTATTCATCACAATCTATCCTAACAATCCTGTCAGCTTATTAAATAACCCATTGAGATTTATAAGCCGTAAAAATAAATCAACCAAAACCTAATCCACAAAGTGATTTCTTACAAAGAATACATATTCTATTCATCAGAATCTACCCTAACAATCCTGTCAGCATTAAATAACCCATTGAGATTTATAAGCCGTAAAAATAAATAAACCAAAACCCTAATCCACAAACTGAATTCTTACAAAGAATACATATTCTATTCATCAGAATCTACCCCAACAATCCTGTCAGCATTAAATAACCCATTGAGATTTATAAGCCGGAAAAGTAAATAAACCAAAACCCTAATCCACAAACTGATTTCTTACAAAGAATACATATTCTACTCATCAGAATCTACCCTAACAATCCTGTCAGCATTAAATAACACATTGAGATTTATAAGCCGTAAAAATAAATCAACCAAAACCTAATCCACAAACTGATTTCTTACAAAGAATACATATTCTATTCATGAGAATCTACCCTAACAATCCTGTCAGCATTAAATAACCCATTGTGATTTATAAGCCGTAAAAATAAATAAACCAAAACCCTAATCCCACAAACTGATTTCTTACAAAGAATACATATTCTATTCATCAGAATCTACCCCAACAATCCTGTCAGCATTAAATAACCCATTGAGATTTATAAGCCGGAAAAGTAAATAAACCAAAACCCTAATCCACAAACTGATTTCTTACAAAGAATACATATTCTACTCATCAGAATCTACCTAACAATCCTGTCAGCATTAAATAACATTGAGATTTATAAGCGTAAAAATAAATCAACCAAAACCCTAATCCACAAACTGATTTCTTACAAAGAATACATATTCTATTCATCAGAATCTACCCCAACAATCCTGTCAGCATTAAATAACCCATTGAGATTTATAAGCCGGAAAAGTAAATAAACCAAAGCCCTAATCCACAAACTGATTTCTTACAAAGAATACATATTCTACTCATCAGAATCTACCCTAACAATCCTGTCAGCATTAAATAACACATTGAGATTTATAAGCCGTAAAAATAAATCAACCAAAACCTAATCCACAAACTGATTTCTTACAGAGAATACATATTCTATTCATCAGAATCTGCACCTAACAATCCTGTCAGCATTAAATAACCCATTGAGATTTATAAGCCGTAAAAATAAATAAACCAAAACCTAATCCACAAACTGATTTCTTACAAAGAATACATATTCTATTCATCAGAATCTACCCTAACAATCCTGTCAGCATTAAATAACCCATTGAGATTTATAAGCCGTAAAAATAAATAAACCAAGCTAATAAAACTGATTTCTTACAAAGAATACATATTCTATTCATCAGAATCTACCCTAACAATCCTGTCAGCATTAAATAACCCATTGAGATTTATAAGCCGTAAAAATAAATCAACCAAAACCCTAATCCACAAACTGATTTCTTACAAAGAATACATATTCTATTCATCAGAATCTACCCTAACAATCCTGTCAGCATTAAATAACCCATTGAGATTTATAAGCCGTAAAAATAAATCAACCAAAACCCTAATCCACAAACTGATTTCTTACAAAGAATACATATTCTATTCATCAGAATCTACCCTAACAATCCTGTCAGCATTAAATAACCCATTGTGATTTATAAGCCATAAAAATAAATCAACCAAAACCCTAATCCACAAACTGATTTCTTACAAAGAATACATATTCTATTCATCAGAATCTACCCCAACAATCCTGTCAGCATTAAATAACCCGTGAGATTTATAAGCCGGAAAAGTAAATAAACCAAAACCCTAATCCACAAACTGATTTCTTACAAAGAATACATATTCTACTCATCAGAATCTATTCCTAACAATCCTGTCAGCATTAAATAACACATTGAGATTTATAAGCCGTAAAAATAAATAAACCAAAACCCTAATCCACAAACTGATTTCTTACAAAAGAATACATATTCTATTCATCAGAATCTACCCCAACAATCCTGTCAGCATTAAATAACCCATTGAGATTTATAAGCCGGAAAGTAAATAAACCAAAACCCTAATCCACAAACTGATTTCTTACAAAGAATACATATTCTACTCATCAGAATCTACCCTAACAATCCTGTCAGCATTAAATAACACATTGAGATTTATAAGCCGTAAAAATAAATCAACCAAAACCCTAATCCACAAACTGATTTCTTACAAAGAATACATATTCTATTCATGAAGAATCTACCTAACAATCCTGTCAGCATTAAATAACCCATTGTGATTTATAAGCCGTAAAAATAAATAAACCAAAACCCTAATCCACAAACTGATTTCTTACAAAGAATACATATTCTATTCATCAGAATCTACCCCAACAATCCTGTCGGCATTAAATAACCCATTGAGATTTATAAGCCGGAAAAGTAAATAAACCAAAGCCTAATCCACAAACTGATTTCCTTACAAGAATACATATTCTACTCATCAGAATCTACCCTAACAATCCTGTCAGCATTAAATAACACATTGAGATTTATAAGCCGTAAAAATTAAATCAACCAAAACCCTAATCCACAAACTGATTTCTTACAAAGAATACATATTCTATTCATCAGAATCTACCCCAACAATCCTGTCAGCATTAAATAACCCATTGAGATTTATAAGCCGGAAAAGTAAATAAACCAAAACCCTAATCCACAAACTGATTTCTTACAAAGAATACATATTCTACTCATCAGAATCTACCTAACAATCCTGTCAGCATTAAATAACTACATTGAGATTTATAAGCCGTAAAAATAAATCAACCAAAACCCTAATCCACAAACTGATTTCTTACAAAGAATACATATTCTATTCATCAGAATCTACCCTAACAATCCTGTCAGCATTAAATAACCCATTGGGAATTTATAAGCCGTAAAAAATAAATAAACCAAAACCCTAATCCACAAACTGATTTCTTACAAAGAATACATATTCTATTCATCAGAATCTACCCTAACAGTCCTGTCAGCATTAAATAACCCATTGAGATTTATAAGCCGTAAAAATAAATAAACCAAAACCCTAATCCTAAAACTGATTTCTTACAAAGAATACATATTCTATTCATCAGAATCTACCTAACAATCCTGTCAGCATTAAATAACCCATTGAGATTTATAAGCCCGTAAAATAAATAAACCAAAACCTAATCCACAAACTGATTTCTTACAAAGAATACATATTCTATTCATCAGAATCTACCTAAAATCCTGTCAGCATTAAATAACCCATTGAGATTTATAAGCCGTAAAAATAAATAAACCAAAACCCTAATCCACAAACTGATTTCTTACAAAGAATACATATTCTATTCATCAGAATCTACCCTAACAATCCTGTCAGCATTAAATAACCCATTGTGATTTATAAGCCATAAAAAAATAAATCAACCAAAACCCTAATCCACAAACTGTTCTTACAAAAAGAATACATATTCTATTCATCAGAATCTACCCTAACAATCCTGTCAGCATTAAATAACCCATTGTGATTTATAAGCCATAAAAATAAATCAACCAAAACCCTAATCCACAAACTGATTTCTTACAAGAATACATATTCTACCTCATCAGAATCTACCCTAACAATCCTGTCAGCATTAAATAACACACATTGAGATTTATAGCCGTAAAAATAAATCAACCAAAACCCCCTAATCCACAAACTGATTTCTTACAAAATTATATTCTATTCATCAGAATCTACCCCAACAATCCTGTCAGCATTAAATAACCCATTGAGATTTATAAGCCGGAAAAGTAAATAAACCAAAACCCTAATCCACAAACTGATTTCTTACAAAGAATACATATTCTACTCATCAGAATCTACCCTAACAATCCTACTCCAACATTAAATAACACATTGAGATTTATAAGCCGTAAAAATAAATCAACCAAAACCCTACCAAACTGATTTCTTACAAAGAATACATATTCTATTCATCAGAATCTACCCTAACAATCCTGTCAGCATTAAATAACCCATTGAGATTTATAAGCCGTAAAAATAAATCAACCAAAACCCTAATCCACAAACTGATTTCTTACAAAGAATACATATTCTATTCATCAGAATCTACCCTAACAATCCTGTCAGCATTAAATAACCCATTGAGATTTATCCACAGCCGCAAAAGTAAATAAACCAAAACCTAATCCACAAACTGATTTCTTACAAAGAATACATATTCTATTCTCAGAATCTACCCTAACAATCCTGTCAGCATTAAATAACCCATTGAGATTTATAAGCCGTAAAAATAAATAAACCAAAACCTAATCCACAAAGTGATTTCTTACAAAGAATAAATTCTATTCCATCAGAATCTACCCTAACAATCCTGTCAGCATTAAATAACCCATTGAGATATATAAGCCGTAAAAATAAATCAACCAAAACCCTAATCCACAAACTAATTTCTTACAAAGAATACATATTCTATTGATGAGAATCTACGCTAACAATCCTGTCAGCATTAAATAACCCATTGAGATTTATAAGCCGTAAAAAATAAATAAACCAAAACCCTAATCCACAAACTGATTTCTTACAAAGAATACATATTCTATTGATCAGAATCTACCCTAACCATCCTGTCAGCTTTAAATAACCCATTGTGATTTATAAGCCGTAAAAATAAATAAACCAAAATCCTAATCCACAAACTGATTTCTTACAAAGAATACATATTCTATTCATCAGAATCTACCCTAACAATCCTGTCAGCATTAAATAACCCATTGTGATTTATAAGCCGTAAAATTAAATAAACCAAAACCCTAATCCACAAGCCTGATTTCTTACAAAGAATACTTATTCTATTCATCAGAATCTACCCCAACAATCCTGTCGGCGACAATAACCCATTGTGATTTATAAGCCGTAAAAATAAATAAACCAAAACCTAATCCACAAACTGATTTCTTACAAAGAATACATATTCTATTCATCCAAGTCTACCTAACAATCCTGTCAGCATTAAATAACCCATTGAGATTTATAAGCCGGAAAAGTAAATAAACCAAAACCCTAATCCCACAAACTGATTTCTTACAAAGAATACATATTCTACTCATCAAATCTACCCTAACAATCCTGTCAGCATTAAATAACACATTGAGATTTATAAGCCGTAAAAATAAATCAACCAAAACCCTAATCCACATACTGATTTCTTACAAAGAATACATATTCTATTCATCAGAATCTACCCTAACAATCCTGTCAGCATTAAATAACCCATTGAGCTTTATAAGCCGTAAAAATAAATAAACCAAAACCCTAATCCACAAACTGATTTCTTACAAAGAATACATATTCTATTCCATCAGAATCTACCCTAACAACCCTGTCAGCATTAAATAACCCATTGAGATTTATAAGCCGTAAAAATAAATAAACCAAAACCCTAATCCACAAACTGATTTCTTACAAAGAATACATATTCTATTCATCAGAATCTACCCCTAACAATCCTGTCAGCATTAAATAACCCATTGAGATTTATAAGCCGGAAAAGTAAATAAACCAAAACCTAATCCACAAACTGATTTCTTACAAAGAATACATATTCTACTCATCAGAATCTACCCTAACAATCCTATGGCATTAAATAACACATTGAGATTTATAAGCCGTAAAAATAAATCAACCAAAACCTAAACTCCACAAACTGATTTCTTACAAAGAATACATATTCTATTCATCAGAATCTACCCTAACAATCCTGTCAGCATTAAATAACCCATTGAGCTTTATAAGCCGTAAAAATAAATAAACCAAAACCCTAATCCACAAACTGATTTCTTACAAAGAATACATATTCTATTCATCAGAATACCTAACAACCCTGTCAGCATTAAATAACCCATTGAGATTTATAAGCCGTAAAAAATAAATAAACCAAAACCTAATCCACAAACTGATTTCTTACAAAGAATACATATTCTATTCATCAGAATCTACCTAACAATCCTGTCAGCATTAAATAACCCATTGAGATTTATAAGCCGTAGAAATAAATAAACCAAAACCCTAATCCACAAACTGATTTCTTACAAAGATACATATTCTATTCGTAGAATCTATCCTAACAATCCTGTCAGCATTAAATAACCCATTGAGATTTTAAGCGTAAGAAATAAATCAAGCAGACCCTAATCCATAAACTGATTTCTTACAAAGAATACATATTCTATTCATCAAAATCTACCCCAACAATCCTGTCAGCATTAAATAACCCATTGTGATTTATAAGCCGTAAACATAAATAAACCAAAACCTAATCCACAAACTGATTTCTTACAAAGAATACATATTCTATTCATCAGAATCTACCTAACAATCCTGTCAGCATTAAATAACCCATTGTGATTTATAAGCCGTAAAAATAAATAAACCAAAACCCTATTCCACAAACTGATTTCTTACAAAGAATACATATTCTATTCATCAGAATCTACCCTAACAATCCTGTCAGCATTAAATAACCCATTGAGATTTATAAGCCGTAGAAATAAATAAACCAAAACCTAATCCACAAACTGATTTCTTACAAAGATACATATTCTATTCATCAGAATCTATCCTAACAATCCTGTCAGCATTAAATAACCCATTGAGATTTTTAAGCCGTAAAAATAAATCAAGCCAGACCCTAATCCACGAACTGATTCCTTACAAAGAATACATATTCTACTCATCAGAATCTACCCTAACAATCCTGTCAGCATTAAACCATTGAGATTTATAAGCCGTAAAAATAAATAAACCAAAATCCTAATCCACAAACTGATTTCTTACAAAGAATACATATTCTATTCCTCAGAATCTACCTAACAATCCTGTCAGCATTAAATAACCCATTGAGATTTATAAGCCAGAAAAATAAATCAACCAAAACCCTAATCCACAAACTGATTTCTTACAGAGAATGCATATTCTATTCCTCCAGAATCTACCCTAACAATCCTGTCAGCATTAAATAATCCATTGAGATTTATAAGCCGCAAAAATAAATCAACCAAAACCCTAATCCACAAACTGATTTCTTACAAACAATACATATTCTATTCATCAGAATCTACCCTAACAATCCTGTCAACATTAAATAACCCATTGTGATTTATAAGCCGTAAAAATAAATAAACCAAAACCTAATCCACAAACTGATTTCTTACAAAGAATACATATTCTATTCATCAGAATCTACCCCAACAATCCTGTCAGCATTAAATAACCCATTGAGATTTATAAGCCGGAAAAGTAAATAAACCAAAACCTAATCCACAAACTGATTTCTTACAAAGAATACATATTCTATTCATCAGAATCTACCCTAACAATCCTGTCAGCATTAAATAACACATTGAGATTTATAAGCCGTAAAAATAAATCGGCAAAACCTAATCCACAAACTGATTTCTTACAAAGAATACATATTCTATTCATCAGAATCTACCCTAACAATCCTGTCAGCATTAAATAACCCATTGAGCTTTATAAGCCGTAAAAATAATAAACCAAAACCCTAATCCACAAACTGATTTCTTACAAAGAATACATATTCTATTCGTCAGAATCTACCCTAACATTCCTGTCAGCATTAAATAACCCAATGAGATTTTATAAGCCGTAAAAATAAATAAGCAAAACCCTAATCCACAAACTGATTTCTTACAAAGAATACATATTCTATTCATCAGAATCTACCCTAACAATCCTGTCAGCATTAAATAACCCATTGAGATTTATAAGCCGTAAAAATAAATAAACCAAAACCCTAATCCACAAACTGATTTCTTACAAAGAATACATATTCTATTCAGCAGAATCTACCCTAACAATCCTGTCAGTATTAAATAACCCATTGTGATTTATAAGCCGTAAAAATAAATAAACCAAAACCCCTAATCCACAAACTGATTTCTTACAAAGAATACATATTCTATTCATCAGAATCTACCCTAACAATCCTGTCAGCATTAAATAACCCAATGAGATTTATAAGCCGTAAAAATAAATAAACCAAAACCCTAATCCACAAACTGATTTCTTACAAAGAATACATATTCTATTCATCAGAATCTACCCCTAACAATCCTGTCAGCATTAAATAACCCATTGAGATTTATAAGCCGTAAAAATAAATAAACCAAAACCCTAATCCACAAACTGATTTCTTACAAAGAATACATATTCTATTCATCGAATCTACCCTAACAATCCTGTCAGTATTAAATAACCCATTGAGATTTATAAGCCATAAAAATAAATCAACCAAAACCCAAACTGATTTCTTACAAAGAATACATATTCTATACATCAGAATCTACCCTAACAATCCTGTCAGCATTAAATAACCCATTGTGATTTATAAGCCGTAAAAATAAATAAACCAAAACCTAATCCACAAACTGATTTCTTACAAAGAATACATTTTCTATTCATCAGAATCTACCCCAACAATCCTGTCAGCATTAAATAACCCATTGAGATTTATAAGCCGTAAAAATAAATAAACCAAAACCCTAATCCACAAAGTGATTTCTTACAAAGAATAAATTCTATTCATCAGAATCTACCCTAACAATCCTGTCAGCATTAAATAACCCAATGAGATTTATAAGCCGTAAAAATAAATAAACCAAAACCTAATCCACAAACTGATTTCTTACAAAGAATACATATTCTATTCATCAGAATCTACCCTAACAATCCTGTCAGCATTAAATAACCCATTGAGATTTATAAGCCGTAAAAATAAATAAACCAAAACCCTAATCCACAAACTGATTTCTTACAAAGAATACATATTCTATTCATCAGAATCTACCCTAACAATCCTGTCAGTATTAAATAACCCATTGAGATTTATAAGCCATAAAAATAAATCAGCAAAACCTAATCCACAAACTGATTTCTTACAAAGAATACATATTCTATACATCAGAATCTACCCTAACAATCCTGTCAGCATTAAATAACCCATTGTGATTTATAAGCCGTAAAAATAAATAAACCAAAACCCTAATCCACAAACTGATTTCTTACAAAGAATACATTTTCTATTCATCAGAATCTACCCCAACAATCCTGTCAGCATTAAATAACCCATTGAGATTTTATCAGCCGCAAAAGTAAATAAACCAAAACCTAATCCACAAACTGATTTCTTACAAAGAATACATATTCTATTCATCAGAATCTACCCTAACAATCCTGTCAGCATTAAATAACCCATTGAGATTTATAAGCCGTAAAAATAAATAAACCAAAACCTAATCCACAAAGTGATTTCTTACAAAGAATAAATTCTATTCATCAGAATCTACCCTAACAATCCTGTCAGCATTAAATAACCCATTGTGATTTATAAGCCGTAAAAATAAATCAACCAAAACCCTAATCCACAAACTAATTTCTTACAAAGAATACATATTCTATTGATGAGAATCTACGCTAACAATCCTGTCAGCATTAAATAACCCATTGAGATTTATAAGCCGTAAAAATAAATCAACCAAAACCCTAATCCACAAACTGATTTCTTACAAAGAATACATATTCTATTGATCCAGATCTACCCTAACCATCCTGTCAGCTTTAAATAACCCATTGTGATTTATAAGCCGTAAAAATAAATAAACCAAAACCTAATCCACAAACTGATTTCTTACAAAGAATACATATTCTATTCATCAGAATCTACCCCAACAATCCTGTGAGCATTAAATAACCCATTGAGATTTATAAGCCGGAAAAGTAAATAAACCAAAACCCTAATCCACAAACTGATTTCTTACAAAGAATACATATTCTACTCATCAGAATCTACCCTAACAATCCTGTCAGCATTAAATAACCCATTGAGATTTATAAGCCGTAAAAATAAATAAACCAAAACCTAATCCACAAACTGATTTCTTACAAAGAATACATATTCTATTCATCAGAATCTACCCTAACAATCCTGTCAGCATTAAATAACCCATTGAGATTTATAAGCCGTAGAAATAAATAAACCAAAACCTAATACACAAACTGATTTCTTACAAAGAATACATATTCTATTCATCAGAATCTTCCCTAACAATCCTGTCAGCATTAAATAACCCATTGAGATTTATAAGCCATAAAAATAAATCAACCAAAACCTAATCCACAAACTGATTTCTTACAAAGAATACATATTCCACATACATCAGAATCTACCCTAACAATCCTGTCAGCATTAAATAACCCATTGTGATTTATAAGCCGTAAAAATAAATAAACCAAAACCCTAATCCACAAACTGATTTCTTACAAAGAATACATATTCTATTCATCAGAATCTACCCCAACAATCCTGTCAGCATTAAATAACCCATTGAGATTTATCAGCCGCAAAAGTAAATAAACCAAAACCTAATCCACAAACTGATTTCTTACAAAGAATACATATTCTATTCATCAGAATCTATCCTAACAATCCTGTCAACATTAAATAACCCATTGAGATTTTTAAGCCTTAAAAATAAATCAAGCAGACCTAATCCATAAACTGATTTCTTACAAAGAATACATATTCTATTCATCAGAATCTACCCCAACAATCCTGTCAGCATTAAATAACCCATTGTGATTTATAAGCCGTAAAAATAAATAAACCAAAACTATTCCACAAACTGATTTCTTACAAAGAATACATATTCTATTCATCAGAATCTACCCTAACAATCCTGTCAGTATTAAATAACCCATTGTGATTCAGAAGCCGTAAAAATAAATAAAACAAAACCCTAATCCACAAACTGATTTCTTCAAAGAATACATATTCTATTCATCAGAATCTACCCTAACAATCCTGTCAGCATTAAATAACACGGTGAGATTTATAAGCCGTAAAAATAAATAAAACAAAACCCTAATCCACAAACTGATTTCTTACAAAGAATACATATTCTATTCATCAGAATCTACCTAACAATCCTGTCAGCTTTAAGTAACACATTGAGATTTATAGCCGTAAAAATAAATCAACCAAAACCCTCATCCACAAACTGATTTCTTACAGAATGCATATTCTATTCACTCCAGAATCTACCCTAACAGTATCGTAAGCATTAAATAACCTTATTAGTTATAAACGACGCATTAAATCAACCAAACCTAATCCAATGATTTACTGTACAAAGAATACATATTCTATTCCTCAGAATCTACCCTAACAATCCTGTCAGCATTAAATAACCCATTGAGATTTATAAGCCGTAGAAATAAATAAACCAAAACCCTAATACACAAACTGATTTCTTACAAAGAATACATATTCTATTCATCGAATCTTCCCTAACAATCCTGTCAGCATTAAATAACCCATTGAGATTTATAAGCCATAAAAATAAAATCAACCAAAACCCTAATCCACAAACTGATTTCTTACAAAGAATACATATTCTATACATCAGAATCTACCCTAACAATCCTGTCAGCATTAAATAACCCATTGTGATTTATAAGCCGTAAAAATAAATAAACCAAAACCCTAATCCACAAACTGATTTCTTACAAAGAATACATATTCTATTCATCAGAATCTACTACAACAATCCTGTCAGCATTAAATAACCCATTGAGATTTATCAGCCATAAAAGTAAATAAACCAAAACCCTAATCCACAAACTGATTTCTTACAAAGAATACATATTCTATTCATCAGAATCTATCCTAACAATCCTGTCAGCATTAAATAACCCATTGAGATTTTTAAGCCGTAAAAATAAATCAAGCAGACCCCTAATCCATAAACTGATTTCTTACAAAAGAATACATATTCTATTCACATCAGAATCTACCCTAACAATCCTGTCAGCATTAAATAACCCATTGTGATTTATAAGCCGTAAAAATAAATAAACCAAAACCCTATTCCACAAACTGATTTCTTACAAAGAATACCATATTCTATTCATCCAGAATCTCGCTAACAATCCTGTCAGTATTAAATAACCCATTGTGATTCAGAAGCCGTAAAAATAAATAAAACAAAACCCTAATCCACAAACTGATTTCTTCCAAAGAATACATATTCTATTCATCAGAATCTACCCTAACAATCCTGTCAACATTAAATAACCCATTGAGATTTATAAGCCGTAAAAATAAATAAACCAAAACCCTAATCCACAAACTGATTTCTTACAAAGAATACATATTCTATTCATCAGAATCTACCCTAACAATCCTGTCAGCTTTAAGTAACCCATTGAGATTTATAAGCCGTAAAAATAAATCAACCAAACCTCATCCCCAAACTGATTTGCCACAAAGAATGCATATTCTATTCATCAGAATCTACCCCTAACAATCCTGTCAGCATTAAATAACCCATTGAGATTTATAAGCCCAGCCAAAAATAAATCAACCAAAACCCTAATCCACAAACTGATTTCTTACAAAGAATACATATTCTATTCCTCAGAATCTACCCCTAACAATCCTGTCAGCATTAAATAACCCATTGAGATTTATAAGCCGTAAAAATAAATCAACCAAACCTAATCCACAAACTAATTTCTTACAAAGAATACATATTCTATTGATGAGAATCTACGCTAACAATCCTGTCAGCATTAAATAACTTGTTGAGATTTATAAGCCGTAAAAATAAATCAACCAAAACCCTAATCCACAAACTGATTTCTTACAAAGAATACATATTCTATTGATCAGAATCTACCCTAACCATCCTGTCAGCTTTAAATAACCCATTGTGATTTATAAGCCGTAAATAAATAAACCAAAATCCTAATCCACAAACTGATTTCTTACAAAGAATACATATTCTATTCATCAGAATCTACCCTAACAATCCTGTCAGCATTAAATAACCCATTGTGATTTATAAGCCGTAAAAAAATAAATAAACCAAAACCCTAATCCACAAACTGATTTCTTACAAAGAATACATATTCTATTCATCAGAATCTACCCTAACAATCCTGTCAGCATTAAATAACCCATTGTGATTTATAAGCCGTAAAAATAAATAAACCAAAACCCTATTCCCACAAGCCTTGATTTCTTACAAAGAATACATATTCTATTCATCAGAATCTATCCTAACAATCCTGTCAACATTAAATAACCCATTGAGATTTTTAAGCCGTAAAAATAAATCAAGCAGACCCCTAATCCATAAACTGATTTCTTACAAAGAATACATATTCTATTCATCAGAATCTACCCTAACAATCCTGTCAGCATTAAATAACCCATTTGTGATTTTATAAGCCGTAAAAATAAATAAACCAAAACCTATTCCACAAACTGATTTCTTACAAGGAGAATACATATTCTATTCATCAGAATCTACCTACACCTAACAATCCTGTCAGTGATTAACCAGGTATTGATTCAGAAGCCGTAAAAATAAATAAAACAAAACCTAATCCACAAACTGATTTCTTCCAAGGAATACATATTCTATTCATCAGAATCTACCCTAACAATCCTGTCAGCATTAAATAACCCGTGTATTGAGATTTATAAGCCGTAAAAATAAATAAACCAAAACCTAATCCACAAACTGATTTCTGAATACATATTCTATTCATCAGAATCTACCCCTAACAATCCTGTCAGCTTTAAGTAACCCATTGAGATTTATAAGCCGTAAAAATAAATCAGCCAAAACCCTCATCCACAAACTGATTTCTTACAAAAATGCATATTCTATTCATCAGAATCTACCCTAACAATCCTGTCAGCATTAAATAACCCATTGAGATTTATAAGCCGTAAAAATAAATCAACCAAAACCCTAATCCACAAACTGATTTCTTACAAAGAATACATATTCTATTCCTCAGAATCTACCCTAACAATCCTATCAGCATTAAATAACCCATTGAGATTTATAAGCCGTAAAAATAAATCAACCAAAACCCTAATCCACAAACTAATTTCTTACAAAGAATACATATTCTATTGATGAGAATCTACGCTAACAATCCTGTCAGCATTAAATAACCCATTGAGATTTATAAGCCGTAAAAATAAATCAACCAAAACCCTAATCCACAAACTGATTTCTTACAAAGAATACATATTCTATTGATCAGAATCTACCCTAACCATCCTGTCAGCTTTAAATAACCCATTGTGATTTATAAGCCGTAAAAATAAATAAACCAAAATCCTAATCCACAAACTGATTTCTTACAAAGAATACATATTCTATTCATCAGAATCTACCCTAACAATCCTGTCAGCATTAAATAACCCATTGTGATTTATAAGCCGTAAAAATAAATAAACCAAAACCCTAATCCACAAACTGATTTCTTACAAAGAATACATATTCTATTCATCAGAATCTACCCCAACAATCCTGTGAGCATTAAATAACCCATTGAGATTTATAAGCCGGAAAAGTAAATAAACCAAAACCCTAATCCACAAACTGATTTCTTACAAAGAACACATATTCTACTCATCAGAATCTACCCTAACAATCCTGTCAGCATTAAATAACACATTGAGATTTATAAGCCGTAAAAATAAATCAACCAAAACCCTAATCCACAAACTGATTTCTTACAAAGAATACATATTCTATTCATCAGAATCTACCCTAACAATCCTGTCAGCATTAAATAACCCATTGAGCTTTATAAGCCGTAAAAATAAATAAACCAAAACCCTAATCCACAAACTGATTTCTTACAAAGAATACATATTCTATTCATCAGAATCTACCCTAACAATCCTGTCAGCATTAAATAACCCATTGAGATTTATAAGCCGTAGAAATAAATAAACCAAAACCCTAATCCACAAACTGATTTCTTACAAAGAATACATATTCTATTCATCAGAATCTACCCTAACAATCCTGTCAGCATTAAATAACCCATTGAGATTTATAAGCCATAAAAATAAATCAACCAAAACCCTAATCCACAAACTGATTTCTTACAAAGAATACATATTCTATACATCAGAATCTACCCTAACAATCCTGTCAGCATTAAATAACCCATTGTGATTTATAAGCCGTAAAAATGAATAAACCAAAACCCTAATCCACAAACTGATTTCTTACAAAGAATACATATTCTATTCATCAGAATCTACCCCAACAATCCTGTCAGCATTAAATAACCCATTGAGCTTTATCTGCCGCAAAAGTAAATAAACCAAAACCCTAATCCACAAACTGATTTCTTACAAAGAATACATATTCTATTCATCAGAATCTATCCTAACAATCCTGTCAGCATTAAATAACCCATTGAGATTTTTAAGCCGTAAAAATAAATCAAGCAGACCCCTAATCCATAAACTGATTTCTTACAAAGAATACATATTCTATTCATCAGAATCTACCCTAACAATCCTGTCAGCATTAAATAACCCATTGTGATTTATAAGCCGTGAAAATGAATAAACCAAAACCCTATTCCACAAACTGATTCCTTACAAAGAATACATATTCTATTCATCAGAATCTACCCTAACAATCCTGTCAGTATTAAATAACCCATTGTGATTCAGAAGACGTAAAAATAAATAAAACAAAACCCTAATCCACAAACTGATTTCTTACAAAGAATACATATTCTATTCATCAGAATCTACCCTAACAATCCTGTCAGCATTAAATAACCCATTGAGATTTATAAGCCGTAAAAATAAATAAACCAAAACCCTAATCCACAAACTGATTTCTTACAAAGAATACATATTCTATTCATCAGAATCTACCCTAACAATCCTGTCAGCTTTAAGTAACCCATTGAGATTTATAAGCCGTAAAAATAAATCAACCAAAACCCTCATCCACAAACTGATTTCTTACAAAGAATACATATTCTATTCATCAGAATCTACCTTATGAATCCTGTCAGCATTAAATAACCCATTGAGATTTATAAGCCGTAAAAATAAATAAACCAAAACGCTAATCCACAAACTGATTCCTTACAAAGAATACATATTCTATTCATCAGAATTTACCCTAACAATCCTGTCAGCATTAAATAACCCATTGAGATTTATAAGCCGTAAAAATAAATCAACCAATACCCTAATCCACAAACTGATTTCTTACAAAGAATACATATTCTATTCATCACAATCTACCCTAACAATCCTGTCAGCATTAAATAACCCATTGAGATTTATAAGCCGTAAAAATAAATCAACCAAAACCCTAATCCACAAACTGATTCCTTACAAAGAATACATATTCTATTCATCAGAATCTACCCTAACAATCCTGTCAGCATTAAATAACCCATTGAGATTTATAAGCCGTAAAAATAAATCAACCAAAACCCTAATCCACAAACAGTTTTTTACAAAGAATACATATTCTATTCATCACAATCTACCCTAACAATCCTGTCAGCATTAAATAACCCATTGCGATTTATAAGCCGTAAAAATAAATCAACCAAAACCCTAATCCACAAACTGATTTCTTACAAAGAATACATATTCTATTCATCAGAATCTACCCTAACAATCCTGTCAGCATTAAATAACCCATTGTGATTTATACGCCGTAAAAATAAATAAACTAAAACCCTCATCCACAAACTGATTTCTTACAAACAATACATATTCTATTCATCAGAATTTACCCTAACAATCCTGTCAGCATTAAATAACGCATTGTGATTTATATGCCGTAAAAATAAATAAACCAAAACCCTAATCCACAAACTGATTTCTTACAAAGAATACATATTCTATTCATCAGAATCTACCCTAACAATCCTGTCGGCATTAAATAACCCATTGTGATTCATAAGCCGTAAAAATAAATTAACCAAAACCCTAATCCACAAACTGATTTCTTACAAAGAATACATATTCTATTCATCAGAATCTACCCTAACAATCCTGTCAGCATTAAATAACCGATTGTGATTTCTATGCCGTAAAAATAAATAAACCAAAACCCTAATCCACAAACTGATTTCTAACGAAGAATACATATTCTATTTCTCAGAATCTACCCTAACAATCCTGTCAGCATTAAATAACCCATTGAGATTTATAAGCCGTAAAAATAAATAAACCAAAACCCTAATCCACAAACTGATTTCTTACGAAGAATACATATTCTATTCATCAGAATCTACCCTAACAATCCTGTCAGCATTAAATAACCCATTGTGATTTATAAGCCGTAAAAATAAATAAACGAAAACCCTAATCCACAAACTGATTTCTTACAAAGAATACATATTCTATTCATCAGAATCTACCCTAAAAATCCAGTCAGCATTAAATAACCCATTGTGATTTATAAGCCGTAAAAATAAATAAACCAAAACCCTAATCCACAAACTGATTTCTTACAAAGAATACATATTCTATTCATCAGAATCTACCCTAACAATCCTGTCAGCATTAAATACCCCATTGTGAATTATAATGTAAAATAAATAAACTAAAAACTCCTAATCCACAAACTATTTCTTACAAAGAATACATATTCTATTCATCAGAATCTACCCTAACAATCCTGTCAGCATTAAATAACCCATTGTGATTTATAAGCCGTAAAAATAAATAAACCAAAACCCTAATCCACAAACTGATTTCTTACAAAGAATACATATTCTATTCATCAGAATCTACCCTAACAATCCTGTCAGCATTAAATAACCCATTGAGATTTATAAGCCGTAAAAATAACAACCAAAACCCTAATCCACAAACTGATTTCTTACAAAGAATACATATTCTATTCATCAGAATCTACCCTAACAATCCTGTCAGCATTAACAACCCATTGAGATTTATAAGCCGTAAAAATAAATAAACCAAAACCCTAATCCACAAACTGATTTCTTACAAAGAATACATATTCTATTCATCAGAATCTACCCTAACAATCCTGTCAGCATTAAATAACCCATTGAGATTTATGTCGTAAAAATAAATCAACCAAAACCCTAATCCACAAAACTGATTTCTTACAAAGAATACATATTCTATTCATCAGAATCTACCCTAACAATCCTGTCAGCATTAAATAACCCATTGAGATTTATAAGCCGTAAAAATAAACCAAAACCCTAATCCACAAACTGATTTCTTACAAAGAATACATATTCTATTCATCAGAATCTACCCTAACAATCCTGTCAGCATTAAATAACCCATTGTGATTTATAAGCCATAAAAATAAATCAACCAAAACCCTAATCCACAAACTGATTTCTTACAAAGAACACATATTCTATTCATCAGAATCTACCCCAACAATCCTGTCAGCATTAAATAACCCATTGAGATTTATAATGGAAAAGTAACAAACCAAAACCCTAATCCACAAACTGATTTCTGCCAAAGAATACATATTCTACTCATCAGAATCTACCCTAACAATCCTGTCAGCATTAAATAACACATTGAGATTTAAGCCGTAAAAATAAATCAACCAAAACCCTAATCCACAAACTGATTTCTTACAAAGAATACATATTCTATTCATCAGAATCTACCCCAACAATCCTGTCAGCATTAAATAACCCATTGAGATTTATAAGCCGGAAAAGTAAATAAACCAAAACCCTAATCCACAAACTGATTTCTTACAAAGAATACATATTCTACTCATCAGAATCTACCCTAACAATCCCGTCAGCATTAAATAACCCATTGAGATTTATAAGCCTTAAAAATAAATCAACCAAAACCCTAATCCACAAACTGATTTCTTACAAAGAATACATATTCTATTCATCAGAATCTACCCTAACAATCCTGTCAGCATTAAATAACCCATTGTGATTTATAAGCCGTAAAAAAAATGAATAAAACCAAAACCCTATTCCACAAACTGATTCTTTACAAAGAATACATATTCTATTCATCAGAATCTACCCTAACAATCCTGTCAGTATTAAATAACCCATTGTGATTCAGAAGACGTAAAAATAAATAAAACAAAAACCCTAATCCACAAACTGATTTCTTACAAAGAATACATATTCTATTCATCAGAATCTACCCTAACAATCCTGTCAGCATTAAATAACCCATTGAGATTTATAAGCCGTAAACATAAATAAACCAAAACCCTAATCCACAAACTGATTTCTTACAAAGAATACATATTCTATTCATCAGAATCTATCCTAACAATCCTGTCAGCATTAAATAACCCATTGAGATTTTTAAGCCGTAAAAATAAATCAAGCAGACCCCTAATCCATAAACTGATTTCTTACAAAGAATACATATTCTATTCATCAGAATCTACCCTAACAATCCTGTCAGCATTAAATAACCCATTGTGATTTATAAGCCGTAAAAATAAATAAACCAAAACCCTATTCCACAAACTGATTTCTTACAAAGAATACATATTCTATTCATCAGAATCTACCCTAACAATCCTGTCAGTATTAAATAAAACATTGTGATTCAGAAGCCGTAAAAATAAATAAAACAAAACCCTAATCCACAAACTGATTTCTTCCAAAGAATACATATTCTATTCATCAGAATCTACCCTAACAATCCTGTCAGCATTAAATAACCCATTGAGATTTATAAGCCGTAAAAATAAATAAACCAAAACCCTAATCCACAAACTGATTTCTTACAAAGAATACATATTCTATTCATCAGAATCTACCCTAACAATCCTGTCAGCTTTAAGTAACCCATTGAGATTTATAAGCCGTAAAAATAAATCAACCAAAACCCTCATCCACAAACTGATTTCTTACAAAGAATGCATATTCTATTCATCAGAATCTACCCTAACAATCCTGTCAGCATTAAATAACCCATTGAGATTTATAAGCCGTAAAAATAAATCAACCAAAACCCTAATCCACAAACTGATTTCTTACAAAGAATACATATTCTATTCCTCAGAATCTACCCTAACAATCCTGTCAGCATTAAATAACCCATTGAGATTTATAAGCCGTAAAAATAAATCAACCAAAACCCTAATCCACAAACTAATTTCTTACAAAGAATACATATTCTATTGATGAGAATCTACGCTAACAATCCTGTCAGCATTAAATAACCCATTGAGATTTATAAGCCGTAAAAATAAATCAACCAAAACCCTAATCCACAAACTAATTTCTTACAAAGAATACATATTCTATTGATGAGAATCTACGCTAACAATCCTGTCAGCATTAAATAACCCATTGAGATTTATAAGCCGTAAAAATAAATCAACCAAAACCCTAATCCACAAACTGATTTCTTACAAAGAATACATATTCTATTCATCAGAATCTACCCTAAAAATCCAGTCAGCATTAAATAACCCATTGTGATTTATAAGCCGTAAAAATAAATAAACCAAAACCCTAATCCACAAACTGATTTCTTACAAAGAATACATATTCTATTCATCAGAATCTACCCTAACAATCCTGTCAGCATTAAATACCCCATTGTGAATTATAAGCCGTAAAAATAAATAAACCAAAACCCTAATCCACAAACTGATTTCTTACAAAGAATACATATTCTATTCATCAGAATCTACCCTAACAATCCTGTCAGCATTAAATAACCCATTGTGATTTATAAGCCGTAAAAATAAATAAACCAAAACCCTAATCCACAAACTGATTTCTTACAAAGAATACATATTCTATTCATCAGAATCTACCCTAACAATCCTGTCAGCATTAAATAACCCATTGAGATTTATAAGCCGTAAAAATAAATAAACCAAAACCCTAATCCACAAACTGATTTCTTACAAAGAATACATATTCTATTCATCAGAATCTACCCTAACAATCCTGTCAGCATTAAATAACCCATTGAGATTTATAAGCCGTAAAAATAAATAAACCAAAACCCTAATCCACAAACTGATTTCTTACAAAGAATACATATTCTATTCATCAGAATCTACCCTAACAATCCTGTCAGCATTAAATAACCCATTGAGATTTATAAGCCGTAAAAATAAATCAACCAAAACCCTAATCCACAAACTGATTTCTTACAAAGAATACATATTCTATTCATCAGAATCTACCCTAACAATCCTGTCAGCATTAAATAACCCATTGAGATTTATAAGCCGTAAAAATAAATAAACCAAAACCCTAATCCACAAACTGATTTCTTACAAAGAATACATATTCTATTCATCAGAATCTACCCTAACAATCCTGTCAGCATTAAATAACCCATTGTGATTTATAAGCCATAAAAATAAATCAACCAAAACCCTAATCCACAAACTGATTTCTTACAAAGAACACATATTCTATTCATCAGAATCTACCCCAACAATCCTGTCAGCATTAAATAACCCATTGAGATTTATAAGCCGGAAAAGTAAATAAACCAAAACCCTAATCCACAAACTGATTTCTTACAAAGAATACATATTCTACTCATCAGAATCTACCCTAACAATCCTGTCAGCATTAAATAACACATTGAGATTTATAAGCCGTAAAAATAAATCAACCAAAACCCTAATCCACAAACTGATTTCTTACAAAGAATACATATTCTATTCATCAGAATCTACCCCAACAATCCTGTCAGCATTAAATAACCCATTGAGATTTATAAGCCGGAAAAGTAAATAAACCAAAACCCTAATCCACAAACTGATTTCTTACAAAGAATACATATTCTACTCATCAGAATCTACCCTAACAATCCTGTCAGCATTAAATAACCCATTGAGATTTATAAGCCTTAAAAATAAATCAACCAAAACCCTAATCCACAAACTGATTTCTTACAAAGAATACATATTCTATTCATCAGAATCTACCCTAACAATCCTGTCAGCATTAAATAACCCATTGTGATTTATAAGCCGTAAAAATGAATAAACCAAAACCCTATTCCACAAACTGATTCCTTACAAAGAATACATATTCTATTCATCAGAATCTACCCTAACAATCCTGTCAGTATTAAATAACCCATTGTGATTCAGAAGACGTAAAAATAAATAAAACAAAACCCTAATCCACAAACTGATTTCTTACAAAGAATACATATTCTATTCATCAGAATCTACCCTAACAATCCTGTCAGCATTAAATAACCCATTGAGATTTATAAGCCGTAAACATAAATAAACCAAAACCCTAATCCACAAACTGATTTCTTACAAAGAATACATATTCTATTCATCAGAATCTATCCTAACAATCCTGTCAGCATTAAATAACCCATTGAGATTTTTAAGCCGTAAAAATAAATCAAGCAGACCCCTAATCCATAAACTGATTTCTTACAAAGAATACATATTCTATTCATCAGAATCTACCCTAACAATCCTGTCAGCATTAAATAACCCATTGTGATTTATAAGCCGTAAAAATAAATAAACCAAAACCCTATTCCACAAACTGATTTCTTACAAAGAATACATATTCTATTCATCAGAATCTACCCTAACAATCCTGTCAGTATTAAATAAAACATTGTGATTCAGAAGCCGTAAAAATAAATAAAACAAAACCCTAATCCACAAACTGATTTCTTCCAAAGAATACATATTCTATTCATCAGAATCTACCCTAACAATCCTGTCAGCATTAAATAACCCATTGAGATTTATAAGCCGTAAAAATAAATAAACCAAAACCCTAATCCACAAACTGATTTCTTACAAAGAATACATATTCTATTCATCAGAATCTACCCTAACAATCCTGTCAGCTTCAAGTAACCCATTGAGATTTATAAGCCGTAAAAATAAATCAACCAAAACCCTCATCCACAAACTGATTTCTTACAAAGAATGCATATTCTATTCATCAGAATCTACCCTAACAATCCTGTCAGCATTAAATAACCCATTGAGATTTATAAGCCGTAAAAATAAATCAACCAAAACCCTAATCCACAAACTGATTTCTTACAAAGAATACATATTCTATTCCTCAGAATCTACCCTAACAATCCTGTCAGCATTAAATAACCCATTGAGATTTATAAGCCGTAAAAATAAATCAACCAAAACCCTAATCCACAAACTAATTTCTTACAAAGAATACATATTCTATTGATGAGAATCTACGCTAACAATCCTGTCAGCATTAAATAACCCATTGAGATTTATAAGCCGTAAAAATAAATCAACCAAAACCCTAATCCACAAACTGATTTCTTACAAAGAATACATATTCTATTGATCAGAATCTACCCTAACCATCCTGTCAGCTTTAAATAACCCATTGTGATTTATAAGCCGTAAAAATAAATAAACCAAAATCCTAATCCACAAACTGATTTCTTACAAAGAATACATATTCTATTCATCAGAATCTACCCTAACAATCCTGTCAGCATTAAATAACCCATTGTGATTTATAAGCCGTAAAAATAAATAAACCAAAACCCTAATCCACAAACTGATTTCTTACAAAGAATACATATTCTATTCATCAGAATCTACCCTAACAATCCTGTCAGCATTAAATAACCCATTGTGATTTATAAGCCGTAAAAATAAATAAACCAAAACCCTATTCCACAAACTGATTTCTTACAAAGAATACATATTCTATTCATCAGAATCTGTCCTAACAATCCTGTCAGCATTAAATAACCCATTGAGATTTTTAAGCCGTAAAAATAAATCAAGCAGACCCCTAATCCATAAACTGATTTCTTACAAAGAATACATATTCTATTCATCAGAATCTACCCTAACAATCCTGTCAGCATTAAATAACCCATTGTGATTTATAAGCCGTAAAAATAAATAAACCAAAACCCTATTCCACAAACTGATTTCTTACAAAGAATACATATTCTATTCATCAGAATCTACCCTAACAATCCTGTCAGTATTAAATAACCCATTGTGATTCAGAAGCCGTAAAAATAAATAAAACAAAACCCTAATCCACAAACTGATTTCTTCCAAAGAATACATATTCTATTCATCAGAATCTACCCTAACAATCCTGTCAGCATTAAATAACCCATTGAGATTTATAAGCCGTAAAAATAAATAAACCAAAACCCTAATCCACAAACTGATTTCTTACAAAGAATACATATTCTATTCATCAGAATCTACCCTAACAATCCTGTCAGCTTTAAGTAACCCATTGAGATTTATAAGCCGTAAAAATAAATCAACCAAAACCCTCATCCACAAACTGATTTCTTACAAAGAATGCATATTCTATTCATCAGAATCTACCCTAACAATCCTGTCAGCATTAAATAACCCATTGAGATTTATAAGCCGTAAAAATAAATCAACCAAAACCCTAATCCACAAACTGATTTCTTACAAAGAATACATATTCTATTCCTCAGAATCTACCCTAACAATCCTGTCAGCATTAAATAACCCATTGAGATTTATAAGCCGTAAAAATAAATCAACCAAAACCCTAATCCACAAACTAATTTCTTACAAAGAATACATATTCTATTGATGAGAATCTACGCTAACAATCCTGTCAGCATTAAATAACCCATTGAGATTTATAAGCCGTAAAAATAAATCAACCAAAACCCTAATCCACAAACTGATTTCTTACAAAGAATACATATTCTATTGATCAGAATCTACCCTAACCATCCTGTCAGCTTTAAATAACCCATTGTGATTTATAAGCCGTAAAAATAAATAAACCAAAATCCTAATCCACAAACTGATTTCTTACAAAGAATACATATTCTATTCATCAGAATCTACCCTAACAATCCTGTCAGCATTAAATAACCCATTGTGATTTATAAGCCGTAAAAATAAATAAACCAAAACCCTAATCCACAAACTGATTTCTTACAAAGAATACATATTCTATTCATCAGAATCTACCCCAACAATCCTGTCAGCATTAAATAACCCATTGAGATTTATAAGCCGGAAAAGTAAATAAACCAAAACCCTAATCCACAAACTGATTTCTTACAAAGAATACATATTCTACTCATCAGAATCTACCCTAACAATCCTGTCAGCATTAAATAACACATTGAGATTTATAAGCCGTAAAAATAAATCAACCAAAACCCTAATCCACAAACTGATTTCTTACAAAGAATACATATTCTATTCATCAGAATCTACCCTAACAATCCTGTCAGCATTAAATAACCCATTGAGCTTTATAAGCCGTAAAAATAAATAAACCAAAACCCTAATCCACAAACTGATTTCTTACAAAGAATACATATTCTATTCATCAGAATCTACCCTAACAATCCTGTCAGCATTAAATAACCCATTGAGATTTATAAGCCGTAAAAATAAATAAACCAAAACCCTAATCCACAAACTGATTTCTTACAAAGAATACATATTCTATTCATCAGAATCTACCCTAACAATCCTGTCAGCATTAAATAACCCATTGAGATTTATAAGCCGTAGAAATAAATAAACCAAAACCCTAATCCACAAACTGATTTCTTACAAAGAATACATATTCTATTCATCAGAATCTACCCTAACAATCCTGTCAGCATTAAATAACCCATTGAGATTTATAAGCCATAAAAATAAATCAACCAAAACCCTAATCCACAAACTGATTTCTTACAAAGAATACATATTCTATACATCAGAATCTACCCTAACAATCCTGTCAGCATTAAATAACCCATTGTGATTTATAAGCCGTAAAAATGAATAAACCAAAACCCTAATCCACAAACTGATTTCTTACAAAGAATACATATTCTATTCATCAGAATCTACCCCAACAATCCTGTCAGCATTAAATAACCCATTGAGCTTTATCAGCCGCAAAAGTAAATAAACCAAAACCCTAATCCACAAACTGATTTCTTACAAAGAATACATATTCTATTCATCAGAATCTATCCTAACAATCCTGTCAGCATTAAATAACCCATTGAGATTTTTAAGCCGTAAAAATAAATCAAGCAGACCCCTAATCCATAAACTGATTTCTTACAAAGAATACATATTCTATTCATCAGAATCTACCCTAACAATCCTGTCAGCATTAAATAACCCATTGTGATTTATAAGCCGTAAAAATGAATAAACCAAAACCCTATTCCACAAACTGATTCCTTACAAAGAATACATATTCTATTCATCAGAATCTACCCTAACAATCCTGTCAGTATTAAATAACCCATTGTGATTCAGAAGACGTAAAAATAAATAAAACAAAACCCTAATCCACAAACTGATTTCTTACAAAGAATACATATTCTATTCATCAGAATCTACCCTAACAATCCTGTCAGCATTAAATAACCCATTGAGATTTATAAGCCGTAAAAATAAATAAACCAAAACCCTAATCCACAAACTGATTTCTTACAAAGAATACATATTCTATTCATCAGAATCTACCCTAACAATCCTGTCAGCTTTAAGTAACCCATTGAGATTTATAAGCCGTAAAAATAAATCAACCAAAACCCTAATCCACAAACTGATTTCTTACAAAGAATACATATTCTATTCATCAGAATCTACCTTATGAATCCTGTCAGCATTAAATAACCCATTGAGATTTATAAGCCGTAAAAATAAATAAACCAAAACGCTAATCCACAAACTGATTCCTTACAAAGAATACATATTCTATTCATCAGAATTTACCCTAACAATCCTGTCAGCATTAAATAACCCATTGAGATTTATAAGCCGTAAAAATAAATCAACCAATACCCTAATCCACAAACTGATTTCTTACAAAGAATACATATTCTATTCATCACAATCTACCCTAACAATCCTGTCAGCATTAAATAACCCATTGAGATTTATAAGCCGTAAAAATAAATCAACCAAAACCCTAATCCACAAACTGATTCCTTACAAAGAATAAATATTCTATTCATCAGAATCTACCCTAACAATCCTGTCAGCATTAAATAACCCATTGAGATTTATAAGCCGTAAAAATAAATCAACCAAAACCCTAATCCACAAACTGTTTTTTACAAAGAATACATATTCTATTCATCACAATCTACCCTAACAATCCTGTCAGCATTAAATAACCCATTGCGATTTATAAGCCGTAAAAATAAATCAACCAAAACCCTAATCCACAAACTGATTTCTTACAAAGAATACATATTCTATTCATCAGAATCTACCCTAACAATCCTGTCGGCATTAAATAACCCATTGTGATTCATAAGCCGTAAAAATAAATTAACCAAAACCCTAATCCACAAACTGATTTCTTACAAAGAATACATATTCTATTCATCAGAATCTACCCTAACAATCCTGTCAGCATTAAATAACCGATTGTGATTTCTATGCCGTAAAAATAAATAAACCAAAACCCTAATCCACAAACTGATTTCTAACGAAGAATACATATTCTATTTCTCAGAATCTACCCTAACAATCCTGTCAGCATTAAATAACCCATTGAGATTTATAAGCCGTAAAAATAAATAAACCAAAACCCTAATCCACAAACTGATTTCTTACGAAGAATACATATTCTATTCATCAGAATCTACCCTAACAATCCTGTCAGCATTAAATAACCCATTGTGATTTATAAGCCGTAAAAATAAATAAACGAAAACCCTAATCCACAAACTGATTTCTTACAAAGAATACATATTCTATTCATCAAGAATCTACCCTAAAAATCCAGTCAGCATTAAATAACCCATTGTGATTTATAAGCCGTAAAAATAAATAAGCAAAACCTAATCCACAAACTGATTTCTTACAAAGAATACATATTCTATTCATCAGAATCTACCCTAACAATCCTGTCAGCATTAAATAACCCATTGTGATTTATAAGCCGTAAAAATAAATAAACCAAAACCCTAATCCACAAACTGATTTCTTACAAAGAATACATATTCTATTCATCAGAATCTACCCTAACAATCTATCCAGCGTTAAATAACCCATTGAGATTTATGAAAAGCCGTAAAAATAAATAAACCAAAACCTAATCCTAAACTGATTTTGCCACAAAATACATATTCTATTCATCAAATCTACCCTAACAATCCTGTCAGCATTAAATAACCCATTGAGATTTATAAGCCGTAAAAATAAATAAACCAAAACCTAATCCACAAACTGATTTCTTACACAAAGAATACATATTCTATTCATCCAGAATCTACCTAACAATCCTGTCAGCGTTAAATAACCCATTGGGATTTATAAGCCGTAAAAATAAATCAACCAAAACCTAATCCACAAACTGATTTCTTACAAAATACATATTCTATTCATCAGAATCTACCCTAACAATCCTGTCAGCATTAAATAACCCATTGGAGATTATAAGCCGTAAAAATAAATAAACCAAAACCTAAAAATCACAAACTGATTTCTTACAAAGAATACATATTCTATTCATCAGAATCTACCCTAACAATCCTGTCGGCATTAAATAACCCATTGTGATTTATAAGCCGTAAAAATAAATAAACCAAAACCTAATCCACAAACTGATTTCTTACAAAGAATACATATTCTATTCATCAGAATCTACCCTAACAAATCCTGTCAGCATTAAATAACCCATTGAGATTTATAAGCCGTAAAAATAAATAAACCAAAACCTAATCCACAAACCTGATTTCTTACAAAATACATATTCTATTCATCAGAATCTACCCTAACAATCTGTCAGCATTAAATAACCCATTGAGATTTATAAGCCGTAAAAATAAATAAACCAAAACCTAATCCACAAACTGATTTCTTACAAAGAATACATATTCTATTCATCAGAATCTACCTAACAATCCTGTCAGCATTAAATAACCCATTGAAGTTTATAAGCCAGCCAAAAATAAATCAGCCAAAACCTAATCCACGAACGGTTCTTACAAAGAATACATATTCTATTCATCAGAATCTACCTAACAATCCTGTCGACATTAAATAACCGATAGGACCCCATAAGCCGTAAAAATAAATAAACCAAAACCTAATCCACAAACTGATTTCTTACAAAGAATACATATTCTATTCTCAGAATCTACTAACAATCCTGTCAGCATTAAATAACCCATTGTGATTTATAAGCCATAAAAATAAATCAACCAAAACCTAATCCACAAACTGATTTCTTACAAAGAACACATATTCTATTCATCAGAATCTACCCCAACAATCCTGTCAGCATTAAATAACCCATTGAGATTTATAAGCCGGAAAAGTAAATAAACCAAAACCCTAATCCACAAACTGATTTCTTACAAAGAATACATATTCTACTCATCAGAATCTACCCTAACAATCCTGTCAGCATTAAATAACACATTGAGATTTATAAGCCGTAAAAATAAATCAACCAAAACCCTAATCCACAAACTGATTTCTTACAAAGAATACATATTCTATTCATCAGAATCTACCCCAACAATCCTGTCAGCATTAAATAACCCATTGAGATTTATAAGCCGGAAAAGTAAATAAACCAAAACCCTAATCCACAAACTGATTTCTTACAAAGAATACATATTCTACTCATCAGAATCTACCCTAACAATCCTGTCAGCATTAAATAACCCATTGAGATTTATAAGCCTTAAAAATAAATCAACCAAAACCCTAATCCACAAACTGATTTCTTACAAAGAATACATATTCTATTCATCAGAATCTACCCTAACAATCCTGTCAGCATTAAATAACCCATTGAGATTTATAAGCCGTAAAAATAAATAAACCAAAACCCTAATCCACAAACTGATTTCTTACAAAGAATACATATTCTATTCATCAGAATCTACCCTAACAATCCTGTCAGCATTAAATAACCCATTGAGATTTATAAGCCGTAAAAATAAATAAACCAAAACCCTAATCCACAAACTGATTTCTTACAAAGAATACATATTCTATTCATCAGAATCTACCCTAACAATCTTGTCAGCATTAAATAACCCATTGAGATTTATAAGCCGTAAAAATAAATAAACCAAAACCCTAATCCACAAACTGATTTCTTACAAAGAATACATATTCTATTCATCAGAATCTACCCTAACAATCCTGTCAGCATTAAATAACCCATTGAGATTTATAAGCCGTAGAAATAAATAAACCAAAACCCTAATCCACAAACTGATTTCTTACAAAGAATACATATTCTATTCATCAGAATCTACCCTAACAATCCTGTCAGCATTAAATAACCCATTGAGATTTATAAGCCATAAAAATAAATCAACCAAAACCCTAATCCACAAACTGATTTCTTACAAAGAATACATATTCTATACATCAGAATCTACCCTAACAGTCCTGTCAGCATTAAATAACCCATTGTGATTTATAAGCCGTAAAAATGAATAAACCAAAACCCTAATCCACAAACTGATTTCTTACAAAGAATACATATTCTATTCATCAGAATCTACCCCAACAATCCTGTCAGCATTAAATAACCCATTGAGCTTTATCAGCCGCAAAAGTAAATAAACCAAAACCCTAATCCACAAACTGATTTCTTACAAAGAATACATATTCTATTCATCAGAATCTATCCTAACAATCCTGTCAGCATTAAATAACCCATTGAGATTTTTAAGCCGTAAAAATAAATCAAGCAGACCCCTAATCCATAAACTGATTTCTTACAAAGAATACATATTCTATTCATCAGAATCTACCCTAACAATCCTGTCAGCATTAAATAACCCATTGTGATTTATAAGCCGTAAAAATAAATAAACCAAAACCCTATTCCACAAACTGATTCCTTACAAAGAATACATATTCTATTCATCAGAATCTATCCTAACAATCCTGTCAGTATTAAATAACCCATTGTGATTCAGAAGACGTAAAAATAAATAAAACAAAACCCTAATCCACAAACTGATTTCTTACAAAGAATACATATTCTATTCATCAGAATCTACCCTAACAATCCTGTCAGCATTAAATAACCCATTGAGATTTATAAGCCGTAAAAATAAATAAACCAAAACCCTAATCCACAAACTGATTTCTTACAAAGAATACATATTCTATTCATCAGAATCTACCCTAACAATCCTGTCAGCTTTAAGTAACCCATTGAGATTTATAAGCCGTAAAAATAAATCAACCAAAACCCTCATCCACAAACTGATTTCTTACAAAGAATACATATTCTATTCATCAGAATCTACCTTATGAATCCTGTCAGCATTAAATAACCCATTGAGATTTATAAGCCGTAAAAATAAATAAACCAAAACGCTAATCCACAAACTGATTCCTTACAAAGAATACATATTCTATTCATCAGAATTTACCCTAACAATCCTGTCAGCATTAAATAACCCATTGAGATTTATAAGCCGTAAAAATAAATCAACCAATACCCTAATCCACAAACTGATTTCTTACAAAGAATACATATTCTATTCATCACAATCTACCCTAACAATCCTGTCAGCATTAAATAACCCATTGAGATTTATAAGCCGTAAAAATAAATCAACCAAAACCCTAATCCACAAACTGTTTTTTACAAAGAATACATATACTATTCATCACAATCTACCCTAACAATCCTGTCAGCATTAAATAACCCATTGCGATTTATAAGCCGTAAAAATAAATCAACCAAAACCCTAATCCACAAACTGATTTCTTACAAAGAATACATATTCTATTCATCAGAATCTACCCTAACAATCCTGTCAGCATTAAATAACCCATTGTGATTTATACGCCGTAAAAATAAATAAACTAAAACCCTCATCCACAAACTGATTTCTTACAAAGAATACATATTCTATTCATCAGAATTTACCCTAACAATCCTGTCAGCATTAAATAACGCATTGTGATTTATATGCCGTAAAAATAAATAAACCAAAACCCTAATCCACAAACTGATTTCTTACAAAGAATACATATTCTATTCATCAGAATCTACCCTAACAATCCTGTCGGCATTAAATAACCCATTGTGATTCATAAGCCGTAAAAATAAATTAACCAAAACCCTAATCCACAAACTGATTTCTTACAAAGAATACATATTCTATTCATCAGAATCTACCCTAACAATCCTGTCAGCATTAAATAACCGATTGTGATTTCTATGCCGTAAAAATAAATAAACCAAAACCCTAATCCACAAACTGATTTCTAACGAAGAATACATATTCTATTTCTCAGAATCTACCCTAACAATCCTGTCAGCATTAAATAACCCATTGAGATTTATAAGCCGTAAAAATAAATAAACCAAAACCCTAATCCACAAACTGATTTCTTACGAAGAATACATATTCTATTCATCAGAATCTACCCTAACAATCCTGTCAGCATTAAATAACCCATTGTGATTTATAAGCCGTAAAAATAAATAAACCAAAACCCTAATCCACAAACTGATTTCTTACAAAGAATACATATTCTATTCATCAGAATCTACCCTAAAAATCCAGTCAGCATTAAATAACCCATTGTGATTTATAAGCCGTAAAAATAAATAAACCAAAACCCTAATCCACAAACTGATTTCTTACAAAGAATACATATTCTATTCATCAGAATCTACCCTAACAATCCTGTCAGCATTAAATACCCCATTGTGAATTATAAGCCGTAAAAATAAATAAACCAAAACCCTAATCCACAAACTGATTTCTTACAAAGAATACATATTCTATTCATCAGAATCTACCCTAACAATCCTGTCAGCATTAAATAACCCATTGTGATTTATAAGCCGTAAAAATAAATAAACCAAAACCCTAATCCACAAACTGATTTCTTACAAAGAATACATATTCTATTCATCAGAATCTACCCTAACAATCCTGTCAGCATTAAATAACGCATTGTGATTTATATGCCGTAAAAATAAATAAACCAAAACCCTAATCCACAAACTGATTTCTTACAAAGAATACATATTCTATTCATCAGAATCTACCCCAACAATCCTGTCAGCATTAAATAACCCAGTGTTATTTATAAGCCGTAAAAATATATAAACCAAAACCCTAATCCACAAACTGATTTCTTACAAATAATACATATTCTATTCATCAGAATCTACCCTAACAATCCTGTCAGCCTTAAGTAACCCATTGAGATTTATAAGCCGTAAAAATAAATCAAACAAAACCCTCATCCACAAACTGATTTCTTACAAAGATTACATATTCTATTCATCAGAATCTACCTTATGAATCCTGTCAGCATTAAATAACCCATTTAGATTTATAAGCCGTAAAAATAAATAAACCAAAACCCTAATCCACAACCTGATTCCTTACAAAGAATACATATTCTATTCATCAGAATCTACCCTAACAATCCTGTCAGCATTAAATAACGCATTGTGAATTATATGCCGTAAAAATACATAAACCAAAACCCTAATGCACAAACTGATTTCTTACAAAGAATACATATTCTATTCATCAGAATCTACCCTAACAATCCTGTCAGCATTAAGTAACCCATTGAGATTTATAAGCCGTAAAAATAAATAAATCAAAACCCTAATCCACAAACTGATTTCTTACAAAGAATACATATTCTATTCATCAGAATCTACCCCAACAATCCTGTCAGCATTAAGTAACCCATTGAGATTGATAAGCCGTAAAAATAAATAAACCAAAACCCTCATCCACAAACTGATTTCTTACAAAGAATACATATTCTATTCATCAGAATCTACCCTAACAATCCTGTCAGCCTTAAGTAACCCATTGAGATTTATAAGCCGTAAAAATAAATCAACCAAAACCCTCATCCACAAACTGATTTCTTACAAAGATTACATATTCTATTCATCAGAATCTACCTTATGAATCCTGTCAGCATTAAATAACCCATTTAGATTTATAAGTCGTAAAAATAAATAAACCAAAACCTAATCCACAACCTGATTCCTTACAAAGAATACATATTCTATTCATCAGAATTTACCCTAACAATCCTGTCAGCATTAAATAACGCATTGTGAATTATATGCCGTAAAAATAAATAAACCAAAACCCTAATCCACAAACTGATTTCTTACAAAGAATACATATTCTATTCATCAGAATCTACCCTAACAATCCTGTCAGCATTAAGTAACCCATTGAGATTGATAAGCCGTAAAAATAAATAAACCAAAACCCTAATCCACAAACTGATTTCTTACAAAGAATACATATTCTATTCATCAGAATCTACCCTAAAAATCCAGTCAGCATTAAATAACCCATTGTGATTTATAAGCCGTAAAAATAAATAAACCAAAACCCTAATCCACAAACTGATTTCTTACAAAGAATACATATTCTATTCATCAGAATCTACCCTAACAATCCTGTCAGCATTAAATACCCCATTGTGAATTATAAGCCGTAAAAATAAATAAACCAAAACCCTAATCCACAAACTGATTTCTTACAAAGAATACATATTCTATTCATCAGAATCTACCCTAACAATCCTGTCAGCATTAAATAACCCATTGTGATTTATAAGCCGTAAAAATAAATAAACCAAAACCCTAATCCACAAACTGATTTCTTACAAAGAATACATATTCTATTCATCAGAATCTACCCTAACAATCCTGTCAGCATTAAATAACGCATTGTGATTTATATGCCGTAAAAATAAATAAACCAAAACCCTAATCCACAAACTGATTTCTTACAAAGAATACATATTCTATTCATCAGAATCTACCCCAACAATCCTGTCAGCATTAAATAACCCAGTGTTATTTATAAGCCGTAAAAATATATAAACCAAAACCCTAATCCACAAACTGATTTCTTACAAATAATACATATTCTAATCATCAGAATCTACCCTAACAATCCTGTCAGCCTTAAGTAACCCATTGAGATTTATAAGCCGTAAAAATAAATCAAACAAAACCCTCATCCACAAACTGATTTCTTACAAAGATTACATATTCTATTCATCAGAATCTACCTTATGAATCCTGTCAGCATTAAATAACCCATTTAGATTTATAAGCCGTAAAAATAAATAAACCAAAACCCTAATCCACAACCTGATTCCTTACAAAGAATACATATTCTATTCATCAGAATCTACCCTAACAATCCTGTCAGCATTAAATAACGCATTGTGAATTATATGCCGTAAAAATACATAAACCAAAACCCTAATGCACAAACTGATTTCTTACAAAGAATACATATTCTATTCATCAGAATCTACCCTAACAATCCTGTCAGCATTAAGTAACCCATTGAGATTTATAAGCCGTAAAAATAAATAAATCAAAACCCTAATCCACAAACTGATTTCTTACAAAGAATACATATTCTATTCATCAGAATCTACCCCAACAATCCTGTCAGCATTAAGTAACCCATTGAGATTGATAAGCCGTAAAAATAAATAAACCAAAACCCTCATCCACAAACTGATTTCTTACAAAGAATACATATTCTATTCATCAGAATCTACCCTAACAATCCTGTCAGCCTTAAGTAACCCATTGAGATTTATAAGCCGTAAAAATAAATCAACCAAAACCCTCATCCACAAACTGATTTCTTACAAAGATTACATATTCTATTCATCAGAATCTACCTTATGAATCCTGTCAGCATTAAATAACCCATTTAGATTTATAAGTCGTAAAAATAAATAAACCAAAACCCTAATCCACAACCTGATTCCTTACAAAGAATACATATTCTATTCATCAGAATTTACCCTAACAATCCTGTCAGCATTAAATAACGCATTGTGAATTATATGCCGTAAAAATAAATAAACCAAAACCCTAATCCACAAACTGATTTCTTACAAAGAATACATATTCTATTCATCAGAATCTACCCTAACAATCCTGTCAGCATTAAGTAACCCATTGAGATTGATAAGCCGTAAAAATAAATAAACCAAAACCCTAATCCACAAACTGATTTCTTACAAAGAATACATATTCTATTCATCAGAATCTACCCCAACAATCCTGTCAGCATTAAGTAACCCATTGAGATTGATAAGCCGTAAAAATAAATAAACCAAAACCCTAATCCACAAACTGATTTCTTACAAAGAATACATATTCTATTCATCAGAATCTACCCTAACAATCCTGTCAGCATTAAATAACCCATTGTGATTTATAAGCCGTAAAAATAAATAAACCAAAACCCTAATCCACAAACTGATTTCTTACAAAGAATACATATTCTATTCATCAGAATCTACCCTAACAATCCTGTCAGCATTAAATAACCCATTGAGATTTATAAGCCGTAAAATAAATAAACCAAAACCCTAATCCACAAACTGATTTCTTACAAAGAATACATATTCTATTCATCAGAATCTACCCTAACAATCCTGTCAGCATTAAATAACCCATTGTGATTTATAAGCCGTAAAAATAAATAAACCAAAACGCTAATCCACAAACTGATTTCTTACAAAGAATACATATTCTATTCATCAGAACCTACCCTAACAATCCTGTCAGTATTAAATAACCCATTGTGATTTAGAAGCCGTAAAAATAAATCAACCAAAACCCTAATCCACAAACTGATTTCTTACAAAGAATACATATTCTATTCATCAGAATCTACCATAACAATCCTGTCAGTATTAAATAACCCATTGTGATTTAGAAACCGTAAAATTAAATAAACCAAAACCCTAATCCACAAACTGATTTCTTACAAAGAATACATATTCTATTCATCAGAATCTACCCTAACAATCCTGTCAGCATTAAATAACCCATTGTGATTTATAAGCCGTAAAAATAAATAAACCAAAACGCTAATCCACAAACTGATTTCTTACAAAGAATACATATTCTAATCATCAGAATCTACCCTAACAATCCTGTCAGCATTAAATAACCCATTGAGATTTATAAGCCGTTAAAATAAATCAAGCAAACCCCTCATCCATAAACTGATTTCTTACGAAGAATACATATTCTATTCATCAGAACCTATCCTAAAAATCCTGTCAGTATTAAATAACCCATTGTGATTTAGAAGCCGTAAAAATAAACAAACCAAAACCCTAATCCACAAACTGATTTCTTACAAAGAATACATATTCTATTCATCAGAATCTACCCTAACAATCCTGTCAGCATTAAGTAACCCATTGAGATTTTTAAGCCGTAAAAATAAATAAACCAAAACCCTCATCCACAAACTGATTTCTGACAAAGAATACATATTCTATTCATGAGAATCTACCCTAACAATCCTGTCAGAAATAAGTAACCCATTGAGATTTATAAGCCGTAAAAATAAATAAACCAAAACCCTCATCCACAAACTGATTTCTTACAAAGAATACATATTCTATTCATCAGAATCTACCCTAACAATCCTGTCAGTATTAAATAACCCATTGTGATTTAGAAGCCGTAAAAATAAATAAACCAAAACCCTAATCCACAAACTGATTTCTTACAAAGAATACATATTATATTCCTCAGAATCTACCCTAACAATCCTGTCAGCATTAAATGGCACATTGATATTTATAAGCCGTAAAAATAAATAAACCAAAACCCTAATCCACAAACTGATTTCTTACAAAGAATACATATTCTATTCATGAGAATCTACCCTAACAATCCTGTCAGCATTAAGTAACCCATTGTGATTTATAAGCCGTAAAAATAAATAAACCAAAACCCTAATCCACAAACTGATTTCTTACAAAGAATACATATTTTATTCATCAGAATCTACCCTAACAATCCTGTCAGTATTAAATAACCCATTGTGATTTATAAGCCGTAAAAATAAATAAACCAAAACCCTAATCCACAAACTGATATATTACAAAGCATACATATTCTATTCATCAGAATCTACTCTAACAACCCTGTCAGCATTAAATAACCCCTTGAGGTTTATTAGCCGTAAAAATAAATAAACCAAAACCCTAATCCACAAACTGATTTCTTACAAAGAATACATATTCTATTCATGAGAATCTACCCTAACAATCCTGTCAGCATTAAGTAACCCATTGAGATTCATAAGCCGTAAAATTAAATAAACCAAAACCCTCATCCACAAACTGGTTTCTTACAAAGAATACATATTCTATTCATCAGAATCTACCCTAACAATCCTATCAGCATTAAATAACCCATTGAGATTTATAAGCCGTAAAAATAAATAAACCAAAACCCTCATCCACAAACTGATTTCTTACAAAGAATACATATTCTATTCATCAGAATCTACCCTAACAATCCTATCAGCATTAAATAACCCATTGAGATTTATAAGCCGTAAAAATAAATAAACAAAAACCCTAATCCACAAACTGATTTCGTACAAAGAATACATATTCTATTCATCAGAATCTACCCTAACAATCCTGTCAGCATTAAATAACCCATTGAGATTTATAAGCCGTAAAAATAAATAAACTAAAACCCTCATCCACAAACTGATTTCTTACAAAGAATACATATTCTATTCATCAGAATCTACCCTAACAATCCTGTCAGCATTAAATAACCCATTGTGATTTATAAGCCGTAAAAATAAATCAACCAAAACACTAATCCACAAACTGATTTCTTACAAAGAATACATATTCTATTCATCAGAATCTACCCTAACAATCCTGTCAGCATTAAATAACCCATTGTGATTTATAAGCCGTACAAATAAATAAACCAAAACGCTCATCCACAAACTGATTTCTTACAAAGAATACATATTCTATTCATCAGAATCTACCCTAACAATCCTGTCAGCATTAAATAACCCATTGAGATTTATAAGCCGTAAAAATAAATAAACGAAAACCCTCATCCACAAACTGATTTCTTACAAAGAATACATATTCTATTCATCAGAATCTACCCTAACAATCCTGTCAGCATTAAATAACCCATTGTGATTTATAAGCCGTAAAAATAAATAAACCAAAACCCTCATCCACAAACTGATTTCTTACAAAGAATACATATTCTATTCATTAGAATCTACCCTAACAATCCTGTCAGCATTAAATAACCCATTGAGATTTAAAAGCCGTAAAAATAAATAAACCAAAACCCTAATCCACAAACTGATTTCTTACAAAGAATACATATTCTATTCATCAGAATCTACCCTAACAATCCTGTCAGCATTAAATAACCCATTGAGATTTATAAGCCGTAAAAATAAATAAACCAAAACCCTAATCCACAAACTGATTTCTTACAAAGAATACATATTCTATTCATCAGAATCTACCCTAACAATCTTGTCAGCATTAAATAACCCATTGTGATTTATATGCCGTAAAAATAAATAAACCAAAACCCTAATCCACAAACTGATTTCTTACAAAGAATACATATTCTATCCATCAGAATCTACCCTAACAATCCTGTCAGTATTAAATAACCCATTATGATTTATAAGCCGTAAAATAAATAAAGCAAAACCCTAATCCACAAACTGATTTCTTACAAAGAATACATATTCTATTCCTCAGAATCTACCCTAACAATCCTGTCAGCATTAAATAACCCATTGTGATTTATAAGCCGTAAAAATAAATAAACCAAAACGCTAATCCACAAACTGATTTCTTACAAAGAATACATATTCTAATCATCAGAATCTACCCTAACAATCCTGTCAGCATTAAATAACCCATTGAGATTTATAAGCCGTTAAAATAAATCAAGCAAACCCCTCATCCATAAACTGATTTCTTACGAAGAATACATATTCTATTCATCAGAACCTATCCTAAAAATCCTGTCAGTATTAAATAACCCATTGTGATTTAGAAGCCGTAAAAATAAACAAACCAAAACCTAATCCACAAACTGATTTCTTACAAAGAATACATATTCTATTCATCAGAATCTACCCTAACAATCCTGTCAGCATTAAGTAACCCATTGAGATTTTTAAGCCGTAAAAATAAATAAACCAAAACCCTCATCCACAAACTGATTTCTGACAAAGAATACATATTCTATTCATGAGAATCTACCCTAACAATCCTGTCAGAAATAAGTAACCCATTGAGATTTATAAGCCGTAAAAATAAATAAACCAAAACCCTCATCCACAAACTGATTTCTTACAAAGAATACATATTCTATTCATCAGAATCTACCCTAACAATCCTGTCAGTATTAAATAACCCATTGTGATTTAGAAGCCGTAAAAATAAATAAACCAAAACCCTAATCCACAAACTGATTTCTTACAAAGAATACATATTATATTCCTCAGAATCTACCCTAACAATCCTGTCAGCATTAAATGGCACATTGATATTTATAAGCCGTAAAAATAAATAAACCAAAACCCTAATCCACAAACTGATTTCTTACAAAGAATACATATTCTATTCATGAGAATCTACCCTAACAATCCTGTCAGCATTAAGTAACCCATTGTGATTTATAAGCCGTAAAAATAAATAAACCAAAACCCTAATCCACAAACTGATTTCTTACAAAGAATACATATTTTATTCATCAGAATCTACCCTAACAATCCTGGCAGTATTAAATAACCCATTGTGATTTATAAGCCGTAAAAATAAATAAACCAAAACCCTAATCCACAAACTGATATATTACAAAGCATACATATTCTATTCATCAGAATCTACTCTAACAACCCTGTCAGCATTAAATAACCCCTTGAGGTTTATTAGCCGTAAAAATAAATAAACCAAAACCCTAATCCACAAACTGATTTCTTACAAAGAATACATATTCTATTCATGAGAATCTACCCTAACAATCCTGTCAGCATTAAGTAACCCATTGAGATTCATAAGCCGTAAAATTAAATAAACCAAAACCCTCATCCACAAACTGGTTTCTTACAAAGAATACATATTCTATTCATCAGAATCTACCCTAACAATCCTATCAGCATTAAATAACCCATTGAGATTTATAAGCCGTAAAAATAAATAAACCAAAACCCTCATCCACAAACTGATTTCTTACAAAGAATACATATTCTATTCATCAGAATCTACCCTAACAATCCTATCAGCATTAAATAACCCATTGAGATTTATAAGCCGTAAAAATAAATAAACAAAAACCCTAATCCACAAACTGATTTCGTACAAAGAATACATATTCTATTCATCAGAATCTACCCTAACAATCCTGTCAGCATTAAATAACCCATTGAGATTTATAAGCCGTAAAAATAAATAAACTAAAACCCTCATCCACAAACTGATTTCTTACAAAGAATACATATTCTATTCATCAGAATCTACCCTAACAATCCTGTCAGCATTAAATAACCCATTGTGATTTATAAGCCGTAAAAATAAATCAACCAAAACCCTAATCCACAAACTGATTTCTTACAAAGAATACATATTCTATTCATCAGAATCTACCCTAACAATCCTGTCAGCATTAAATAACCCATTGTGATTTATAAGCCGTACAAATAAATAAACCAAAACGCTCATCCACAAACTGATTTCTTACAAAGAATACATATTCTATTCATCAGAATCTACCCTAACAATCCTGTCAGCATTAAATAACCCATTGAGATTTATAAGCCGTAAAAATAAATAAACGAAAACCCTCATCCACAAACTGATTTCTTACAAAGAATACATATTCTATTCATCAGAATCTACCCTAACAATCCTGTCAGCATTAAATAACCCATTGTGATTTATAAGCCGTAAAAATAAATAAACCAAAACCCTCATCCACAAACTGATTTCTTACAAAGAATACATATTCTATTCATTAGAATCTACCCTAACAATCCTGTCAGCATTAAATAACCCATTGAGATTTAAAAGCCGTAAAAATAAATAAACCAAAACCCTAATCCACAAACTGATTTCTTACAAAGAATACATATTCTATTCATCAGAATCTACCCTAACAATCCTGTCAGCATTAAATAACCCATTGAGATTTATAAGCCGTAAAAATAAATAAACCAAAACCCTAATCCACAAACTGATTTCTTACAAAGAATACATATTCTATTCATCAGAATCTACCCTAACAATCTTGTCAGCATTAAATAACCCATTGTGATTTATATGCCGTAAAAATAAATAAACCAAAACCCTAATCCACAAACTGATTTCTTACAAAGAATACATATTCTATCCATCAGAATCTACCCTAACAATCCTGTCAGTATTAAATAACCCATTATGATTTATAAGCCGTAAAATGAATAAAGCAAAACCCTAATCCACAAACTGATTTCTTACAAAGAATACATATTCTATTCCTCAGAATCTACCCTAACAATCCTGTCAGCATTAAATAACCCATTGTGATTTATACGCTGTAAAATAAATAAACCAAACCCTAATCCACAAACTGATTTCTTACAAAGAATACATATTCTATTCATCAGAATCTACCCTAACAATCCTGTCAGCATTAAATAACCCATTGTGATTTATATGCCGTAAAAATAAATAAACCAATACCCTAATCCACAAACTGATTTCTTACAAAGAATACATATTGTATTCATCAGAATCTACCCTAACAATCCTGTCAGCATTAAATAACCCATTGTGATTTATAAGCCGTAAAAATAAATAAACCAAAACGCTAATCCACAAACTGATTTCTTACAAAGAATACATATTCTATTCTTCAGAATCTAACCTAACAATCCTGTCAGCATTAAATAACCCATTGTGATTTATAAGCCGTAAAAATAAATAAACCAAAACGCTAATCCACAAACTGATTTCTTACAAAGAATACATATTCTAATCATCAGAATCTACCCTAACAATCCTGTCAGCATTAAATAACCCATTGAGATTTATAAGCCGTTAAAATAAATCAAGCAAACCCCTAATCCATAAACTGATTTCTTACAAAGAATACATATTCTATTCATCAGAACCTACCCTAACAATCCTGTCAGTATTAAATAACCCATTGTGATTTAGAAGCCGTAAAAATAAACAAACCAAAACCCTAATCCACAAACTGATTTCTTACAAAGAATACATATTCTATTCATCAGAATCTACCCTAACAATCCTGTCAGCATTAAGTAACCCATTGAGATATTTAAGCCGTAAAAATAAATAAACCAAAACCCTCATCCACAAACGGTTTCTTACAAAAGAGCCCATATTCTATTCATCAGAATCTACCCTAACAATCCTGTCAGCATTAAATAACCCATTGTGATTTATAAGCCGTAAAAATAAATAAACCAAAACCCTCATCCACAAACTGATTTCTTACAAAGAATACATATTCGTCATCAGAATCTACTAACAATCCTGTCAGCATTAAATAACCCATTGAGATTTATAAGCCGTAAAAAATAAATAAACCAAAACCCTAATCCACCAAACTGATTTCTTACAAAGAATACATATTCTATTCATCAGAATCTACCCTAACAATCCTGTCAGCATTAAATAACCCATTGAATTTATAAGCCGTAAAAATAAATAAACCAAAACCTAATCCACAAACTGATTTCTTACAAAGAATACATATTCTATTCCTCAGAATCTACCCTAAAAATCCTGTCAGCATTAAATAACCCATTGTGATTTATAAGCCGTAAAATAAATAAACCAAAACCCTAATCCACAAACTGATTTCTTACAAAGAATACATATTCTATTCATCAGAATCTACCCTAACAATCCTGTCAGCATTAAATAACCCATTGTGATTTATATACCGTAAAAATAAATAAGAAACCAATACCCTAATCCACAAAACTGATTTCTTACAAAGAATACATATTGTATTCATCAGAATCTCCCCTAACAATCCTGTCAGCATTAAATAACCCATTGAGATTTATAAACCGTTAAAATAAATAAAGCAAAACGCTAATCCACAAACTGATTTCTTACAAAAAGAATACATATTCTATTCATCAGGACCTACCCTAACAATCCTGTCAGTATTAAATAACCCATTGTGATTCATAAGCCGTAAAATAAATAAACCAAAACGCTAATCCACAAACTGATTTCTTACAAAGAATACATATTCTATTCATCAGGACCTACCTAACAATCCTGTCAGTATTAAATAACCCATTGTGATTTATAAGCCGTAAAAATAAATAAACCAAAACGCTAATCCACAAACTGATTTCTTACAAAGAATACATATTCTAATACAGCAGAATCTACCCTAACAATCCTGTCAGCATTAAATAACCCATTGAGATTTATAAGCCGTTAAAATAAATCAAGCAAACCCCTAATCCATAAAACTGATTTCTTACAAAGAATACATATTCTATTCATCAGAACCTACCCTAACAATCCTGTCAGTATTAAATAACCCATTGTGATTTATATGCCGTAAAAATAAATAAACCAATGCCTAATCCACAAACTGATTTCTTACAAAGAATACATATTGTATTCATTAGAATCTCCCCTAACAATCCTGTCAGCATTAAATAACCCATTGAGATTTATAAACCGTTAAAATAAATAAGCCAAAACGCTAATCCACAAACTGATTTCTTACAAAGAATACATATTTATTCATCAGGACCTACCCTAACAATCCTGTCAGTATTAAATAACCCATTGTGATTTATAAGCCGTAAAAATAAATAAACCAAAACGCTAATCCACAAACTGATTTCTTACAAAGAATACATATTCTATTCATCAGGACCTACCCTAACATTCCTGTCAGTATTAAATAACCCACATTGTGATTTATAAGCCGTAAAAATAAATAAACCAAAACGCTAATCCACAAACTGATTTCTTACAAAGAATACATATTCTAATCATCAGAATCTACCCTAACAATCCTGTCAGCATTAAATAACCCATTGAGATTTATAAGCCGTTAAAATAAATCAAGCAAACCCCTAATCCATAAACTGATTTCTTACAAAGAATACATATTCTATTCATCAGAACCTACCTAACAATCCTGTCAGTATTAAATAACCCATTGTGATTTAGAAGCCGTAAAAATAAATAAACCAAAACCCTAATCCACAAACTGATTTCTTACAAAGAATACATATTCTATTCCTCAGAATCTACCCTAACAATCCTGTCAGCATTAAATGACCCATTGAGATTTATAAGCCGTAAAAATAAATAAACCAAAACCCTAATCCACAAACTGATTTCTTACAAAGAATACATATTCTATTCATGAGAATCTACCCTAACAATCCTGTCAGCATTAAGTAACCCATTGTGATTTATAAGCCGTAAAAATAAATAAACCAAAACCCTAATCCACAAACTGATTTCTTACAAAGAATACATATTCTATTCATCAGAATCTACCCTAACAATCCTGTCAGTATTAAATAACCCATTGTGATATAGAAGCCGTAAAAATAAATAAACCAAAACCCTAATCCACAAACTGATTTCTTACAAAGAATACATATTCTATTCATCAGAATCTACCCTAACAAACTTGTCAGCATTAAATAACCCATTGTGATTTATATGCCGTAAAAATAAATAAACCAAAACCCTAATCCACAAACTGATTTCTTACAAAGAATACATATTCTATTCATCAGAATCTACCCTAACAATCCTGTCAGCATTAAATGACCCATTGTGATTTATAAGCCGTAAAAATAAATAATGCAAAACCCTCATCCACAAACTGATTTCTTACAAAGAATACATATTCTATTCATCAGAATCTACCCTAACAATCCTGTCAGCATTAAATAACCCATTGAGATTTATAAGCCGTAAAAATAAATAAACCAAAACCCTCATCCACAAACTGATTTCTTACAAAGAATACATATTCTATTCATCAGAATCTACCCTAACAATCTTGTCAGCATTAAATAACCCATTGTGATTTATATGCCGTAGAAATAAATAAACCAAAACCTAATCCCTAAACTGATTTCTTACAAAGAATACATATTCTATTCATCAGAATCTACCCTAACAATCCTGTCAGCATTAAATAGCCTTCATTGTCCCAGTTTATATGCCGTAAAAATAAATAAACCAAAACCTAATCCACAAACTGATTTCTTACAAAGAATACATATTCTATTCATAGAATCTACCCTAACAATCCTGTCAGCATTAAATAACCCATTGTGATTTATAAGCCGTAAATATAAATAAACCAAAACCCTACTCCACAAACTGATTTCTTACAAAGAATACATATTCTATTCATCCAGAACCTACCTAACAATCCTGTCAGTATTAAAATAACCCATTGTGATTTATATGCCGTAAAAATAAATAAACCAATGCCTAATCCCACAAACTGATTTCTTACAAAAGAGGCCATATTGTATTCATTAGAATCTCCTAACAATCCTGTCAGCATTAAATAACCCCATTGAGATTTATAAACCGTTAAAATAAATAAACCAAAACGCTAATCCACAAACTGATTTCTTACAAAGAATACATATTCTATTCATCAGGACCTACCCTAACAATCCTGTCAGTATTAAATAACCCATTGTGATTTATAAGCCGTAAAAATAAATAAACCAAAACGCTAATCCACAAACTGATTACTTACAAAGAATACATATTCTATTCATCAGGACCTACCCTAACATTCCTGTCAGTATTAAATAACCCATTGTGATTTATAAGCCGTAAAAATAAATAAACCAAAACGCTAATCCACAAACTGATTTCTTACAAAGTATACATATTCTAATCATCAGAATCTACCCTAACAATCCTGTCAGCATTAAATAACCCATTGAGATTTATAAGCCGTTAAAATAAATCAAGCAAACCCCTAATCCATAAACTGATTTCTTACAAAGAATACATATTCTATTCATCAGAACCTACCTAACAATCCTGTCAGTATTAAATAACCCATTGTGATTTAGAAGCCATAAAAATAAATAAACCAAAACCTAATCCACAAACTGATTTCTTACAAAGAATACATATTCTATTCCTCAGAATCTACCCTAACAATCCTGTCAGCATTAAATGACCCATTGAGATTTATAAGCCGTAAAATAAATAAACCAAAACCTAATCCACAAACTGATTTCTTACAAAGAATACATATTCTATTCATGAGAATCTACCCTAACAATCCTGTCAGCATTAAGTAACCCATTGTGATTTATAAGCCGTAAAAATAAATAAACCAAATAATCCACAAACTGATTTCTTACAAAGAATACATATTCTATTCATCAGAATCTACCCTAACAATCCTGTCAGTATTAAATAACCCATTGTGATATAGAAGCCGTAAAAATAAATAAACCAAAACCCTAATCCTAAAACTGATTTCTTACAAAGAATACATATTCTATTCATCAGAATCTACCCTAACAAACTTGTCAGCATTAAATAACCCATTGTGATTTATATGCCGTAAAAATAAATAAACCAAAACCCTAATCCACAAACTGATTTCTCACAAAGAATACATATTCTATTCATCAGAATCTACCCTAACAATCCTGTCAGCATTAAATGACCCATTGTGATTTATAAGCCGTAAAAATAAATAATGCAAAACCCTCATCCACAAACTGATTTCTTACAAAGAATACATATTCTATTCATCAGAATCTACCCTAACAATCCTGTCAGCATTAAATAACCCATTGAGATTTATAAGCCGTAAAAATAAATAAACCAAAACCCTCATCCACAAACTGATTTCTTACAAAAAGAATACATATTCTATTCATCAGAATCTACCCTAACAATCTTGCCAGCATTAAATAACCCATTGTGATTTATATACCCGTAGAAATAAATAAACCAAAACCCTAATCCACAAACTGATTTCTTACAAAGAATACATATTCTATTCATCAGAATCTACCCTAACAATCTACTCAGCATTAAATAACCCATTGTGATTTATATGCCGTAAAAATAAATAAACCAAAACCTAATCCACAAGCCTGATTTCTTACAAAGAATACATATTCTATTCATCAGAATCTACCCTAACAATCCTGTCAGCATTAAATAACCCATTGTGATTTATAAGCCGTAAATATAAATAAACCAAAACCCTACTCCACAAACTGATTTCTTACAAAGAATACATATTCTATTCATCAGAATCTACCCTAACAATCCTGTCAGCATTAAATAACCCATTGTGATTATGCCGTAAAAAATAAATAAACCAAAAGCGCTAATCCACAAACTGATTTCTTACAAAGAATACATATTCCTATTCATCAGGACCTACCCTAACAATCCTGTCAGTATTAAATAACCCATTGTGATTTAGAAGCCGTAAAAATAAATAAACCAAAACCCTAATCCACAAACTGATTTCTTACAAAGAATACATATTGTATTCATCAGAATCTACCCTAACAATCCTGTCAGCATTAAATAACCCATTGAGATTTATAAACCGTTAAAATAAATCAAGCAAACCCCTAATCCACAAACTGATTTCTTACAAAGTATACATATTCTATTCTTCAGAATCTACCCTAACAATCCTGTCAGCATTAAATAACCCATTGTGATTTATAAGCCGTAAAAATAAATAAACCAAAACGCTAATCCACAAACTGATTTCTTACAAAGAATACATAATCTAATCATCAGAATCTACCCTAACAATCCTGTCAGCATTAAATAACCCATTGAGATTTATAAGCCGTTAAAATAAATCAAGCAAACCCCTAATCCATAAACTGATTTCTTACAAAGAATACATATTCTATTCATCAGAACCTACCCTAACAATCCTGTCAGTATTAAATAACCCATTGTGATTTAGAAGCCGTAAAAATAAACAAACCAAAACCCTAATCCACAAACTGATTTCTTACGAAGAATACATATTCTATTCATCAGAATCTACCCTAACAATCCTGTCAGCATTAAGTAACCCATTGAGATATTTAAGCCGTAAAAATAAATAAACCAAAACCCTCATCCACAAACTGATTCCTTACAAAGAATACATATTCTATTCATGAGAATCTACCCTAACAATCCTGTCAGTATTAAATAACCCATTGTGATTTAGAAGCCGTAAAAATAAATAAACCAAAACCCTAATCCACAAACTGATTTCTTACAAAGAATACATATTCTATTCCTCAGAATCTACCCTAACAATCCTGTCAGCATTAAATGACCCATTGAGATTTATAAGCCGTAAAAATAAATAAACCAAAACCCTAATCCACAAACTGATTTCTTACAAAGAATACATATTCTATTCATGAGAATCTACCCTAACAATCCTGTCAGCATTAAGTAACCCATTGTGATTTATAAGCCGTAAAAATAAATAAACCAAAACCCTAATCCACAAACTGATTTCTTACAAAGAATACATATTCTATTCATCAGAATCTACCCTAACAATCCTGTCAGTATTAAATAACCCATTGTGATTTAGAAGACGTAAAAATAAATAAACCAAAACCCTAATCCACAAACTGATTTTTACAAAGAATACATATTCTATTCATCAGAATCTACCCTAACAAACTTGTCAGCATTAAATAACCCATTGTGATTTATATGCCGTAAAAATAAATAAACCAAAACCCTAATCCACAAACTGATTTCTTACAAAAAATACATATTCTATTCATCAGAATCTACCCTAACAATCCTGTCAGCATTAAATGACCCATTGTGATTTATAAGCCGTAAAAATAAATAATCCAAAACCCTCATCCACAAACTGATTTCTTACAAAGAATACATATTCTATTCATCAGAATCTACCCTAACAATCCTGTCAGCATTAAATAACCCATTGAGATTTATAAGCCGTAAAAATAAATAAACCAAAACCCTCATCCACAAACTGATTTCTTACAAAGAATACATATTCTATTCATCAGAATCTACCCTAACAATCTTGTCAGCATTAAATAACCCATTGTGATTTATATGCCGTAGAAATAAATAAACCAAAACCCTAATCCACAAACTGATTTCTTACAAAGAATACATATTCTATTCATCAGAATCTACCCTAACAATCCTGTCAGCATTAAATAACCCATTGTGATTTATATGCCGTAAAAATAAATAAACCAAAACCCTAATCCACAAACTGATTTCTTACAAAGAATACATATTCTATTCATCAGAATCTACCCTAACAATCCTGTCAGCATTAAATAACCCATTGTGATATATAAGCCGTAAAAATAAATAAACCAAAACCCTACTCCACAAACTGATTTCTTACAAAGAATACATATTCTATTCATCAGAATCTACCCTAACAATCCTGTCAGCATTAAATAACCCATTGTGATTTATAAGCCGTAAAAATAAATAAACCAAAACCCTAATCCACAAATTGATTTCTTACAAAGAATACATATTCTATTCATCAGAATCTACCTTAACAATCCTGTCAGCATTAAATAACACATTGAGATTTATAAGCCGTAAAAATAAATAAACCAAAACCCTAATCCACAAACTGATTTCTTACAAAGAATACATATTGTATTCATCAGAATCTACCCTAACAATCCTGTCAGCATTAAATAACCCATTGTGATTTATAAGCCGTAAAAATAAATAAACCAAAACCCTAATCCACAAACTGATTTCTTACAAAGAATACATATTCTATTCATCAGAATCTACCCTAACAATCCTGTCAGCATTAAATAACCCATTGTGATTTATATGCCGTAAAAATAAATAAACCAAAACCCTAATCCACAAACTGATTTCTTACAAAGAATACATATTCTATTCATCAGAATCTACCCTAACAATCCTGTCAGCATTAAATAACACATTGAGATTTTTAAGCCTTAAAAATAAATAAACCAAAACCCTAATCCACAAACTGATTTCTTACAAAGAATACATATTGTATTCATCAGAATCTACCCTAACAATCCTGTCAGCATTAAATAACCCATTGTGATTTATAAGCCGTAAAAATAAATAAACCAAAACCCTAATCCACAAACTGATTTCTTACAAAGAATACATATTCTATTCATCAGAATCTACCCTAACAATCCTGTCAGCATTAAATAACCCATTGTGATTTATAAGCCGTAAAAATAAATAAACCAAAACCCTAATCCACAAACTGATTTCTTACAAAGAATACATATTCTATTCATCAGAATCTACCCTAACAATCCAGTTAGCATAAAATAACCCATTGTGATTTATATGCCGTAAAAATAAATAAACCAAAACCCTAATCCACAAACTGATTTCTTACAAAGAATACATATTCTATTCATCAGAATCTACCCTAACAATCCTGTCAGCATTAAATAACCCATTGTGATTTATAAGCCGTAAAAATAAATAAACCAAAACCCTAATCCACAAACTGATTTCTTACAAAGAATACATATTCTATTCATCAGAATCTACCCTAACAATCCTGTCAGCATTAAATAACCCATTGTGATTTATATGCCGTAAAAATAAATAAACCAAAACCCTAATCCACAAACTGATTTCTTACAAAGAATACATATTCTATTCATCAGAATCTACCCTAACAATCCTGTCAGCATTAAATAACCCATTGTGATTTATATGCCGTAAAAATAAATAAACCAAAACCCTAATCCACAAACTGATTTCTTACAAAGAATACATATTCTATTCATCAGAATCTACCCTAACAATCCTGTCAGCATTAAATAACCCATTGTGATTTATATGCCGTAAAAATGAATAAACCAAAACCCTAATCCACAAACTGATTTCTTACAAAGAATACATATTCTATTCATCAGAATCTACCCTAACAATCCTGTTAGCATTAAATAACCCATTGTGATTTATATGCCGTAAAAATAAATAAACCAAAACCCTAATCCACAAACTGATTTCTTACAAAGAATACATATTCTATTCATCAGAATCTACCCTAACAATCCTGTCAGCATTAAATAACCCATTGTGATTTATAAGCCGTAAAAATAAATAAACCAAAACCCTAATCCACAAACTGATTTCTTACAAAGAATACATATTCTATTCAACAGAATCTACCCTAACAATCCTGTCAGCATTAAATAACCCATTGTGATTTATATGCCGTAAAAATAAATAAACCAAAACCCTAATCCACAAACTGATTTCTTACAAAGAATACATATTCTATTCATCAGAATCTACCCTAACAATCCTGTCAGCATTAAATAACCCATTGTGATTTATATGCCGTAAAAATGAATGAACCAAAACCCTAATCCACAAACTGATTTCTTACAAAGAATACATATTCTATTCATCAGAATCTACCCTAACAATCCTGTCAGCATTAAATAACCCATTGTGATTTATATGCCGTAAAAATAAATAAACCAAAACCCTAATCCACAAACTGATTTCTTACAAAGAATACATATTCTATTCATCAGAATCTACCCTAACAATCCTGTCAGCATTAAATAACCCATTGTGATTTATATGCCGTAAAAATGAATAAACCAAAACCCTAATCCACAAACTGATTTCTTACAAAGAATACATATTCTATTCATCAGAATCTACCCTAACAATCCTGTTAGCATTAAATAACCCATTGTGATTTATATGCCGTAAAAATAAATAAACCAAAACCCTAATCCACAAACTGATTTCTTACAAAGAATACATATTCTATTCATCAGAATCTACCCTAACAATCCTGTCAGCATTAAATAACCCATTGTGATTTATAAGCCGTAAAAATAAATAAACCAAAACCCTAATCCACAAACTGATTTCTTACAAAGAATACATATTCTATTCATCAGAATCTACCCTAACAATCCTGTCAGCATTAAATAACCCATTGAGATTTATAAGCCGTAAAAATAAATAAACAAAAACCCTCATCCACAAACTGATTCCTTACAAAGAATACATATTCTATTCATCAGAATCTAACCTAACAATCCTATCAGCATTAAATAACCCATTGAGATTTATAAGCCGTAAAAATAAATAAACCAAAACCCTAATCCACAAACTGATTTCTTACAAAGAATACATATTCTATTCATCAGAATCTACCCTAACAATCCTGTCAGCATTAAATAACGCATTTTGATTTATATGCCGTAAAAATAAATAAACCAAAACCCTAATCCACAAACTGATTTCTTACAAAGAATACATATTCTATTCATCAGAATCTACCCTAACAATCCTGTCAGCATTAAATAACCCATTGTGATTTATAAGCCGTAAAAATAAATAAACCAAAACCCTAATCCACAAACTGATTTCTTACAAAGAATACATATTCTATTCATCAGAATCTACCCTAACAATCCTGTCAGCATTAAATAACCCATTGTGATTTATAAGCCGTAAAAATAAATAAACCAAAACCCTAATCCACAAACTGATTTCTTACAAAGAATACATATTCTATTCATCAGAATCTACCCTAACAATCCTGTCAGCATTAAATAACCCATTGAGATTTATAAGCCGTAAAAATAAATAAACCAAAACCCTCATCCACAAACTGATTTCTTACAAAGAATACATATTCTATTCATCAGAATCTACCCTAACAATCCTGTTAGCATTAAATAACCCATTGAGATTTATAAGCCGTAAAAATAAATAAACCAAAACCCTCATCCACAAACTGATTTCTTACAAAGAATACATATTCTATTCATCAGAATCTACCCTAACAATCCTGTCAGCATTAAATAACCCATTGAGATTTATAAGCCGTAAAAATAAATAAACCAAAACCCTCATCCACAAACTGATTTCTTACAAAGAATACATATTCTATTCATCAGAATCTACCCTAACAATCCTGTCAGCATTAAATAACCCATTGAGATTTATAAGCCGTAAAAATAAATAAACCAAAACCCTCATCCACAAACTGATTTCTTACAAAGAATACATATTCTATTCATCAGAATCTACCCTAACAATCCTGTTAGCATTAAATAACCCATTGTGATTTATATGCCGTAAAAATAAATAAACCAAAACCCTAATCCACAAACTGATTTCTTTCAAAGAATACATATTCTATTCATCAGAATCTACCCTAACAATCCTGTCAGCATTAAATAACCCATTGTGATTTATATGCCGTAAAAATAAATAAACCAAAACCCTAATCCACAAACTGATTTCTTACAAAGAATACATATTCTATTCATCAGAATCTACCCTAACAATCCTGTCAGCATTAAATAACCCATTGTGATTTATATGCCGTAAAAATAAATAAACCAAAACCCTAATCCACAAACTGATTTCTTACAAAGAATACATATTCTATTCATCAGAATCTACCCTAACAATCCTCTCAGCATTAAATAACCCATTGTGATTTATATGCCGTAAAAATAAATAAACCAAAACCCTAATCCACAAACTGATTTCTTACAAAGAATACATATTCTATTCATCAGAATCTACCCTAACAATCCTGTCAGCATTAAATAACCCATTGTGATTTATATGCCGTAAAAATAAATAAACCAAAACCCTAATCCACAAACTGATTTCTTACAAAGAATACATATTCTATTCATCAGAATCTACCCTAACAATCCTGTTAGCATTAAATAACCCATTGTGATTTATATACCGTAAAAATAAATAAACCAAAACCCTAATCCACAAACTGATTTCTTACAAAGAATACATATTCTATTCATCAGAATCTACCCTAACAATCCTGTCAGCATTAAATAACCCATTGTGATTTATAAGCCGTAAAAATAAATAAACCAAAACCCTAATCCACAAACTGATTTCTTACAAAGGATACATATTCTATTCATCAGAATCTACCCTAACAATCCTGTCAGCATTAAATAACCCATTGTGATTTATATGCCGTAAAATAAATAAAACAAAACCCTAATCCACAAACTGATTTCTTACAAAGAATACATATTCTATTCATCAGAATCTACCCTAACAATCCTGTCAGAATTAAATAACCCATTGTGATTATATGCCGTAAAAATAAATAAACAAAAACCCTAATCCACAAACTGATTTCTTACAAAGAATACATATTCTATTCATCAGAATCTACCCTAACAATCCTGTCAGTATTAAATAACCCATTGAGATTTATAAGCAGTAAAAATAAATAAACCAAAACCCTCATCCACAAACTGATTCCTTACAAAGAATACATATTCTATTCATCAGAATCTACCCTAACAATCCTGTCAGCATTAAATAACCCATTGAGATTTATAAGCCGTAAAAATAAATAAATCAAAATCCTAATCCACAAACTGATTTCTTACAAAGAATACATTTTCTATTCATCAGAATCTATCCTAACAATCCTGTCAGCATTAAATAACCCATTGAGATTTATAAGCCGTAAAAATAAATCAACCAAAACCCTAATCCACAAACTGATTTCTTACAAAGAATACATATTCTATTCATGAGAATCTACCCTAACAATCCTGTCAGCATTAAATAACCCATTGTGATTTATAAGCCGTAAAAATAAATAAACCAAAACCCTAATCCACAAACTGATTTCTTACAAAGAATACATATTCTATTCATCAGAATCTACCCCAACAATCCTCTCAGCATTAAATAACCCATTGAGATTTATAAGCCGTAAAAATAAATAAACCAAAACCCTCATCCACAAGCTGATTTCTTACAGAGAATACATATTCTATTCATCAGAATCTACCCTAACAATCCTGTCAGCATTAAATAACCCATTGAGATATATAAGCCGTAAAAATAAATAAACCAAAACCCTACTCCACAAACTGATTTCTTACAAAGAATACATATTCTATTCATCAGAATCTACCCTAACAATCCTGTCAGCATTAAATAACGCATTGTGATTTATATGCCGTAAAAATAAATAAACCAAAACCCTAATCCACAAACTGATTTCTTACAAAGAATACATATTCTATTCATCAGAATCTACCCTAACAATCCTGTCAGCATTAAATAACCCATTGTGATTTATAAGCCGTAAAAATAAATAAACCAAAACCCTAATCCACAAACTGATTTCTTACAAAGAATACATATTCTATTCATGAGAATCTACCCTAACAATCCTGTCAGCATTAAATAACCCATTGTGATTTATAAGCCGTAAAAATAAATAAACCAAAACCCTAATCCACAAACTGATTTCTTACAAAGAATACATATTCTATTCATCAGAATCTACCCTAACAATCCTGTCAGCATTAAATAACCCATTGAGATTTATAAGCCGTAAAAATAAATAAACCAAAACCCTCATCCACAAACTGATTTCTTACAAAGAATACATATTCTATTCATCAGAATCTACCCTAACAATCCTGTCAGCATTAAATAACCCATTGAGATTTATAAGCCGTAAAAATAAATAAACCAAAACCCTCATCCACAAACTGATTTCTTACAAAGAATACATATTCTATTCATCAGAATCTACCCTAACAATCCTGTCAGCATTAAATAACCCATTGAGATTTATAAGCCGTAAAAATAAATAATCCAAAACCCTCATCCACAAACTGATTTCTTACAAAGAATACATATTCTATTCATCAGAATCTACCCTAACAATCCTGTCAGCATTAAATAACCCATTGTGATTTATAAGCCGTAAAAATAAATAAACCAAAACCCTCATCCACAAACTGATTCCTTACAAAAAATACATATTCTATTCATCAGAATCTACCCTAACAATCCTATCAGCATTAAATAACCCATTGAGATTTATAAGCCGTAAAAATAAATAAACCAAAACCCTAATCCAATAACTGATTCCTTACAAAGCATACATATTCTATTCATCAGAATCTACCCTAACAATCCTGTCAGCATTAAATAACCCATTGTGATTTATAAGCCGTAAAATTAAATAAACCAAAACCCTAATCCACAAACTGATTTCTTACAAAGAATACATATTCTATTCATCAGAATCTACCCTAACAATCCTGTCAGCATTAAATAACCAATTGAGATTTATAAGCCGTAAAAATAAATAAACCAAAACCCTCATCCACAAACTGATTTCTTACAAAGAATACATATTCTATTCATCAGAATCTACCCTAACAATCCTGTCAGCATTAAATAACCCATTGAGATTTATAAGCCTTAAAAATAAATAAACCAAAACCCTCATCCACAAACTGATTTCTTACAAAGAATACATATTCTATTCATCAGAATCAACCCTAACAATCCTGTCAGCATTAAATAACCCATTGTGATTTATAAGCCGTAAAAATAAATAAACCAAAACCCTCATCCACAAACTGATTTCTTACAAAGAATACATATTCTATTCATCAGAATCTACCCTAACAATCCTGTCAGCATTAAATAACCCATTGTGATTTATAAGCCGTAAAAATAAATAAACCAAAACGCTAATCCACAAACTGATTCCTTACAAAGAATACATATTCTATTCATCAGAATCTACCCTAACAATCCTATCAGCATTAAATAACCCATTGAGATTTATAAGCCGTAAAAATAAATAAACCAAAACCCTAATCCAGAAACTGATTTCCTTACAAAGAATACATATTCTATTCATCAGAATCTACCCTAACAATCCTGTCAGCATTAAATAACCCATTGAGATTTATAAGCCGTAAAAATAAATAAACCAAAACCCTCATCCACAAACTGATTTCTTACAAAGAATACATATTCTATTCATCAGAATCTACCCTAACAATCCTGTCAGCATTAAATAACCCATTGAGATTTATAAGCCGTAAAAATAAATAAACCAAATCCCTCATCCACAAACTGATTTCTTACAAAGAATACATATTCTATTCATCAGAATCTACCCTAACAATCCTGTCAGCATTAAATAACCCATTGTGATTTATAAGCCGTAAAAATAAATAAACCAAAACCCTAATCCACAAACTGATTCCTTACAAAGAATACATATTCTATTCATCAGAATCTAACCTAACAATCCTATCAGCATTAAATAACCCATTGAGATTTATAAGCCGTAAAAATAAATAAACCAAAACCCTAATCCACAAACTGATTCCTTACAAAGAATACATATTCTATTCATCAGAATCTACCCTAACAATCCTGTCAGCATTAACTAACCCATTGTGATTTATAAGCCGTAAAAATAAATAAACCAAAAGCCTAATCCACAAACTGATTTCTTACAAAGTATACATGTTCTATTCATCAGAATCTACCCTAACAATCCTGTCAGCATTAAATAACGCATTGTGATTTATATGCCGTAAAAATAAATAAACCAAAACCCTAATCCACAAACTGATTTCTTACAAAGAATACATATTCTATTCATCAGAATCTACCCTAACAATCCTGTCAGCATTAAATAACCCATTGTGATTTATAAGCCGTAAAAATAAATAAACCAAAACCCTAATCCACAAACTGATTTCTTACAAAGAATACATATTCTATTCATCAGAATCTACCCTAACAATCCTGTCAGCATTAAATAACCCATTGAGATTCATCAGCCGTAAAAATAAATAAACCAAAACCCTAATCCACAAACTGATTTCTTACAAAGAATACATATTCTATTCATCAGAATCTACCCTAACAATCCTGTCGGCATTAAATAACCCATTGTGATTTATATGCCGTAAAAATAAAAAAACCAAAACCCTAATCCACAAACTGATTTCTTACAAAGAATACATATTCTATCCATCAGAATCTACCCTAACAATCCTGTCAGTATTAAATAACCCATTATGATTTATAAGCCGTAAAATAAATAAAGCAAAACCCTAATCCACAAACTGATTTCTTACAAAGAGTACATATTCTATTCCTCAGAATCTACCCTAACAATCCTGTCAGCATTAAATAACCCATTGTGATTTATATGCCGTAAAAATAAATAAACCAAAACCCTAATCCACAAACTGATTTCTTACAAAGAATACATATTCTATTCATCAGAATCTACCCTAAAAATTCTGTCAGCATTAAATAACCCATTGTGATTTATAAGCCGTAAAAATAAATAAACCAAAACCCTAATCCACAAACTGATTTCTTACAAAGAATACATATTCTATTCATCAGAATCTACCCTAACAATCCTCTCAGCATTAAATAACCCATTGAGATTTATAAGCCGTAAAAATAAATAAACCAAAACCCTCATCCACAAGCTGATTTCTTACAGAGAATACATATTCTATTCATCAGAATCTACCCTAACAATCCTGTCAGCATTAAATAACCCATTGAGATTTATAAGCCGTAAAAATAAATAAACCAAAACCCTACTCCACAAACTGATTTCTTACAAAGAATACATATTCTATTCATCAGAATCTACCCTAACAATCCTGTCAGCATTAAATAACGCATTGTGATTTATATGCCGTAAAAATAAATAAACCAAAACCCTAATCCACAAACTGATTTCATACAAAGAATACATATTCTATTCATGAGAATCTACCCTAACAATCCTGTCAGCATTAAATAACCCATTGTGATTTATAAGCCGTAAAATAAATAAACCAAAACCCTAATCCACAAACTGATTTCTTACAAAGAATACATATTCTATTCATCAGAATCTACCCTTACAATCCTGTCAGCATTAAATAACCCATTGTGATTTATAAGCCGTAAAAATAAATAAACCAAAACCCTAATCCACAAACTGATTTCTTACAAAGAATACATATTCTATTCATCAGAATCTACCCTAACAATCCTGTCAGCATTAAATAACCCATTGAGATTTATAAGCCGTAAAAATAAATAAACCAAAACCCTCATCCACAAACTGATTTCTTACAAAGAATACATATTCTATTCATCAGAATCTACCCTAACAATCCTGTCAGCATTAAATAACCCATTGAGATTTATAAGCCGTAAAAATAAATAAACCAAAACCCTCATCCACAAACTGATTTCTTACAAAGAATACATATTCTATTCATCAGAATCTACCCTAACAATCCTGTCAGCATTAAATAACGCATTGTGATTTATATGCCGTAAAAACAAATAAACCAAAACCCTAATCCACAAACTGATTTCTTACAAAGAATACATATTCTATTCATGAGAATCTACCCTAACAATCCTGTCAGCATTAAATAACCCATTGTGATTTATATGCCGTAAAAATAAATAAACCAAAACCCTAATCCACAAACTGATTTCTTACAAAGTATACATATTCTATTCATCAGAATCTACCCTAACAATCCTGTCAGCATTAAATAACCCATTGTGATTTATAAGCCGTAAAAATAAATAAACCAAAACCCTAATCCACAAACAGATTTCTTACAAAGAATACATATTCTATTCATGAGAATCTACCCTAACAATCCTGTCAGCATTAAATAACCCATTGTGATTTATAAGCCGTAAAAATAAATAAACCAAAACCCTAATCCACAAACTGATTTCTTACAAAGTATACATATTATATTCATCAGAATCTACCCTAACAATCCTGTCAGCATTAAATAACCCATTGTGATTTATAAGCCGTAAAAATAAATAAACCAAAACCCTCATCCACAAACTGATCCCTTACAAAGTATACATATTCTATTCATCAGAATCTAACCTAACAATCCTATCAGCATTAAATAACCCATTGAGATTTATAAGCCGTAAAAATAAATAAACCAAAACCCTAATCCACAAACTGATTCCTTACAAAGAATACATATTCTATTCATCAGAATTTACCCTAACAATCCTGTCAGCATTAAATAACCCATTGTGATTTATAAGCCGTAAAAATAAATAAACCAAAAGCCTAATCCACAAACTGATTTCTTACAAAGAATACATGTTCTATTCATCAGAATCTACCCTAACAATCCTGTCAGCATTAAATAACGCATTGTGATTTATATGCCGTAAAAATAAATAAACCAAAACCCTAATCCACAAACTGATTTCTTACAAAGAATACATATTCTATTCATCAGAATCTACCCTAACAATCCTGTCAGCATTAAATAACCCATTGTGATTTATAAGCCGTAAAAATAAATAAACCAAAACCCTAATCCACAAACTGATTTCTTACAAAGAATACATATTCTATTCATCAGAATCTACCCTAACAATCCTGTCAGCATTAAATAACCCATTAAGATTCATAAGCCGTAAAAATAAATAAACCAAAACCCTAATCCACAAACTGATTTCTTACAAAGAATACATATTCTATTCATCAGAATCTACCCTAACAATCCTGTCGGCATTAAATAACCCATTGTGATTTATATGCCGTAAAAATAAAAAAACCAAAACCCTAATCCACAAACTGATTTCTTACAAAGAATACATATTCTATCCATCAGAATCTACCCTAACAATCCTGTCAGTATTAAATAACCCATTATGATTTATAAGCCGTAAAATAAATAAAGCAAAACCCTAATCCACAAACTGATTTCTTACAAAGAATACATATTCGATTCCTCAGAATCTACCCTAACAATCCTGTCAGCATTAAATAACCCATTGAGATTTATAAGCCGTAAAAATAAATAAACCAAAATCCTAATCCACAAACTGATTTCTTACAAGAATACATCTTCTATTCATCAGAATCTACCCTAACAAACTTGTCAGCATTAAATAACCCACATTGTGATTTATATGCCGTAAAAATAAATAAACCAAAACCTAATCCACAAGCTGATTTCTTACAAAGAATACATATTCTATTCATCAGAATCTACCCCTAACAATCCTGTCATTAAAAATAACCCATTGTGATTTTATATACCGTAAAAATAAATAAACCAAAACCTAATCCCAAAACTGATTTCATACAAAATACATATTCTATTCATCAAGAATCTACCCTAACAATCCTGTCAGCATTAAATAACCCATTGAGATTCATAAACCGTTAAAATAAATCAAGGAAACCTAATCCACAAACTGATTTCTTACAAAGAATACATATTCTATTCATCAGTCTACCTAACAATCCTGTCAGCATTAAATAACCCATTGTGATTTATAAGCTGTAAAAATAAATAAACCAAACAACCAATCCACAAACTGATTTCTTACAAAGAATACATATTCTATTCATCAGAACCTACCCCTAACAATCCTGTCAGTATTAAATAACCCATTGTGATTTAAATAAACAAAAATAAATAAACCAAAACCCTAATCCACAAACTGATTTCTTACAAGAATACATATTCTATTCATCAGAATCTACCCTAACAATCCTGTCAGCATTAAATAACCCATTGGTTTATAAGCCGTAAAAATAAATAAACCAAAACCTAATCCACAAACTGATTTCTTACAAAGAATACATATTCTATTCATCAGAATCACCCTAACAATCCTGTCAGCATTAAATAACCCATTGAGATTCATAAGCCGTAAAAATAAATAAACCAAAACCTAATCCACAAACTGATTTCTTACAAAGAATACATATTCTATTCATCAGAATCTACCCTAACAATCCTGTCGGCATTAAATAGCCCATTGTGATTTATATGCCGTAAAAATAAAAAAACCAAAACCTAATCCACAAACTGATTTCTTACAAAGAATACATATTCTATCCATCAGAATCTACCCTAACAATCCTGTCAGTATTAAATAACCCGTATGATTTATAAATGGCAAAATAAATAAAGCAAAACCTAATCCACAAACTGATTTCTTACAAAGAATACATATTCTATTCCTCAAGATCTACCCTAACAATCCTGTCAGCATTAAATAACCCATTGAGATTTATAAGCCGTAGAAATAAAATAAACCAAAATCCTAATCCACAAACTGATTTCTTACAAAGAATACATATTCTATTCATCAGAATCTACCCTAACAAACTTGTCAGCATTAAATAACCCATTGTGATTTATATGCCGTAAAAATAAATAAACCAAAACCTAATCCACAAACTGATTTCTTACAAAGAATACATATTCTATTCATCAGAATCTACCCTAACAATCCTGTCAGCATTAAATAACCCATTGTGATTTATATGCCGTAAAAATAAATAAACCAAAACCCTAATCCGACTGATTTCTTACAAAGAATACATATTCTATTCATCAAATCTACCCTAACAATCCTGTCAGCATTAAATAACACAGTAAGTTATAAACCGTTAAAATAAATCAAGGAAACCCTAATCCACAAACTGATTTCTTACAAAGAATACATATTCTATTCATCAGAATCTGCCCTAACAATCCTGTCAGCATTAAATAACCCATTGTGATTTATAAGCTGTAAAAATAAATAAACCAAAACGCTAATCCACAAACTGATTTCTTACAAAGAATACATATTCTATTCATCAGAACCTACCCTAACAATCCTGTCAGTATTAAATAACCCATTGTGATTTAGAAGCCGTAAAAATAAATAAACCAAAACCCTAATCCACAAACTGATTTCTTACAAAGAATACATATTCTATTCATCAGAATCTACCCTAACAATCCTGTCAGCATTAAATAACCCATTGTGATTTATAAGCCGTAAAAATAAATAAACCAAAACCCTAATCCACAAACTGATTTCTTACAAAGAATACATATTCTATTCATCAGAATCTACCCTAACAATCCTGTCAGCATTAAATAACCCATTGAGATTCATAAGCCGTAAAAATAAATAAACCAAAACCCTAATCCACAAACTGATTTCTTACAAAGAATACATATTCTATTCATCAGAATCTACCCTAACAATCCTGTCGGCATTAAATAACCCATTGTGATTTATATGCCGTAAAAATAAAAAAACCAAAACCCTAATCCACAAACTGATTTCTTACAAAGAATACATATTCTATCCATCAGAATCTACCCTAACAATCCTGTCAGTATTAAATAACCCATTATGATTTATAAGCCGTAAAATAAATAAAGCAAAACCCTAATCCACAAACTGATTTCTTACAAAGAATACATATTCTATTCCTCAGAATCTACCCTAACAATCCTGTCAGCATTAAATAACCCATTGAGATTTATAAGCCGTAAAAATAAATAAACCAAAATCCTAATCCACAAACTGATTTCTTACAAAGAATACATATTCTATTCATCAGAATCTACCCTAACAATCCTGTCAGCATTAAATAACCCATTGTGATTTATATGCCGTAAAAATAAATAAACCAAAACCCTAATCCACAAACTGATTTCTTACAAAGAATACATATTCTATTCATCAGAATCTACCCTAACAAAAATCCTGTCAGCATTAAATAACCCATTGTGATTTATATGCCGTAAAAATAAATAAACCAAAACCCTAATCCACAAACTGATTTCTTACAAAGAATACATATTCTATTCATCAGAATCTACCCTAACAATCCTGTCAGCATTAAATAACCCATTGAGATTTATAAACCGTTAAAATAAATCAAGGAAACCCCTAATCCACAAACTGATTTCTTACAAAGAATACATATTCTATTCATCAGAATCTACCCTAACAATCCTGTCAGCATTAAATAACCCATTGTGATTTATAAGCTGTAAAAATAAATAAACCAAAACCCTAATCCACAAACTGATTTCTTACAAAGAATACATATTCTATTCATCAGAATCTACCCTAACAATCCTGTCAGCATTAAATAACCCATTGAGATTTATAAGCCGTTAAAATAAATCAAGCAAACCCCTAATCTATAAACTGATTTCTTACAAAGAATACATATTCTATTCATCAGAATCTACCCTAACAATCCTGTCAGCATTAAATAACCCATTGTGATTTATAAGCCGTAAAATTAAATAAACCAAAACCCTATTCCACAAACTGATTTCTTACAAAGAATACATATTCTATTCATGAGAATCTACCCTAACAATCCTGTCAGTATTAAATAACCCATTGTGATTTAGAAGCCGTAAAAATAAACAAACCAAAACCCTAATCCACAAACTGATTTCTTACAAAGAATACATATTCTATTCATCAGAATCTACCCTAACAATCCTGTCAGCATTAAGTAACCCATTGAGATTTTTAAGCCGTAAAAATAAATAAACCAAAACCCTCATCCACAAACTGATTTCTGACAAAGTATACATATTCTATTCATGAGAATCTACCCTAACAATCCTGTCAGCATTAAGTAACCCATTGAGATTTATAAGCCGTAAAAATAAATAAACCAAAACCCTCATCCACAAACTGATTTCTTACAAAGAATACATATTCTATTCATCAGAATCTACCCTAACAATCCTGTCAGTATTAAATAACCCATTGTGATTTATAAGCCGTAAAATAAATAAACCAAAACCCTAATCCACAAACTGATTTCTTACAAAGAATACATATTCTATTCCTCAGAATCTACCCTAACAATCCTGTCAGCATTAAATAACCCATTGAGATTTATAAGCCGTAAAAATAAATAAACCAAAACCCTAATCCACAAACTGATTTCTTACAGAGAATACATATTCTATTCATGAGAATCTACTCTAACAATCCTGTCAGCATTAAGTAACCCATTGTGATTTATAAGCCGTAAAAATAAATAAACCAAAACCCTAATCCACAAACTGATTTCTTACAAAGAATACATATTCTATTCATGAGAATCTACCCTAAGAATCCTGTCAGCATTAAATAACCCATTGAGGTTTATTAGCCGTAAAAATAAATAAACCAAAACCCTAATCCACAAACTGATTTCTTACAAAGAATACATATTCTATTCATGAGAATCTACCCTAACAATCCTCTCAGCATTAAGTAACCCATTGAGATTTATAAGCCGTAAAATTAAATAAACCAAAACCCTCATCCACAAACTGGCTTCTTACAAAGAATACATATTCTGTTCATCAGAATCTACCCTAACAATCCTATCAGCATTAAATAACCCATTGAGATTTATAAGCCGTAAAAATAAATCAACCAAAACCCTAATCCACAAACTGATTTCTTACAAAGAATACATATTCTATTCATCAGAATCTACCCTAACAATCCTGTCAGCATTAAATAACCCATTGTGATTTATAAGCCGTAAAAACAAATAAACCAAAACCCTAATTCACAAACTGATTTCTTACAAAGAATACATATTCTATTCATCAGAATCTACCTTAAGAATCCTGTCAGCATTAAATAACCCATTGAGATTTATAAGCCCTAAAAATAAATAAACCAAAACCCTACTCCACAAACTGATTTCTTACAAAGAATACATATTCTATTCATCAGAATCTACCCTAACAATCCTGTCAGCATTAAATAATCCATTGAGATTTATAAGCCGTAAAATTAAATCAACCAAAACCCTAATCCACAAACTGATTTCTTACAAAGAATACATATTCTATTCATCAGAATCTACCCTAACAATCCTGTCATCATTAAATAACCCATTGTGATTTATAAGCCGTAAACATAAATAAACCAAAACCCTAATCCACGAACTGATTTCTTACAAAGAATACATATTCTATTCATCAGAATCTACCCTAACAATCCTGTCAGCATTAAATAACCCATTGTGATTTATAAGCCGTAAAAATAAATAAACGACAAACCTAATCTAGAATCTGATTTCTGACAAAGAGAATTTATTTTATTCATACAAACCTATCATAAAGAAAAGCATTAACTAACTCATTAAGATTGATATACCATAATGCCAGATAAACCGATCGAACATTTTGTTTCGATCGGTCAATATATGTCTTTTTTTAGAGGGTGTGAAAGACGGACGGATGGACTAACGAAAATCACGGACTTTCATAAATAGATCATGGGTTATGTAAATATGTTCAACCTTCGTGCCTGAAAAAAAAGACGGTTATTTCCTTGACACCGCTACTATCTTACATATCGTTTTAAAAAGTAATTGTTACAATTTTATTAAACCCCAAACGGATGAAAGTGTAATGATATGAACAGGACAAGCTATTACAGAACAAACCTAGACAACGTTGCCTTGCCGTTCGTAGGGTACTGTCTAGCGCAAACTCAGACTTCCACCGAATTAGACCCATGAAGAAGATAATCATCCTTTTAGGATGTGCGTTGAGGTGTAGTGGATATCAACTCAGAAGGAGAAATCGAGAAATCGAGTTCGAATTCCAGTTGAATTCATTGCATTCACATACGCGCAAATACCCTTGGGAAAGGGATTAATTCGTCTCTTCCCTGCAGTTATGCGTTAAATAACAGGACAGATTTGGTTCTATAGACCTGGTCGACAACCAGTCTACTACAGAATGTAATGGCAACCTGTTTTGCCCAGTCAGTCATATCCCGTTCGAGACATGATCACCCAAGCGTGTATTACGTATGGTACTTAACTGACTGAATGACGATAATAATTGGAAACATAAGTAAAAATTCTACTGGGCAAAAAGTGGGAAATCAGTTTTCTATTGTTATTAAGTAATAAACTGATCCCCCACTAATTACTACTTATTAATACAATCCGTCTCTTCTCTCTTCAGCTATAGTTTAAAGAGCAGTATAGAAAATCTTCTGTCCAGTCAGTCATGTCTCTTTTGAGACATGATCGCCCAAAGCGTGTATCACGTATGGCTCTTAACTGACTGACTGAATCATCAAATCTTGATAAATGGGAAAAAAACTTGTACGCGGCTCAGAAAGCAACCCAAAATGCTTTTCCGAGGTGACAACATATAACCTCACTGTTAGGTCACATGCTATGAATGAGAAGGCAAATAAAGTCTAATTACCCACTAATCAATCATTCTGCTTAGAGAAAGATGGCTGGTTGAAATGATAGCGACACCTAATTAGACTCGGATTGAGGAATCGGAGAGCGGAGTTCGAATTCCATTCAATTACGTGCTAATACTTTCGAGAAAGGTATGAAATCATCTTCCCTGCCACCACTATATGCAAATAGCAGGACAGACTGGGTTCTCTAGTCTTGGGTGGGCACCATTCTACCGCAGTAAGAATTAGGAACCTACGGGAAAATCTTTACCCCGCATGTTGCTGGGGACCGCTTGTGAAGCCAAAAAATGTCCCATTAATTTTTTTTCAAGGGAAGAAGTCGGCTCTATGTCGCAACAGACAGAAGGACATCAAATTGTGGAGAACGATGATTGCCAACGTCCTAAAGGGTAACAATCAGTCAGTTAAGTGCCATACGTGATACATGCTTGGGCGATCATGTCTCGAAATATAACACACACACACACATATATATCCTAAACTATATTAATAATCCTAATTTGCTTAATTTAAAAGGTGATTTAATGACCACATGCAGTCGTAGAAAAATACTAACTTAAATTTTTAGAACGAGATTGATATAGATTACTCTTTACCTTTGGCTATTTCTTTCTTTCTTTCTTTCTTTCTTTCTTTCTTTCTTTCTTTCCCCAGTCCCCTTAATATTACTTTTAACAATTATGAATTAACTAGGAGTATAGCCCGGCGTTGCTCGGGTGTAATGAAAGCTTTAAAACTAATCCATGGTACTCTTTGGACGTTGGCACGAAAGACTAAAAAGCAATAGTTGTTTCCAGTTAAAGCGAAACCGTAGACTGAAAGAAAAATGAATGGATGTAAGTCAAATTTTGATTTCCTGGTATCGATATCAAATAAGTTTTTTTCGTCGTAAACTGAATTTTGAAGGCTAAATAAGTCCTCTGAGTAAATGGTATCATGGCTGAGACTAAGAACTACAATTATACCTACTTAGAGCCAAACCCGAAGCAAAAACTAAAATAAAAGGGCTAAAAAAATACAGACATACAGGCAGATAAACAGACACACACACAAACATCTTACCTTATACATATATATATATATATATATATATATATATATATATATTATCGATTTTCTGCACTATTGTAAGAACTACTACCTTGAAACTTTTAAATATCGTTTCTTATGTCTTTCTCTATGAGTGTATCAAATTTGATTAAAATCGGAACACTCTTTCTATAACCCGATTTTTTCGATTATCGATTTTCGATATTTATCGGGGGTACCTCAACACAAAAACCTAGCTAAGAACACTTGCAGACGCTTATAGTACAACTGTGCAAATCTTCAAGAAAATCGGTTCAGCCGTTTCGGAGTCTACAGGTAACGGACACCCACACCCACAGACATATATACACACACAAAGTTCCATTTATAAATAAGTTTAGATCCCTCTTTTATTTTTGCTTCCTTACATTGTTTAATTTTTACTTCTAAATTTTACTTCTGAATTTTTTTTATCATTTTTCTTTTATTTTCTTTTATCTTACATTTATTTAAAATTTTAATTTTAATTTTTCCTACATTTTTATGTACATGTAATATTTGAATATTTTTTATTTTTATTTTAAATTTTAATTTTAAATTTTTATCCACATGTAACCTAGAAGATTTAAATTTTAAATCTTGTTATTAAAAAAGCAGTAACTGAAGTTTATAAGATTTAATTCCTATGAACATCAAGTGAACTTTAATTCAAATCTATTAAACTGTCAGTTTGAAATATGCACCTGAAGATTGCATAACGCATGAAACTGCGATTCTTGCCATAGATGTACGATAATATATATATATATATATATATATATATATATATATATATATATATTTGTTTGAACTAATCCAGTCATTCCTCTCTAACCACACAATGAAGGCGGTATTAAACGGACATGCCTCCCAGAACTACCATACAAACGCAGGTGTCCCCCAAGGCTCCATCTTAGGTCCTACACTGTTCCTGATATACATTAATTATCTCCCTGATTCCATAAGAGCCCAAATAGGTTTGTACGCCGATGACACCAGAGTTTACTCTCGCCTCCTACAAAAATCTGGTGTAGGCGTCAAAGCTAACCTCCCAGCCGAGATTGAAAAAGACCTCCAATCCATATTGGACTGGGGTAAGAAATGGTTAGTAAATTTTAATGCTTCTAAAACGAAGCTACTCTCAATTAACCATCATCGACAATCTCACCTACCTCCCATTAGCATGGACCAGGCTTGCCTCCTAGAGAGTAAAACACTACACCTCCTTGGTCTCACACTTTCAGCGGACCTCAAATGGAATGACTATATCGAATCCATTGCTAAATCCGCTGCTATGAAAGTCGGTTCTCTGTGTAGAGCCCGGAAGTTTTTTCCGTCTCAATCTATCCTGCACATATATAAATCTACCATCCGCGCGTGCATTGAATACTGCTGCCATATCTGGTCGGGTGCCTCTGCTATTCTCCTCGGGCTTCTTGATAAGGTTCAGAGGAGGGTCTGTCATGTGATAGATACCGACTTGGCAGACCGCCTGCAGTCTCTCTCCCACCGGCGCGACGTGGCTTCCCTGTGTCTCTTCTATAAATACTTTCACGGCTTCTGCTCCGATGAACTTAGATCACTGCTGCCCCCTAAATACGAATTTGCACGAGATACTAGATTAGCAACTAGCTCCCACCCTTTTACAGTGCAACCGATAAAATGCAACCGCAAGTTCTACTCCAACAGTTTCTTTCCTCGCACTTCCCGACTGTGGAATTCACTTCCACACGATTGCTTCCCCGGCGGATGCAATCTCCAGGAGTTTAAATGTAAGGTCAATACACACCTCCTAACACACTAACCTGCTTCCATTCTATCAAACACTCTTCCCATTTGCCCAACCCTCGTCCTCGGTATCCTTACTCATCTGTCACCTTCCTCCTGACATTCCCTATGTCTAACCACTCCTTCTCTTTACCTTCCCCAATGTAGCCCCATGCGCAATAGTGGCAGTGGAATGCCTTGCTTGGAGTGAGATGATTAAAATATATATATATATATTCCTCACTGACACCACAGTATAATCCTCAAGTTATCTCATGCCCCAGTGCATAAAGACGTTGGTTACTTTCGGTTACTTGACCCAAAGTGTTGTGAGTTCAATACCTGCCTGCTGTAGTGGTGAACAAATTACTTAGGGAGACATGACATCTGGAACTGGCATTACAGATGGAATGAGAACTATATACGACAGTGATCGAAATAAAGAGTTCAGGTGAACATTTGTATCACCTGAAGAAGGCCGGAGCGTAATAAAAGCGAATCGTCATAAGTATGGCATTAAAGATGAGGACAATGGCCTGAACAGTGTCAATGATATTTATACGACCTCATCTCAGAAGTATAGACAAATATTTTCATGAGAACTGCTTGGATTAGCTTTTTTCCCTGGTACCCCGAATACATGAATTTCAGCGTGCTTGTGCGTTGTGGCGAAGTGGATATCGGCTCGGAACGAGAAATCGGGAAACCGAGTTCGAATTCCAGTTGAATTCCTTGCATTCACTTACGCGCAAATACCCTTGGGAAAGGTATTAATCCGTCTATTCTTTCCAGTTATGGGTTAAATAACAGGACAGATTGGGTTTTATAGCCTTGGTCGGCAACCAGTCTACCGCAGAAAGCAATGGCAACCTACTGCGGGATAATCTTCTGCCCAGTCAGTCATGTCTCTTTCGAGACATGATCGCCCAAAACGTGTATCGCGCATGGCACTTAACTGACTGACTGAATATAATAGTTGGAATAATGATTAAGGCTTCTACTGGCCATAAAGTGTGGGGATCAGTTTATTATTTCATAACAATAAGAAACCGATCCCCCACTAATTACTACATAATAATATAATACATTTCTTTCCCCTCTAGCTATGAGTCAAATAATAGGAAAGATTGGGTTCTATAGCCTTGGTCGGCAACCAGTCTACTGCATAAAGCAATGGCAACCTACTGCGGGATAATCTTCTGCCCAGTCAGTCATGTCTCTTTCGAGACATGATCGCCCAAAACGTGTATTGCGCATGGCACTTAATTGACTGGACTGACATTTGTTGGAATTGCTAAATACAACTGCCACTTCCGTTTGAACAGTTTTTTTCTCGCGCAGTGGAACTCACGTTTACTTACTTCCCTGATAACTTATTCTTCTTCTATGTATCGATGTAGGTAATCATGGCCCTCCACATCTTCCTATCCCTTTGTGGCTTTTTACACTCCTTCTCTTGTTTTCCTGCTCAACCAACATTCGGCCATCCATCTGCTTAAGTTCATCAAGTATGTGACGCGTTGCTTTCCCTTGTCTCTCCTTCACTCTGTCCCTCTAATCTTCAAAAATTTAAATGCAACGTCAATTGCAATTGTTCTGTTTTCTTGAATCCTGTTCATCTTTCGTCAATCCTCCCTATCCTCAGTTTTCTCATTCCTTGTAATCTTGAACGTCATAGTGGCATCCACACCTTGTTTTGGTAAAAATGATTCAAATTTTTTTTTTTTTAGTTTTTGTCTATATTTCTGAGATGAGATAGTATTTATAGTATTTACATTATTCGAACTATTGTCCTCATCTTTGTGGCCATTTGTATGACGTTTCGTCCGTTGTGCGCTCCGGCCTTCTTCAGGAGATAGGAATTTCTAACCGATCCCGTTATTACAATCACTTGGGTATATAAACTCCATTCCTTGACTAGTAGTGCCTCTTTTAGAATTCATGAGTTATCTCCCTCTAACCCTGTAAGTTACTTGTTCACCAATGCTGTAGCCTGGTATTGAACTCACAACTGTTTGGGTTAAGTCACAGGAATTAACCTATGGAAAGAGAAGGGGATCACCGCCCCCTGTGAAATGAAGTTGAAATAATACATAGAAAACGCCACTGGAAACTACGTATACTTAAGGAATCAGCATATATGCTAGGCGTCAAAAATTTCCCTAAGCCGACCAAGCATAGAGATGAACATAATATGGGAACCAGTTAGATGGAATGCCAGAGAAAATCATTAGCGTCAAAAATTGCAATATGAACACTGGTAAAAAAAAAAAAAGAAAAAAAGATTACTGGACATTAGGTTTATAAGTCCCAAAAATGCAGTCGTTCTTGTTCCTTAAGGACATGGTCCATGGATATAGATGTTGGTTAGTTCCTGTGACTTGACCCAAAGTGTTGTGAATTCAATAACAGGCTACAGCAGTAGTGAGCAAGTAACATACAGGGTTAGAGGGAGATAACTCATGACTTCCAAAAGAGGCAATACTACGCAAGGAATCGAGTCCATATATTAATTGTTCGAAAGAGTCCCTGATGAAGTCCGGAGCGTATACCGAAACGTCGTACAAATGGCAACAAAGATGAGGACAATAGTCCGAATAATATGAGTACTGTAAAAACTTAGTTGTATTTTTTTTAATCATTTCACCCCGAGCAAGGCGGAAACGCCATTGATGTGCAGGGGGCTACATAAATGTAAAAAGATTAATTAGAAAAGAGTGAGGAGTACAAACTAGTTAGAAAGGAACAATAGAAAGCTTAGAAAGCAGGTGCGTGAAAATTAGACGATTAATATATCACTGATTTTAGTAGTATTTAAATATTATCGATATTTAGTATTTAGTAGTATTTAAATATTATCGAGAGTCGATATGCTGATAAATTTTGAGTTAGAAGGGCAAAAATATATTTAAAACTTTATTAAATTCCATGGATAATTTTAATAATTTTATTGATATTTATTGATATTTTTAAGTTTGATTATGGAAAATCTAATTAATATAATAATGATAATTGTTCATCTCGCTTTCTTGACATGTGACTATGATGTCGAATTATCGTCTTTCGGTGCTTATTCGACTGTTTCTAATCCACGAAACCTCTTGTTTCCTGTCAGGTAAACTGCAAAATCATCCTGACACATTTGTTGCGCCATGTTGGACGCCGGCATTTAATCAAACGCATTTGGCTATATATTTTTTCTTTTGTATCGATTTCAAGAGTTTTTCGTGAGCATTCACCACAGTCTCCAGTCTCACCTTTCATTGACAGTAATTGCTATTTTCCACGTGTCGAATTTAATGCATTTATCTGTATTATCATTATATATATATATATATATTTGTGTGTGTGCGTTTGTGTGTATTGATTGTTTAATTACATAGTTTTGGTAGTAATAAAATTAAACCAGTACACAGTTGTATTAAAGTGTTCAATACAATTATATTGTAGAAGGTCTACATTAAAAAAGAAAACTTAAAAAATTGTACAAAATTGGCTTGCAACGTGTGGAAATTGAAGTTAAAATATAGAAAGACCAAGACATAACGTTGAGTATAGTGAAAACAGCCAAGCCTTACAACGGTGGCAAAATATGTAGACTGTGACAGGAAAAAATTATGTTATTCCCCCAAATTATGTTATTCCCCCAAATTTATAAATGGAACTTTGTCTCTGTGTGTGTATGTGTGTGTCCGTTACCTATAGACTCCGAAACGGCTAAACCGATTTTCTTGAAAATTTGCACAGTTGTACTATAAGCGTCTGCGAGTTTTCTTAGTTAGGTTTTGTGTCGAGGTACCTTAGATAAATATCGAAAATCGATAATCGAAAAAATCGGGTTATAGAAGGAGTGGTCCGATTTTAATCAAATTTCATACACTCATAGACAAAGACATAAGAAACGATATTCGGAAGTTTCAAGGTTGCAGTTCTTACAATAGTGCAGAAAATCGATAAAATATATATATAAAAGGCAAGATGTTTGTGTGTGTGTTTGTTTCTTTGCCTGTATGTCGGTATTTTTTTAGCCCTTTTATTTTAGTCTTTGCTTCGGGTTTGGCTCTAAGTAGGTATAATTGTAGTTCTTAGTCTCAGCCATGATATCATTTACTCAGAGGACTTATTTAGCCTTCAAAATTCAGTTTACGACGAAAAAACTTATTTGATATCGATACCAGGAAATCAAAATTTGACTTACATCCATTCATTTTTCTTTCAATCTACGGTTTCGCTTTAACTGGAAACGACTATTGCTTTTTAGTCTTTCGTGCCAACGTCCAAAGAGTCTGAGCTCCAGGATCATGGATTATTTTTAAAGATTTCATTACACCCGAGCAACGCCGGGCTATACTGCTAGTTATAACTAAGTGTAAAGATATCATATAATACCTATTAAGTTCATACCACTATGGATGAAAACGTTATAATTTCTTTTAATTTTAGAAACTGCGCGTTCAAAATTTCCTCTTTACGTGATCGTTCAAAACAAATCCTCGTTACGTGAGCGTTCTTTAGAAAAACCAAAAAAAGGTAAAATCAGTTATTGCAAGTTGCCTGAAGGCACCACATATTAGATATAGTCGCATAATACCTAGTTTACAAATGAAGAATATATATATATATATATATATATATATATATATATATATATATATATATATAACCTTAAGAGCCAACAAACCTACCTAGGTATCACTTAACCGGATCTTCAAGGAAACCAGGATCCGGTTAAGTCAAACGTAGGTAGGTTTGTTGACTCATTAGGTTATCTATTTTGTCTGCTCTGCTTACGTATTGAGCGCTTTTTTGTTATAGATTACTCGTCTCGGGTTTTTTCTTTGGGCTACGTACTTTGACTGATGTTCATGTGCTTAGGTCTTTCTTTTTTGTACATCCATTTTTTCCTTTCGCGTATATACTCGGAGGGTTTTTTCGAAACGAGTATAGTGACAAGTTTGCATTTATATATATATATATATATATATATATATATATATATGATGGACTTTCCCGTCGATTTCGATGTATGAGGTCTAGACAACCGTTTAATTCGACGTAGCATGCCTGCACTTACTCAATCGTAAATGGCATTTGAGTCCTGCAAGAGACTTGCAAACAAGCCCACAATGGAGGCAAGAAGGAAGATTGCACGAATGATCGACTGGGACACTTGCAGATGCTTTGGTTCTCTCACGTCTTACGCGCAGTTAGTCAATCTCGGTCTCAGAGAACGGCTTGATGCCCCTCTGGCAGGCAGATCTCCATTCATTTCGTTGAGAGGCAATTCGTTCAAAATCACGGTGAGGAATATTTGTACATGTCAAATTCATTTTCAGCTTATCCTTAAAGCGAAGCAGAGGTCTACCCACATTCCTCCGTCCACTGCTGAGCTCACCGTACATCATTTGCTTTGGTATCCGGTCATCTTCCATGCGTAAGACATGTCCTGCCCAACGCAGCTGTGATTGCACCAAAAAGCTTTCAATTCCGCTAATACCGCAGCGCGTGAACCGGTCTGCATTAGATATCTGATTGCCTAGGGTGAGACCACAAATTGTTCTAAGGCAATTTTTGTGTAAGACATCAAGCTTCTGGATGTGATTATGATAGACTGTCCATGATTCCGATCCATAAAGCAGCGTCGTTACCACAACTGCTTTATACACAAGTACTTTAGTCCTTAGGCTAATCCCCCTATCATCCCATAACTGATGGCGCAGTTTCCCAAAAGCACTAGTTGCTTTCGCAATTCGATTAATGATTTCATCATCAAGAGAAGCTTTCCAATTAACCTTACTTCCAAGATAGATAAGGTTTTCACATATTTCAGATCTTTACCATCTACTCGGATTGGTATATTGGGAAAGCTGTGTACTGGTGGCCGCTGCTTTACACCCAGAAATTGCTTTGGTGTGGGGCGAGGTTGGTGAATCACCTCTGTCTTCTTGATGCTGATTGTCAGACTAAAAGCCTTGCAAGCAATTGCGCTTCCTCCTGAGAGGTTGCACAGAGTGCAGCATCATCTGCAAACAAAAGATCACTAATGATAGTTTGTCAAATGAGGGTCTTAGCTTTGAAACGCTGCTAGTTGAAGAGACCATCACTTTTTGAATTCTACGCCTGTACCAATATCAGCAAAAGCATACTTCAGCATAACTGAAAAGAACAAAGCAAACAGCACAGGTGTGTTTACGCATCCCTGTTTGGTACCATTTATCACATTGAAAGGTTCTGAAGACTCCCCATTTGAAACAACAGATGCCTTCATTCCATCATGAAAAGACATGATTACATTCAGCTTGTTGTCGGGTATTCCCAGCTTTTTCAAAACCTTCCAGAGAGCTGCACGGTTAACTGTGTCAAAGGCCTTTGTAAGATCAATGAAAACCATATACAGCTCCTCGTTCTTCTCTCGGACTTTCTCAGCAACCTGGCGGAGGGAAAAGATCATATCAACAGTACCTCGACCAGCACGGAAACCGCACTGAGATTCGGGGTAGATATCGTTAACAAGGTGTTTGATTATTCTGTTGAGAATAAGCCTTGCCAAGATCTTCCCTGCAGTTGATAAAAGTGAGATGCCACGATGGTTGTCACAGATGTTCCTATTGCCCTTGTTTTTATACAGGTGTTGAATTAGTGCATCTTTGAAATCCTGAGGGACATTTCCAGTTAGCCAGATCTTCACAAAGAGACTATGCAACTTTTTCACCAGTTTCTGACCACCGTACTTAAAAACCTCAGGAGGTAAGACGTCTTTCCCAGATTTTTTTCTTGAAGAAATTTGCTTGATAACAACAAAAACCTCATGTATTGCTGGAAGGAAAGAGAGTTCAGGAATTTCAGGTCGCTCAGTGATAGATGAAATTATTTCTTCGTCAGTTGTAGAAGCATTGTTTAGAACTGCTTCAAAATGCTCCTTCCAGCGATTCAAAATATCCGCTCTGTCAGTCAGCAGTGTGCAATCACTGGCAAATATGGGAGAAACACCAGATTCGTGTGACCCAAAAACTTTCTTAATACCTTCATAAAAGGCTTTCGAATCCTTCCTATCAAATGCTTCTTGCATTGATTTGGCATGTGACCACCACCATGCCTCTTTCATCTGCCGTAGAGTTTTCTGGACCTTGCTTTTGCATGCATTGTACTCTTTCTTCTTTAATGTGGAGTTCTTATCCTCAATCCAGATTTTGTGAGCCTTGTGCATCTCGTTGATCAAATCCTGTGCCTCAACATTTTGATCATCAAACCAGTCCTGATTCTTACGGATAGGTAAGCCCAGAACTTCAAATGCAGATGTGTGAATTACGTCGCGTAATGATTTCCATGAAGATTCAATATCATCAGTTATTTCAACAGAATCTAATGAATGATGAAGATGGGCCGACAGTGCCGCTTGTTGACCGGTGCTCTTTAATGGAAGGACGTTAATTTGTTTGGGGACAGAGGAGTGTTTCATTCGTCTGTGTTGTAGATGCAACGTGGTTTTACTTCGGAGCAATGCATGATCGGAAAGATAGCAACTTGTATGGAATGAACGAGTGATATGAAAGTCTTTAATGTCACGTCTTTTGGTGATGATGTAGTCAAGTAAGTACCAATCCCTTGAACGAGAGTGCACCCATGTAGTCTTATGGGAGTTTTTCTGTTGGAATACCGTGTTGGTAATACACAGGTTAAACTCCCTACAAAGTGACAACAAAAGAAGACCATTATCATTCATACGACCAACACCATGATGACCCAAAACACCACCCCATGATGCGCTATCCACACCCACACGAACATTAAAATCACCCAGTAATACAAATTTGTCCTTGTGTCGCACATTCGCAACAATTTCTTTCAGTTGTTGGTAAAATTCATTCTTCTCCGGCTCTGGCCTGTCTAAAGTGGGAGCATAACAACTAATTAATACGACACGGGTATCGCATTCTAGATTGAGGGTTAATGTCATTATGCGATCCGAAAACCCCTTTGGAAGGGTTGGTAATGACTTGGCAAAGTTGGACTTGATAGCAAATCCTATTCCGGAATGACGAGGCTCTTCTGGGCCTTTGTCGCGCCAGAAAAAGGTATACCCGCTTTTCTCTTCAGTCAGTTACGAGTTGCCAGCCAGGCGCGTTTCACTAAGGGCTGCAATATCAATCCCGAACTTTTTCAGCTCAAGTGCAACAAGAGCTGTCTTACGTTCTGGCTGATTATCATTGTCAAGTAGAGTGCGAACATTCCAAGATCCAAAATGAAAGTTTTTGCTTCTTCTATTGTTGGGACTGCGTACTGGATACCTAGGCAGCTGCAGTTCGCTGTCAAGGGTGGTTTTGAGCAAGAATTTGTTTAGGGCTCCTTTTATCGCCCCCTCCCCAACATGAGGAAAGCATTGCTGTCCCTAAATAGGGTTGCTTTGTCACCGATGGAGGACACGAACTGCACAATTGCTCAGGTATTTGTGCAGAATGGCCATCACCTACCGGTCGCCACAGTGTAGAGATCCAGCTAGGAACTTCCAGTGATATCCTTCACCTGTTCCCGTCGCCTTCACCCTATCGCCTGTGGACTTTTGTGTGTGCAGGACTTTTGAATAAACTTAAGTTGTCAAGAAACCCACACAAATGATTTGATTATAGTGGTGAAAGCCTGTGCAAATACTATCCACACTTTTTGGATCCATTCATAAACTCAAGTCAATGTAAAAATTGCCACAGATTAAGTAAGAAAGGACCTAAGGTTTTACATCAGAGTTTCCTTCTACTAGATACCTGTCTTAACAAAGACTAAGGATGGTATATTGTCCAGTGGTATAAACGCGCCCCCAGACACCAACCTGGGAATTTCCATATCCCGGCACATATATATATTTAAGTGAATTAATAAATATACATATGAGGGTACATACATATATAATATTCAGGTGTTAATAAAACAGTGCTCAGTGTAGTATGAACAGTGCTATTTTATATATAAGTTAATGAATATAGATATTGTCCTTCGTCTATAGCACGGCTCGAAGCTCCATGCGTGATGCAATAACCAGGTGCATATTATAGAATTTATAGTATGCACCCTATGACTGCCCAACGCATCAAACTCCGAGTCATGTCATCAACTTGCAGTTAAAATTATTTACCTATTTGAAGTATTCATCATCATCATTTCATCATTTTGCGGCCTCAGCCGAGATTCAAAATCTTGTCAGTAGCTGAATACTTGATGCTTCGCCAGAGCTAGCAAGGGTGTATTTTTTCGCGACACCATCACTAGATGGGTTGCCTACCACGGCTTATGAGAGGCCCATTCACCCTCATTAAGAGAAGGATATCCCCCGCCAGTTTCCCAACCTGGTGTTATTTACAACCTCGCGGTAAAAAAAAAGATATTATACATAAACTACTGCTTGTAGAAAACAGTAATTTTTTAATGCTTTTTATTTTTATTTTTTTCTTGTTATAACTTCGGTAGCGACACCTGTTTCTCTTTGGTCATTATAGATATACATAAACTTCTCTCTCTCTATATATATATATTGTAGTAAATATGATTGGCTTATAATGCGTTTGACAGATTTAGCTAATTAACTGAATTAACCCCCAATTGATTTGATGATTAATATGACCATAAGGGGATTTATAAAGCTATGACGGTATTATTACGTTGATTCATAAAGATATATAAAACAATGTTGTTTTACCGGAAGACATAAGTAGATATCTTCTTATAAAATAATTTCCGTTTTAGAGAATTCATTGTAGAGGTTAAGTCCCATACGAGATACACGCTTGGGCGATCATGTCTCGAAAGAGACATGACTGACTGGGCAGAAGATTATCCCGCAGTAGGTTGCCATTGCTTTCTGCGGTAGACTGGTTGCCGACCAAGGCAACAGAATCCAATCTGTCCTATTATTTAACCCATAACTGGAGGGAAGAGACGGATTAATACCTTTCCCAAGGGTATTTGCGCGTAAGTGAATGCAAGGAATACGAGTGGAATTCGAACTCGGATTCCCGACTTCTCGTTCCGAGCCGATATCCACTGCACCACGACGCTTGACTGAAAAGCAAAAAATGCGCAGTTATACAAATGTACTTCAAATAAAGTTTCAAAACACAAAATATTTTTTTAAAATATAAAAGTAAAAATTAAAAAAGAATTTTTCCCTTTTTACGAATGATCCAGAGTTTCGTCTTGCGGCCATTAGCCAAGATAGAACCCACTACACCCCCTCCAGTATTCCCTGAGCATTTGGAACCCTGGCGCAGTTTGCAGTGAAATTCATAACCTTGTCAAATAGCTGAATACTTGATGCTTCGCCAGGGCTACCAAGTGTGTTTTTATTGTGACACCAACACTAGATGGGTTGCCTCCAGGCCCCATCCTGTTATTTAACCCATAACTGGAAGGAAGTGACAGATTAATACCTTTCCCAAGGGTACCAGTTCTGAAGTGAATGCAGGGTACTCAACTGAAGTGACAGATTAATACCTTTCCCAAGGGTACCAGTTCTGAAGTGAATGCAGGGTACTCAACTGAAGTGACAGATTAATACCTTTCCCAAGGGTACCAGTTCTGAAGTGAATGCAGGGTACTCAACTGGAATTCGAACTCGGCTCACCGATTTATCTTTCCAAACCGATATCCACTACACCACAACGCACATCCGTCACTGAAAGCTTACAGCGCCTGGTATTCCCAGGCGGTCAGCCATCTAAGTACTGACCAGGCTCAACGTTGCTTAACTTCGGTGATCGAACTAGAACTAGTATATTCAACGTGATATGACTTAAGCGTCGTAAGTTTCGTCTTACTTCAGTCTATAAAAGTGATCTGAAATCATTCTTATATTCCATCTTCTTTGTCTTCCGGTAACTAATATGAAAAAAATGGAGGTCATATTTGAATTCGGCGTCTTCAAATTAGACAACAGTGTTTCCGTCTTTATATTAAAATATGTTGATATGTCTTCTTATTAAGTCGTTTAGAATATAATGTCCGATTTTAGACTCAACATTTATTCCTGTATTTAAACAGCGATTAAATCAGTCAAAATAGGAACCCTAAACATCTCTGCCATCGAGTTGCAGGGTTATTTATGCCTTTTACGATAACATCCTAAAGACTTGGAAGACAAGAATTCTTTGGCAAAGGGATGTCTTCTGTAAATGGGATGTCTTCTGGCAAATGGAATTACATTGGTCGAACTCTTGTTCACATCTTTGTTGCTATATTCACCTTCAACCTCTGTCTATTTTTTTTTTTTTTATAAGCGTTTCACCCCGAGCAAGGCATGTCACTGCCACTACTGTGCAGGGGGCTACGTAGAGTGGAGAAAGGCTGGTTAAATATAGGAAATAACAGAGGGTGGCTGATAGGCGGGTGAGGATACCGAGAATGGGGGTTGGGTAGATGAGAGTGTTGTGAGAATAGTTGGGAGTTAGTGTGATAGGAGGTGTCTATTGACCCTACATTTAAACACCTGGAGATTGTAACTGTCGGGAAAGCAGACTTGTGGAAGGGAGTTCCACAGGCGGGAAGCGCGAGAAAAGAAGCTGTTGGAGTAGAATTTACGGTTACATCTTATTTGTTTAACTGTAAAAGGGTGGGACCTAGTTGCTAATCTAGTATCTCGTGTAAATTCGTGCTTAGGCGGCACCAGTGATCTAAGCTCATCGGAGCAGAAGCCATGAAAGTACTTGTAGAAGAGGCACAGGGAAGCTACATCACGCCGGTGTGAGAGCGGCTGCAGCCGGTCTGCCAAGTCAGTATCAACCACGTTACAGATCCTCCTTTGTATTTTGTCAAGAAGCCCAAGGAGAGCAGCGGAGGGGCACCCGACCAGATATGGCAGCAATATTCAATACACGGGCGGATGGTAGATTTGTATATGTGCAGAATAGTTTCAGGTGGGAAAAATTTCCGGGCCCTGCACAGAGAGCCGACTTTCATAGCAGCAGATTTGGCAATGGATTCAATATAGTCATTCCATTTGAGGTCCGCCGAGAGTGTAAGGCCAAAGAGGCGTAGTATTTTACTCTCTGGGAGGCTAGCCTGTCCCATGCCAATGGGAGGTAGATGCGATTGTCTATGGTGGTTAGTTGATAACAGCTTTGTTTTGGAGGCATTGAAATTTACCAACCATTTCCTACCCCAGGTCACTACGGATTGGAGGTCCCTTTCAAGTGCGGCAGCGAGGTTCACTTTGTCGTCCAGACCTGGTTTCTGATCGATGCGGGAGTAGATCGTTGTGTCGTCGGCATACATGCCAACTTGGGATCTAATGGTGTCGGGGAGATCATTAATGTAGATCAGAAAGAGCGTGGGGCCTAGGATAGAACCTTGAGGGACGCCCGCGTATATTTCTGCGATGAGGTATTGTAATTATTTACACTATTTACATTGTTCAAACGGTTGTCCTTATCTTTTTTGCCATATTCAGATTCAATATCTGTCTATATTTCTGAGATGAGGTATTGTAATTATTTAAATTAACTTTTGTCCTTATCTTTGTTGCCATATTCACCTTCAACATCTGTCTATATTTTTAACATGAGGTATTTTAACATGAGGTATTTTTTTTCTGGTCTCCTCCAAGTCTTTTAATGTATTTCAGTATGCACCTATTTGCTGGGGATAGACTCCTTTGAATGGTCAATGGAAGGTAACCTTGACCCGTTTTATGGTGGTCCTAATAGGGGCTTGAAAAATTCATATTCACTTAACAAAGTGAATTCCAAGGGAGACAAAGGAAAACTACACATGAACTACCAAGCCAGTTTAAGTAAATGGATGGCGGAGTAAGTTTAGGAGAGATAACAAAAATACAACATTTAGTAACAGCTACAAAGGAAAAGAAATTGTGGAAAGTCATGGTCGCTTACGTTTTGAAGGGGCACGACATCAAAAAGAAGAACGGGCTTGTGTAAATAGATGGCAGAACACGGTTCAAGATGGATAATGAAATACTAAATTTATTAAAATCCACAAAAGAAAGGAAATTGTGGAGAGTCATAGTCGCTTACTTTCTGAAGGGACACGGCACATAAAAGAAGAAGAACGAGCTTGAGTAAATAGATGACGGAACACGGTTCGAAATGGATAATTAAATATTAAATTTATTAAAAGCCACAAAAGAAAGGAAACTGTGGAGAGCTATGGTCGCTTACATTATGAAGGGACACGGCACATAGAAGAAGAACACGCTTTTAGTAAAAAGATGGCGGAACAAAATTTAGAAGGGATAATAAAAATAATGAATTTATTAAAAGCCACAAAAGAAAGGAAATTGTGGAGAGCCGTGATCACTGATGTCCTGAAGGAACACGGCACATAGAAGAAGAAGAAGAAGAAGAAGAACGAGCTCGAGTAAATAAATGGCAGAACAAAATTTAGGAGAGATAATAAGAATACTGTATTTGTTAAAAGCCAAAAAAGAAAGGAAATTGTGGAGACCCATGATCGCATACGTCCTGAAGGGACACGGCACATAGAAGAAGAATTATGAGCGTGATTTAATGAATAGTGGAACAAGTTTTAGGAGAGGTAACAAAAATACAATATATAGTGACAGCAACAAAAGAAAGAAAATTGTGGAGGGCTGTGATTACTTAAGGGACGCGACACATGGAAAAAGAAGAAGCTTCAGTATATATGTTGTGACAAGGTTTGAGAGAGATAACAGAAATGCCTTTATTTAGAGCTACCAAGAAGAGGAAACAGTGGAGAGTCATGATTCTCAATGACCTAAACGGACACTGTATATAAAAGAAAAGAATTTTCATTTCATTCCAATTGTTGGCAGTAGACATCAGCATTGATCTTTTCGGTAAATCTATTTATATAAAAGGCAATCTGTGAGTCTGTGTGTCACTGTAAGCTATGCACGCCTACATTTTTTAAGCTACGTCATTCAAACTTTCTAGGGACACATATCTACAGGGAAGCCAGGTTGACACATACTTTTTGAGTTTAAGTTCAGCAATTTTCTCTTTCGAACTTTTTGGCCAATGGAGCAGATTGTTTACATTTGCTCCGTGAAACATCTAAGATCGAAGATGGTTGCTGAATTACGTTACAGAAATCAAATCACACGTGTCAAACGCAACTAAAATATTTTTTATTTTAAAAAAATGAGCTTTTATATTTAATTTTTTTTTCTTCTAAAATCAAATGTCTACATTTTTAGATATTCTTCGAAAATGTCTGAACTGCGAGTGTAATAGTTTTTATATTTCTACATTTTTGAATATTCTTCGAAAATTTCTGAACTGAGAGTGTAATAGTTTTTATATTTCACATTTCAGTAAAACAAAATATATAATTTTTATTTTTATGTTAAATTCATTTAGTCAACAAAAAATATAAGTATTTTCCCCCGTAATTTTGAAACAAAAACAAACGCAATGTCACGCAAGACATCAAATCACGTTTACGCAAAACAAAAAATAGATTTTTTAATGGAATTTTTTAACAATTTTTAACCCTCTAGGGCCATTCGTATCATATTATATTAATAAGTAGTAATTAATGGGGGATCAGTTTATTACTTCATGACAATAGAAAACCGATCACCCACTTTATGCCCAGTATAAGCCTTAACCCTCTAAGGCCATTCGTATCATATTATATTAATAAGTAGTAATTAGTGGGGGATCAGTTTATTACTTCATGACAATAGAAAACCGATCACCCACTTTATGCCCAGTAGAAGCCTTAACCCTCTAGGGCCATTCGTATCATATTTGATACAGTATGAAAACAAGCCTTGAAAGAAATATTTTCCTGAAAAATTTTTTAAGAGAAATATTTTATAAATTTCAAATGAAAGCAGTACTGACTGCTCAGTCAATGTATACCAAATGTTTCCTTATAGGGAAATACCAAATGTTTCCTTATAGGGAAATACTGTATCAAATATGATACGAATGGCCCTAGAGGGTTAAACAACAATTTTTTATATAATTATTTTTTTTATATAACCGAGTTTTAAAGGAATTTATCCATTTAATATTATAAACAGACTTTATTTTCTTGTCAGGGGCGGACATTTAAAACCATCATTATATATAATATTATTCGGTCGATGTATCTTTATTCATAATAATAATAATAATAATAATAATAATATATATATATATATATATATATATATATATATATATATATATATATATAAGGTGTGCCATGGACTTTGATGTGAATTGGCTTTCCGCATTGTCCAATCAGACCTTCACTGTGTAAACAGCGAGAGTGTGATCAGTTTCTAGCAGTTCATTCCCCCTTCCTTATCATTGACCATTTCATTTTTCACAACTCTTACATGCTACTTAAAGCTCTCCCAATTAAAAAAAACTTTGACAAGCGGGGGCGAAACCGTTTGTTTTCTTTTCTCTTTTTTTTATCCTCATTATGCCCTCTAACATAAAAATTATCTTAATGCAATTCTCTTAAGGCCTAATTAAGGCCAGTCAAGACTAGCTTAGACAAGCTTAGTACCTAGTCATCGTTTACCCTGGACTGGGTAATACATGACGATACGCGCTCGGCTTCCCTACAGTAAAAACGGACAATTGTGCCACATCCACGTCTCAGGCGGAAGATGTGGTAAATACTTCTCTCACGTTTGGGGCGGGTCTGTACGAATATTTAAACCGGGCCCTCATCTTTTGAACAGGTGAAGAGGCTCATCCCTTGTTCCATGTTTAGAATGTGGTTTCCGGCTTTCTTTTTTCAATATTCTTCCTCTTTTCTTTTCTTTTTTTTTTTTCTCAATTGGAGTAGATAGACTAAACTATCGCCCGGTTCACACACCGCCCACGTCTTTTGAACAGGGGAAGAGGCTCATCCCTTGTTCCCTGTTTAGGATGTGGTTTCCGGCTTTCTTTCTTCCAATCTTCTTACTCTTTTCTTTTTTTTTTTTTTTTGTTTCTCAATTGGAGTAGATAGACTAAACTATCGCCCGGTTCACATTCCACCCACGTCTTTTAAACAGGTGAAGAGGCTCATCCCTTATTTCCTGTTTAGGATGTACTTGCCCACCGAAAGCGTCTGCAGGGACACCTATCAATGCGCAACATTGTGCAACTGTTGACGCTACGCAAGAGTTAGGACTCCTACAAGCTAAGACAAGCTTAGTACTGAGTTACACGTACGTGGGGGATAGATAATATTTGACCAGCTACGCAAAATTAAAAATCATCCCTGTGACACAGCTCTCCCCAGTGGGTGAGGCGGCAGAGCAAATGAACTTATGTAGGTCCTGGGAAACATGTCTGAGGCTGCATTAGAGGGACGGATCGGCGGTCGTCATCGAGGCCAGCGCAACCGACGATTTCACAGACTGGGCGATTTTTACCTGTAGGCCGGATGTCAGTTGAGTGCCATACGTGATACACGCTTGGGCGATCATGTCTCGACAGAGACATGACTGACTGGGCAGAAGATTATCCTGCAGTAGGTTGCCATTGTTTTCTGCGGCAGACTGGTTGCCGACCAAGGCTTTAGAACCCAATCTATCCTGCTATTTAACCCATAACTGGAGGGAAGAGACGGATTAATACCTTTCCCAAGGGTATTTGCGCATAAGTGAATACAATGGATTCAGCTGGAATTCGAACTCAGCTCCCCGTTCCGAGCCGATATCCACTGTACCACAACGCACATCCTTTCTTTTTATATATATATATATATATATAGTCATCCGCAGACAGATCTGTTTCGCTGTACTACAGCTCATCAGTACGGCTTAGGCTCCGTTCGCTTCCTAACCCAGGATCGAAACCCGGCCGTTTCGGCATCAGTCGGCGATTCTACCCCTAGGCCACGAGGTCGGATGTACGCACCTTAAAAACCGACCTTGTGTCCCGACTCGCCCGAGTGTATGAAGCGGGTAAATAGCTACTTAAGTTCGTATCTATGTCGTAGCTGCTGCTGATTCCTTTGCTGTTAAAAGAAGAAACCAAACACAACTTCAAATATCTTCTTCCTTTTTCTAAAAGCACTGACACAAAACGAAAACGTTTGAAACCGCCACCAAAACACCGGTTTTAGATTTTCTTTTTATCTGACCGGGACAAGTTGGCAAGTAGGGTACTTTTTGAAATCGGTTATAATTTATTTGAGTCAAATATGAAAAATGTTGATTGGCTAATCACTTGTTTAGGTATATTACTCATCAGCATAATATTTCAGCAACCTGTTATGTAAATCGCCCATTAGCAAACATTTAATACGATACAGGAGCAAGAGACATAATGGCGTTAAATAAACTTGAAATTACGACAAAATATCAGCGATAATGAAATTATTAAGTTACAAGTCGTTTAAGATGGCAACTATGAAAACATCGTAGCCTTATTATACAACATTGCAATTAATATCATCAAATATGTATTAAAAGGAAAGCTAGCCGCTAAATCTCTCTCTCTCTCTCTCTCTCTCTCTCTCTCTCTCTCTCTCTCTCTCTTTGTTCGTTTTTATTATTTAGGTCATCCTCTCAGTTTAACTGTAATAGATTAATTTTCTCTCTCCTAGCACTCTATATCCGTTTTCTCTCTCTGCTATCCTCCAAACACTTTATATCCTCCCTCTCTATATCTGCTTTTTCTCTCCTCCCTCTCTATATCTGCTTTCTCTCTCCTCTCGCCATTTTCTCTCCACCCTCTCTATATCTGCTTTCTCTCTCCTCTCACCACTTTCTCTCCTACCTCTCTATATCCACTTTCTCTCTTTTCTCACTAATGTTTCTCTCCTCCCTCTATATATCTGCTTTCTCTCTTCTCTCACCACTTTCTCTCCTACCTCTCTATATCCTCTTTCTCTCCCCTCTCACCACATTCTCTTCTACCTCTCTATATCCTCTTTGTCTCCCTTCTCGCTATTTTTCTCCTACCTCTCTATATTCACTTCCGATCCCCTCTCACCACTTTCTCTCCTACCTCTCTATATCTGCTTTCTCTCTCCTCTCACCACTTTCTCTCCTACCTCTCTATATACACTTTCCCTCTCTTCTCCTAATGTTTCTCTCCTCCCTCTCTATATCTTTCTCTTTCCTCTCACCACTTTCTTTCCTACCTCTCTAAATCCACTTTCTCTCTTTTCTCACTAATATTTCTCTCCTCCCTCTATATATCTGCTTTCTCTCTTCTCTCACCACTTTCTCTCCTACCTCTCTATATCCTCTTTCTCTCCCCTCTCACTACATTCTCTTCTACCTCTCTATATCCTCTTTGTCTACCTTCTCGCTATTTTTCTCCTACCTCTCTATATTCATTTCCGCTCCCCTCTCACCACTTTCTCTCCTACCTCTCTATATCTGCTTTCTCTCTCCTCTCACCACTTTCTCTCCTACCTCTCTATACCCACTTTCCCTCTCTTCTCACTAATGTTTCTCTCCTCCCTCTATATATCTTTCTCTCTCCTCTCACCACTTTCTCTCCTACCTCTCTAAATCCACTTTCTCTCTTTTCTCACTAATGTTTCTCTCCTCCCTCTATATATCTGCTTTCTCTCTTCTCTCACCACTTTCTCTCCTACCTCTCTATATCCTCTTTCTCTCCCCTCTCACCACATTCTCTTCTACCTCTCTATATCCTCTTTGTCTCCCTTCTCGCTATTTTTCTCCTACCTCTCTATATTCACTTCCGATCCCCTCTCACCACTTTCTCTCCTACCTCTCTATATCTGCTTTCTCTCTCCTCTCACCACTTTCTCTCCTACCTCTCTATACCCACTTTCCCTCTCTTCTCACTAATGTTTCTCTCCTCCCTCTATATATCCGCTTTCTCTCTTCTCTCACCACTTTCTCTCCTACCTCTCTATATCCTCTTTCTCTCCCCTCTCACTACATTCTCTTCTAACTCTCTATATCCTCTTTGTCTCCCTTCTCGCTATTTTTCTCCTACCTCTCTATATTCACTTCCGCTCCCCTCTCACCACTTTCTCTCCTACCTCTCTATATCTGCTTTCTCTCTCCTCTCACCACTTTCTCTCCTACCTCTCTATATCCACTTTCCCTCTCTTCTCCTCTGTTTCTTTCCTCCCTCTCTATATCTTTCTCTCTCCTCTCACCACTTTCTTTCCTACCTCTCTAAATCCACTTTCTCTCTCTTCTCACTAATGTTTCTCTCCTCCCTCTATATATCTGCTTTCTCTCTTCTCTCACCACTTTCTCTCCTACCTCTCTATATCCTCTTTCTCTCCCCTCTCACCACATTCTCTTCTACCTCTCTATATCCTCTTTGTCTCCCTTCTCGCTATTTTTCTCCTACCTCTGTATATTCACTTCCGCTCCCCTCTCACCACTTTCTCTCCTACCTCTCTATATCTGCTTTCTCTCTCCTCTCACCACTTTCTCTCCTACCTCTCTATATCCACTATCCCTCTCTTCTCCTAATGTTTCTCTCCTCCCTCTATATATCTTTCTCTCTCCTCTCACCACTTTCTTTCCTACCTCTCTAAATCCACTTTCTCTCTTTTCTCACTAATGTTTCTCTCCTCCCTCTATATATCTGCTTTCTCTCTTCTCTCACCACTTTCTCTCCTACCTCTCTATATCCTCTTTCTCTCCCCTCTCACCACATTCTCTTCTACCTCTCTATATCCTCTTTGTCTCCCTTCTCGCTATTTTTCTCCTACCTCTCTATATTCACTTCCGATCCCCTCTCACCACTTTCTCTCCTACCTCTCTATATCTGCTTTCTCTCTCCTCTCACCACTTTCTCTCCTACCTCTCTATACCCACTTTCCCTCTCTTCTCACTAATGTTTCTCTCCTCCCTCTATATATCCGCTTTCTCTCTCCTCTCACCACTTTCTTTCCTACCTCTCTATATCCACTTTCTCTCTCTTCTCACTAATGTTTCTCTCCTCCCTCTATATATCTGCTTTCTCTCTTCTCTCACCACTTTCTCTCCTACCTCTCTATATCCTCTTTCTCTCCCCTCTCACCACATTCTCTTCTAACTCTCTATATCCTCTTTGTCTCCCTTCTCGCTATTTTTCTCCTACCTCTCTATATTCACTTCCGCTCCCCTCTCACCACTTTCTCTCCTACCTCTCTATATCTGCTTTCTCTCTCCTCTCACCACTTTCTCTCCTACCTCTCTATATCCACTTTCCCTCTCTTCTCCTAATGTTTCTTTCCTCCCTCTCTATATCTTTCTCTCTCCTCTCACCACTTTCTTTCCTACCTCTCTAAATCCACTTTCTCTCTCTTCTCACTAATGTTTCTCTCCTCCCTCTATATATCTGCTTTCTCTCTTCTCTCACCACTTTCTCTCCTACCTCTCTATATCCTCTTTCTCTCCCCTCTCACTACATTCTCTTCTACCTCTCTATATCCTCTTTGTCTCCCTTCTCGCTATTTTTCTCCTACCTCTCTATATTCATTTCCGCTCCCCTCTCACCACTTTCTCTCCTACCTCTCTATATCTGCTTTCTCTCTCCTCTCACGACTTTCTCTCCAACCTCTCTATACCCACTTTCCCTCTCTTCTTACTAATGTTTCTCTCCTCCCTCTATATATCTGCTTTCTCTCTCCTCTCACCACTTTCTCTCCTACCTCTCTATATCCACTTTCTCTCTCTTCTCACTAATGTTTCTCTCCTCCCTCTATATATCTGCTTTCTCTCTTCTCTCACCACTTTCTCTCCTACCTCTCTATATCCTCTTTCTCTCCCCTCTCACCACATTCTCTTCTTACTCTCTATATCCTCTTTGTCTCCCTGCTCGCTATTTTTCTCCTACCTCTCTATATTCACTTCCGCTCCCCTCTCACCACTTTCTCTCCTACCTCTCTATATCTGCTTTCTCTCTCCTCTCACCACTTTCTCTCCTACCTCTCTATATCCACTTTCCCTCTCTTCTCCTAATGTTTCTCTCCTCCCTCTCTATATCTTTCTCTCTCCTCTCACCACTTTCTTTCCTACCTCTCTAAATCCACTTTCTCTCTTTTCTCACTAATGTTTCTCTCCTCCCTCTATATATCTGCTTTCTATCTTCTCTCACCACTTTCTCTCCTACCTCTCTATATCTGCTTTCTCTCTCCTCTCACCACTTTCTCTCCTACCTCTCTATATCCACTTTCCCTCTTCTTTCACTACTTTCTCTTACATCTCTATATCCTCTTTCTCTGTTCTCTCACCACTCTCTCTCTCTCTTACCTCTCTATATCCGCTTTCTCTCTCTTATCACCACTATTTCTCACTCACGCAACATCTGTTTTCTCACTACTCCCACCCCTCTCTCCTACCTGTGGCAGCTTTATCTTTCTTTTCACCCCTCGCTCTCACTTTTTCTCTCTCACCACTTTTCCCTCCTCTCACCGCTCTCAATTATTTTGCTATGTTCGCTTCTTCCTTATTTCACCACTGACTTTCTCTCTCTCTCTCTCTCTCTCCCTTTCCTGCCACGTTATATCTGATTATCTCTCTTTTCACCCTTCTCTCGTCTATCACACTATATCAGTTTCCTCTCTCCTTTCACTCCTCTCTCTATTTTCTATATCAGCTTTCTAACTTCTCTCACCACTCTCTCACCTATCACGCTATATCTGCTTTCTCTCTATATATCCACTTTCTTCCTCGTATCCCCACTGTTTTGTCCTCTCAAGCTGTATCTGTTTTCTCACTACTTCCACTACTCTTTCTCTCTCTCTCTCTCTCTCTCTCTCTCTCTCTCTCTCCTACTACGTTATATCAGCTTTCTCTTTCCTTTCACGCTTCTCTATACACTCACTCTCTATGTCCACTTTATCTCTCCTCTCATCACCCTCAACTATCATGCTGTCCGTTTTCTTCCTCCTTTGACCAATCCCCTCCCTCCCCTACCACCCTAAATCTGCTTTCTCTCTCCTCTCACCACTATTTCTCTTCACATTCTATATTCGCTTTCTCACTCACCTCACCACTTTTTCACCTACCACGCTGTATCATCTTTCTCTCTTCTGTCACTATTCTCTCTCCTCTCCTTCTATCTTTCTCATTATTTCTTTCTCTCTCTCTCTCTCTCCTGCTCTCTCTCGCTCTCTCTCTCTCTCTTTGTCCCCTTTCTCTATCCACATACTCTATCCTGTCACCACTCTCACCTACCACTCAGTATCGGCTTTCTCTCCCCTGTCACTCTTCTCTCTCCTCTTTCACTATATGTATATCCTCTTTCTCACTCCTCTCACCACTCTCACCTACCACAGTATCGGTTTTCTCTCTCCTGTCACTCTTCTCTCTCCTCTTTCTCTATATGTATATCCTCTTTCTCACTCCTTTCACCACTCTCACCTACCACAGTATCGACTTTCTCTCTCCTGTCACTCTTCTCTCTCCTCTTTCTCTATATGTATATCCTCTTTCTCACTCCTCTCACCACTCTCACCTACCACAGTATCGGCTTTCTCTCTCCTGTCACTCTTCTCTCTCCTCTTTCTCTATATGTATTTCCTCTTTCTCACTCCTCTCACCACTCTTACCTACCACTCAGTATCGGCTTTCTCTCTCCTATCACTCTTCTCTCTCCTCTTTCTCTATATGTATTTCCTCTTTCTCACTCCTCTCACCACTCTCACCTACCACTCAGTATCGGCTTTCTCTCTCCTGTCACTCTTCTCTCTCCTTTTCTCTATATGTATTTCCTCTTTCTCACTCCTCTCACCACTCTCACCTACCACTCAGTATCGGCTTTCTCTTTCCTGTCACTCTTCTCTCTCCTCTTTCTCTATATGTATTTCCTCTTTCTCACTCCTCTCACAACTCTCACCTACCACAGTATCGGTTTTCTCTCTCCTGTCTCTCTTCTCACTCCTCTTTCTCTATATGTATTTCCTCTTTCTCACTCCTCTCACCACTCTCACCTACCACAGTATCGGTTTTCTCTCTCCTGTCACTCTTCTCTCTCCTTTTTCTCTATATGTATATCCTCTTTCTCACTCCTCTCACCACTCTCACCTAGCACTCTGTATCGGCTTTCTCTCTCCTGTCACTCTTCTCTCTCCTCTTTCTTTATAAGTATTTCCTCTTTCTCACCGCTCACCACTCTCACCTAATACTCAGTATCCTCTTTCTCTCTCCTGTCACTCTTCTCTCTCCTCTTTCTTTATATGTATATCCTCTTTCTCACTCCTCTCACCACTCTCACCTACCACTCAGTATCGGCTTTCTCTCTCCTGTCACTTCTCTCTCCTCTTTCTCTATATGTATATCCTCTTTCTCACTCCTCTCACCAATCTCACCTACCACTCAGTATCGGCTTTCTCTCTCCTGTCACTCTTCTCTCTCCTCTTTCTCTATATGTATTTCCTCTTTCTCACTCCTCTCACCACTCTCACCTACCACTCAGTATCGGCTTTCTCACTCCTGTCATCTTCTCTCTCCTCTTTCTCTATATGTATATCCTCTTTCTCACTCCTCTCACCACTCTCACCTACCACTCAGTATCGGCTTTCTCTCTCCTGTCACTCTCTCTCCTCTTTCTCTATATGTATATCCTCTTTCTCACTCCTCTCACCACTCTCACCTACCACACAGTATCGGCTTTCTCACTCCTGCCACTCTTCTCTCTCCTCTTTCTCTATATGTATTTCCTCTTTCTCACTCCTCTCACCACTCTCACCTACCACTCAGTATCGGCTTTCTCTCTCCTGTCACTCTTCTCTCTCCTCTTTCTCTATATGTATATCCTCTTTCTCACTCCTCTCACCACTCTCACCTAGCACTCTGTATCGGCTTTCTCTCTCCTGTCACTCTTCTCTCTCCTCTTTCTTTATAAGTATTTCCTCTTTCTCACTCCGCTCACCACTCTCACCTAATACTCAGTATCCTCTTTCTCTCTCCTGTCACTCTTCTCTCTCCTCTTTCTTTATATGTATATCCTCTTTCTCACTCCTCTCACCACTCTCACCTACCACTCAGTATCGGCTTTCTCTCTCCTGTCACTCTTCTCTCTCCTCTTTCTCTATATGTATATCCTCTTTCTCACTCCTCTCACCACTCTCACCTACCACTCAGTATCGGTTTTCTCTCTCCTGTCACTCTTCTCTCTCCTCTTTCTCTATATGTATTTCCTCTTTCTCACTCCTCTCACCACTCTCACCTAACACATTATCGGCTTTCTCTCTCCTGTCACTCTTCTCTCTCCTCTTTCTCTATATGTATATCCTCTTTCTCACTCCTCTCACCACTCTCACCTACCACAGTATCGGCTTTCTCTCTCCTGTCACTCTTCTCTCTCCTCTTTCTCTATATGTATATCCTCTTTCTCACTCCTCTCACCACTCTTCCCTACCACTCAGTATCGGCTTTCTCTCTCCTAACATCTTCTCTCTCCTCTTTCTCTATATATATCCGCTTCCTTTCTGCTCTCACGCTATATCTGCTTTCTCTCCTCTGACTATTCTCTCTCTCTCTCTCTCTCTCTCTCTCTCTCTTTCCTATCACTCTATATCCACTTTATTCTTCTATCACTATTTCTCCTCTCGTGTTATATATTTTTTTGCTCCTCTCACCACTCTCTTTCTCTTACTATATTTACTTTCTCTCTACTTTCGCCATCTCTCTCCTACCACACTATATCTGCTTTGTCACTCCTCTCACCACTGTCAATCTCTAACCACGCTTTCTCCCTTTTCTCGCCACTTTTTCTCCTATCACAATATGTAACGTTTCTCTTTCTCTCTCTCTCTCCTCTCACCACTCTCTTTCTCTTATCACGCTTTCTCTCCCCCTCTAACCACTCTCTCACTCCCTCTCCTACCATTATATAATTACTTTCTCTCTTCTCTCACTACACTCGTCTCTGTCCTCTGTAAAACTCTTCTCTCATTCTATCTCTCTCTCTCTCTATCTCTGTGTGTGTGTGTGTGTGTGTGTGTGTGTGTGTGTGTGTGTGTGTTTATTTTATTTGGTCGTAGTTCAGTGGTTAGCTTGTTTACTCATTGTGATCATCATTGCTGAATAGAGAGTTCGATCCTGACTAGGTGCTACGTACAACATTCAGCATTCAGTAACCCAACACGAGTTTACGTGTCATAAGACCGACCAACCTCCTCTTTTATATTCAGTCACTCTCGTTTTTTATCTCAATAGCTATTCCTGTTTTTTATCTTCCCTCACTTATTTTCTTGCTCCTCTCTCTCTCTCTCTCTCTTCTAACTCTATCACCTTTTCCATACATTGCTTTCTCTACTCTCCTTCTTTGTTTCTACTCTTTCTCTCTCTCTCTTTGTTTTCCCTCTCACTTTTTATCTTCCCTCTCGTTGAACTATCCTCTCTCTCTCTCTCTCTCTTCTAACTCTATCACCTTTTCCATACATTGCTTTCTCTACTCTCCTTCTTTGTTTCTACTCTTTCTCTCTCTCTCTTTGTTTTCCCTCTCACTTTTTATCTTCCCTCTCGTTGAACTATCCTCTCTCTCTCTCTCTCTCTCTCTCTCTTCTAACTCTATCACCTTTTCCATACATTGCTTTCTCTACTCTCCTTCTTTGTTTCTACTCTTTCTCTCTCTCTCTTTGTTTTCCCTCTCACTTTTTATCTTCCCTCTCGTTGAACTATCCTCTCTCTCTCTCTCTCTCTCTCTCTCTCATCTACCGTTCCCTTTCGTTCAACTATCGTTGAAGGTATGAAATTGTGTTCAAAATATTTAGATTACGGTACTAAATAACCCATAGAAATGTCGGTATGCCGCTGAATGAAATCAGCCAACCAATCTTATATTCTAAAACAAAATCGACCGCCAATCTGTACGAGATGACAACAACTAGACACATTAAAACACCTACCAATAAATTGTATGACTTCACCTAAATTTGCTCAAAATACTAACAACCAACCATCATAAAAATTATTTTATGACATTAATTCATATAATCTCCTACAATTCCTTAAGGAAATCAAATTGTATTGCAAAATATCACTTCAACAAAATAACGACATAAAACACACCGCCTCTAAAAATATCAAAACCTTTAGTTATCATGTCCACACAAACATGTATATGCACAAAAGCTGAGTATCATATGTTATTTATACTCTTTCTCTCTCTCTCTCTCTCTTTCTGTTTCCCCTCTCTCTTTTCTATCTTCCTTCTCATTCAAATCTTTCTACTCTTTTCTATTTCTCTACTCTCTGTCTGTCTTCTGTCTGTCTGTCTGTCTGTCTGTCTGTCTGACTATCTCTCTTCCTTTCTGTGTGTGTGTGTGTGTGTGTGTGTGTGTGTTTCTCTCTTTCCACTGCCGTTTCTTTTCGTTCAACTTTTTCTTCCCCTCTAATCTATTTAACTATTCTGTCTGTCTGTCTGTCTGTCTGTCTGTCTCATTCTCATTCGCTCTCTCTCTCTCTCTCTCTCTCTCTCTCTCTCTCTCTCTGTATCTATCTATCTATCTATCTATCTATATCTCACTCTCTCTCTGTGTTTTCCTCTCTTTCTACTGCGGTTTCTTTTCGTTCACCTTTCTCTTCCACTCTCTTCCATTTCTCTACTGTCTGTCTGTCTGTCTGTCTGTCTGTCTCTCTCTCTCTCTTTCTCTCTCTCTCTCTCTCTCTGTGTGTGTCTTCCATCTCTGCTTTTTTTCTCTCTTTTTTACCTTCCTTCCTGTTCAACCATCTCTTTCTGTCTCTTACTTTCTCTCTCTCTCTCTCTCTGCTTTCCATCTCTTTTCTACTTTCCTTTTCGTTCAACTATCTCTTCCTCTCACTTCTATTTCTCTCTCTCTGTATCTTTTCTTTCTCTCTCCGCTACCGTTCCATCATATCTTCCTCTGTCTTCTATTTATTTACTCTCTCTCTCTCTCTCTTTTGCTGTTTTTCCTCTCTCTCTTATCTGTCGTTTTACTACCTCACTCTTTTATTTCTCCCTCACATCTAATCTATCTATCACTCTCTTTTATTGTCAGTCTAGGCAATACTTATCTTAAAATCTTGTTGAGATTATTAAAGCAACGTCAAAAATAATTTGTTTCACACTGCACGCATTGAATCTAAACGAGACCTCTTTGTTTCTGCTGCTGCTGCTGATGATGATGATTATTATTATTATGTAAATTATTATGTAAATTATTATGTAAATGTCTCTAGTCAAAATAGGTCCGCGATTGACCTTCATAAGCAACGTGCGGAACGAAAATTTGTCTGCAATTCATTTCAGAAAAACAAACACCTCGAACTGAAGCCACAACTTCATAGTCACGTCACCGAATAAAAAACAAATGAGATGCTTTATTATTCAGGATGTAAGCGATCATGGCACTCCTCAAGTTTCTCTCCTTTTTAGGCCTTAATAAATTGTGTAACTTTTTTTTTTTTTTTTAATCATTTCACCCCGAGCAAGGCAGAACTGCCACTGATGAGCTGGGGGCTACATAACTATAAAAAGATTAATTAGAAAAGAGTGAGGAGTACAAACTAGTTAGAAAGGAGCAATAGAAAGCTGAGAATGCAGGTGCGATGAGAGATACATAAGTTGAGAGAAAGGGAAGGTTATACAGGGGTGGGGACAGAGCTAGAGTCCAGTGGTTAATAGATGAGTATTGGCATTGCATTTAAATTTCTGGATGTCGTAGCCGTCAGGAAAGCAAGAATATGGGAGCGAGTTCCACAGGCGGGAAGTGCGAGAGAAGAAGCTGCAGGAGTAGAATTGTCGTCTGCATTTGGCTAACCTGACTGTGAATGGGTGGGACCCAGTTGCCAGTCTGGTTGCACAAGTAAACACCTGTTGAGGAGGCACCAGTGAATTAAGTTCGTCCGATCAGAAGCCATGAAAATATGTATAGAATAGACCAAGGGAGGTCACATTTCGACGGTGGGGAAGTGGCTGCAGTCGAGCCGCCAGATCAGTACCTAGTCTTTTTGTTATCTTTCTTAAACGTTATTCCGCCATCCATTTACTCAAGCTCGTTCTTCTTTTTCTGTGTTCTGCGTTCCATTAGCGATCATGGCTCTCCACAGTTTTCTTTCCTTTCTAGTTTTTAATAAATGTTGTATTTTTGTTTTAATAACGACAAATACAGAAATCGGACTCGAACAGAGTGGGTGGGCACCGTATTATAGATCCACATTTGCTCTTTTCTACCTGCATTTACATAAGCTACAAATTACAAGTATAACTGATTATTAAAGGTGAAATTTAGAATAAAGAATTAAAAGTGTAAAGAGCAAAAATAAAAGAGGTTTAATTCATAATTGTTAAAAGTAATATTGCGGGAGAAAGAAAGAAAATAAAAGAAAGAAAGAAAAAGTCAAACGTAAAGAGGGATTTATATAAACCTGGGTCTAAGAATTTAAGCATTTTTTCTATGACAGCATGTGGTCATTAAATCACTTTATTTATTAAGTAAATTTGGAATATTGATATGGTTTAAGATGACAAGTTTTTTCTAAAAGGCACGTATTACATTTATCTCTTTTTCCATTGTAATGTTTGGATTTAGCTATAATAATCCAGGTAATCATTGGATTCTTACTGTTGTTTTCTTAATTTCCAATAATATATGGATAAAGCAGTACTTTTGCTGTATTTACTGTTGTTTAAAGACAACGTGTTGTTGTTAAATCTGATGTTCCACCTGTTAGAAGTACTTCCAAAGTAAAATTTAGCATCATTATCATCCGAATAAATTCGAGTTCTATAAACAATACTTTCGAACATTTTGGCCATTCAATGGGCAGGTTTTATTTTTTCGGAAGTTGTAATTATTTTTAGGAGTGCCATTTTTGCTATTATTTAAGTGGCAGATGTTTGTGTGGGCCAGATAGGTATTTGATACCATAACATTATGTTATGAAATATATTTATCTGTTTTTAACGCAACTATAACTTTGACATTGTTTTTGGTGGAGATTTTTTGTGTGGTTGAATGGCAGAAATGTTTATGAATTCAGTTAAGGAATAGTTTACCAATGTTAGTTTGGATGTTACGACTGAAGGGTGGGTTAAATCAAATAAGTGAATTCTGCTTATTTCTGCCTACCTTATTTTTAATGGAGAATTCTAAACTAGTGTTGAGTAATTTTTTTCTAACACATTAATGTATTTAATTTTAGAATTGTCAAAAAATTTCCTTATTGCTAGAGTTGCTACTTAAACGAAATTGGATAGATTTGTGTAGGTTTTGGTGATTCTCTGGGCGTGATTTGATTCCCTGTTGATGTATGTGTGGTTGTGTGAGTCCTGAGTGTATGGCTTGTACAGGCCATGGCTCAGGTCGAAAGTAACAGATAAGAAATTTCAGACTTTAGCGTTATTTAAGGTGGCATTGTTAAGATCATGGTCTTTGAAACATTTTAATAAACCCTTTCTGAGTTTATCAGTTTTTTGTGGATTAGTTTTGCGGGGGATTATCCTTGGCCTCACTCATTCTGTCAAATGACCTCAAATAAAATGACTAAATCGAATCCATAGCTTCATCTACTGCTAGGGAAGTTAGTTCACTATGTCGCGCCAGAAAGTTTTTCATGTTAGTATCTGTTGTGAAATATAGTTATCTATTTTTAACGCAATTATAACTAATTTTGACATTGTTTTTGGTGGAGATTTTTTAGTGTGGCTGAATGGTAGAAACGTTTATGAATTAAGTTAAGGAATAGTTTACCAATGTTAGTTTGAACATTACGACTGAGGGTTGGGTTAAACCAAATAGTGTTACATTTAAGTGATTTCTGCTTATTTCTGCCTTCCTTGTTTTTAACATAGTATTCAAACCTAGTGCTGAGTTTTCTTTTTTCTAACGCATTAATGTATTCAATTTTAGAATTGTCAAAAATTTCCTTATTGCTAGAGTTTCTACTTAAGCTTAATTGGATAGATTGTGTAGGTTGTTTGTGATTCTCTGGGCGTTATTTGATTCCCTGTTGATGTATGTGTGGTTGTGTGAGTCCTGAGTGTATGGCTTGTACAGGCCATTGCTCAGGTCGAAAGTAACAGATAAGAAATTTACGGCTTTAGCGTTAGTTAAGGTGGTAAGATCATGGTCTTTGAAAGATTTTATTAAACCCTTTCTGAGTTTATCCGTTTTTTGTGGATTAGTTTTGAGAGGGATTATCCTTCTGTCAAATGACCTCAAATGAAATGACTAAATCGAATCCATTGCTTCATCTACTGCTAGGGAAGTTAGTTCACTGTGTCGAGCCAGGAAGTTTTTCATGTTAGTATCTATTATGCACATACATAATTCGATCATTTGACCGTGCATTGAATAGTGTCTGGTCGGGTCCTCCTGCTATTCATCTTGAGGTTCTCGATCAAATCCAAAAGGAAAATCTGCAATATAATCGATTCTGACTTGGAGCTTGCTTTCGGTCACTTTCTAGCCGATATTATGCGGCTTCCATCTGTCTTTTCTACACGACTCTTTATGGCAACTACTCTGACGATTTTTTTTCCCGTTTTGCCGACGACTTATATTTACTCGTGCTACTAGATTGTCATCAAGTTCCCTCCCTTTTTTCATCAAAATACTTTAATGTACCTTCCTCTTATACTCTAATAGTTTCTTTTCCCGCAATTCATGTTTGTGGAACTCTCTAAAGGTTACTTGCTTTCCTGATAGCTACAATCTTCAAAAGTTTAAATGCCACGTTAATTGCCATATTTTATCAACTTGATTCCCATTCATTATTTATCTTTTCTTCGACATCCCAATAGCTACAATCTCCAAAAGTTTAAATGCAACGTCAATTGCCATCTTTTATCAACTTGATTCCCATCCATCTTTTATCTTTTCTTCGACATCCTCTGTAATTTATTTTGTCTCTCATTGTAACCCTTACGTACCAATGGCAGTCCTGTCTTGCTTACGGTGAAATGAATATTTCTAAAAAAGATTCCCTTTAATCTGCAGACCGATCGATGTCCGATCACACTGTTTAAATATTAGAATTGGAATTTACTCAAATATGGCAATCTATTAAAATAACCTTTGGCGTTGTATTTTAAATCAGATTTCAGCTGAGCAGAGACCGATCATAACAACCAGTTGCACACTCTTTCATGTAATCATCAAGCGGTCGGTGGCTGTAGTGTGTGTGAAAATAGTAACCCTTGTAGTCCTAGGCAAGTTCAAGATTGTCAGAGTGTATTAGGTGCTTGCCTCGTATGCACACATCAATCAAATTCACCAAAGAGAGGGTAACCTCTCCGTAAATATCCCATGTGATAAAAAAACAAACGTCAGAAATGGTTCACCTCTGCGACAAAAGTGCTCAACAATATGGGAACAATATGACAACGGTAGGAGATTGCTGATTTAAGCTAAAAATTCCTCAAAAATACCGGACCATTAAAGTCATCCATGATGATTGCTTGAAAGCGTGTGAAACTGGCAGCTGTGGTGGTCAGTTACTGCCCATTTAAAATCTGGTTATACACACAAGTCCTCCCCAAATTAGGCAGAATGCGGTACAAGGACAGTTTTCAATGTAAGGTTGTTGAGTGTCTACACTCAGCCCAGAATACCCCAGCTTTCACATATACAGGCCTGATCCCGTCTATCTTTCTCAGTCGAGACTGTCGATAGGAACAGTTACGACTGAATGTCTCTCTGCCCGAAGACAAAGAGCTCGAAAAGTGCGAGTTTCTAGAGGAACTGACTGCAGCCCTATTACTTTCGCATGACATTGTATCTGACCTTTGCACACATGCTATATTAAATGTTAATGATTTAATCTGTTAAAGAATTTTAATATAAAAAGAGTTAAAATCTGATTAAAATTATATTAGATCTTTAGCATTTAATATGGCACGTATCGATCAATTTTTCTGTGTGCAATCTTAAAAAGACTCTTTTGGGTTCTGCTATTCTTATTCCTATTAATTTATATATATATATATATTCTGACATTCATATGCTTCTGTGATTTCTTCTGCCTTGTTCTGATATTCAAATACTTCTTTAATGTGCAAATTATCTTCAAGAATTTGCCGATCATGGCTCTCTAGAATTTTCTATTATTTGTTGCCCTAGATAACGTTAATTTTTTATCAGTCCTCTTATGTCCTTGTTTTTTCATTCATATATTTCTTCTTTTATGTGCAATTATCTTAAGGAATTAGCTGATCATGGTTCTCCACAAATTCCTGTCTTGTGTTGCCCTGGATAAAATTTCACTCTTTATCATGTCTCTTGTGTACTTATTCTGCCATTCATACACTTCTTATATGTGCAAATCACTTTAGAAATTAACTGATTATGGCTCTCCACAGTTTCCTGTCTTTTGTTGCCTTCGATAACATTTCACTCTTTGTCATTCTTCTTTTGTCCTTGTTCTTCCATTCATATACTTTTTATATTAGAAATATTCCTCAACAGTGTTTCGATTTTTCTTCCTGCTTCTGGCTTTCCAGTCAAGTTTTATTTTCAAAAATTTAAATGCAATGTCAATCGTTATCTACCGTCTTCTTATTTACTTTTCAATTGTTCTCGTTCCTCAATAATGCTTCTGTTTTTTTTCCTGCTTCTGGCTTTCCAGTCAAGTTTTATTTTCAAAAATTTAAATGTAATGTCAATCGTTATCTACTGTTTTCTTATTTACTTTTCAATTGTTCTCGTTCCTCAATAATGCTTCTGTTTTTTTTCCTGCTTCTGGCTTTCCAGTCAAGTTTTATTTTCAAAAATTTAAATGCAATGTCAATCGTTATCTACTGTTTTCTTGATTACTTTTCAATTGATCTCGTTCCTCAATAATGCTTCTGTTTTTCATCCGGCTTCGTTATTTGCAGTGAAGTTTCATTTTCAAAAATTTAAATGTAATCATAATCGTTATTTACTGTTTTCTTGATTTCTTTTCAATTGTTCACCTTCCTCAATAATCCTTCTGTTTTTCTTCTGGCTTCCTGCTTCCCACTCTTGTTTTATTTTCAAAAATTTAAATGAAATGTCAATCGTTATCTACGGTTTTCTTGATTACGTTTCAATTTTTACCATTCCTCAATAATGCTTCTGTTTTTCTTCCGGCTTCTTGTTTTCCAATCAAGTTTGACTTTTTAAAATTTAAATGCAATGTCAATCGTTTTTTACTGTCTTCTTGATCACTTTTCAGTTGTTCTCCTTCATCAAAAATGTTTCTATTTCCTTTTCTGCTTCTTGCTTTCCAGACAAGTTTGATTTCCGAAGAATTCAATATAATGTCAATTGTTACCTACTGTTTCTTGATTACTTTTCAATTGTTCTCGTTCCTCAATAATGCTTTTGTTTTTCTTTCTGATTCTTATTTTCCCGACAAATTTGATTTTGAAAACTTTAAATACATTGTCAATCGGTATCTACTGTTTCTTGATTTCTTTTCAATTGTTCTCGTCCCTCAATAATGCTTATGTTTTCTTCCGGTTTCTTGCTTTCCAGTCAAGTTTGATTTTCAAAAGTTTAAATGCAATGTCAGTCGTTATTTACTGTTTTCTTGATTCGTTTCAATTGTTCTCGTTCTTCAATAATGCTTCTGTTTTACTTTCGGCATCTTCCTTCCCAGTCAAGTTTGATTTTCAAAATTTAAATGCAAAGTCAATCGTTATTTCCTGTCTTCCTTATTATTTTTTAATTGTATTTGTTCCTCAATAATTTTTCTGTTTTTCTTTCGGCTTCTTGCTTTCCAGTTAAGTTTTATTTTCAAAAATTATAATCAATGTCAATCGTTATCTACTGTCTTCTTGATTACTTTTCAATTCTTCTCGTTCCTCAATAATGCTTCTGTTTTTCTTCCGACTTCTTGTTTTCCAATCAAGTTTGACGTTTTAAAATTTAAATGCAATGTCAATCGTTCTTTACTGTCTTCTTGATTACTTTTCAATTGTTCTCGGTCTTTAAAAATGCTTCTGCTTTCCCTTCGGCTTCTTGCTTTCCAAACAGGTTTGATTTTTAAAATATAAATGCAATCTCAATTGTCATTTACTGTCTTCTTGATTACATTCAATTGTTCTTGTTCCTCAATAATGCTTCTTCTTTTTTCTTTTTTTTTTTTCAGCTAGTTGCTTTCCATTCAAGTTTAATTTTCCAAAATATTATTGTAATATCAATCGTTATTTAGTGTCTTCTTGATTACGTTTTAAATGTTCTCGGTCCTTTAAAATGCTTCTGTTTTCCCTCCGGCTTCTTGCTTTCCAACCAAAAATGATTTTTAAAATTTAAATGCAATATCTATCTTTATTTACTGTCTTCTTGATTACTTTTCAATTGTTCTCGTTCCTCAATAATGCTTCTGTTTGTTTGTTTTTTCGGCTACTAGCTTTCCATTCAAGTTTAATTTTCCAAAATATTATTTTAATGTCAATCGTTATTTACTGTTTTCTTGATTACTTTTTCATTGTTCTCGTTCCTCAATAATGCTTCTTTTTTCTTCCGGCTTTTTGCTTTCCAGTCATGTTCTATTTTCAAAAATTTATATACAATATCAATTGTTATTTACTGTCTTCTTGATTACTTTTCGATTGTTCTCGTTCCTCAATAATGCTTCTGTTTTCTAATTCACTCATAGCCAGTAACCCTAATGGCTTTATTGCTTTACTTTGGTAGACTGTCCACTTAAACAGAATTTTAATATATATATATTTTAACAGACTTTTATGATAATGATGGATAAAAGACTTATTTTTCTGAGGAACTGTTTTAAGAAAATGATATTTATAATTTTTAACAGGCAGCAATTGTTACCTGAATGGAAATGGTCAGTCTTAGTTTTTACTACTAATATCGTATTGCGATTTAAAAAAGAGAACTTCTATGATATTCAATATCATCGCTTGGAATTTCAACAGCATATCAGTTCACCAGTATTTAACAACTAGCAACTTGCTTTTTTATGCAATTAAAAAGCCGATGGCAAATCTCATAGACTGACCCTTGAAATTCACAAACAAAAAATTATACCAAATAAGAAAATACATCACTTGAAGATCTCCGACAGTAGTAACAACTAAAATGGATAGCACATGTAAAATCATATGAAAATGTTACATAATAAAGTTATTGACATTCTAAACTACATAAAACTTAAGAGTAGGAAGTAGAGCCCCATAATTACTAAAACAAATTTGATAACATTAAACTTGAGAAGCCTATTTTATTGAAAATTATTTTAAGAAAAAGTATTTGTCAATTTCAACCGACATTAATGACAACTGTTTGGTCAATGAATGTCAAATGTTTCATAGATGGAAACGGTCTCTCCCACCATTCCCATTAAACTTATCGTATCGATTTATAATTCAGGTTAACGATTAATCTGTAAATTTCTCCGCCAATTAATAATTAAATATTTAATTCTTACGTCGAGTAATTGAATACAATATTTTTCCCTTTGTTAGAATATATTTTTGCCACGAATATCTGTGCGTTTTCCTACACTATCGGCCATAATTATTAGGCCACCCCAGTTTTTTTTAAAAATATGTATTTCATACTATTTTTAGTATTTATTGCCAAGTAGATAATTCTAAATGAAAATAGAATGGTTCTTTTGTTATTATTACCTTGCAAAATTTTACAAGGCGCCCAGGAAGCCTTTGCCTTAGACAGCCAATAAGAAGAAGAGACCAGCATGGGGAAGAGAGCACAAAAACTGGACACCAGAACAGTTCATTTGATGCACATGTTCATGTGCAGTATCAACAAAAGATCCATTCTATTTTCATTTAGAATTATCCACTTGGCAATAAATACTAAAATAGTATGAAATATATCATTAAAAAAAAAATGGGATGGCCTAATAATTGTAGCCGGTAGTGTACGTTCGTGGATATATATATATTATGATTCTTTTGTTAATACATTTTAATGTGGTTCTACAGAAGGATGCTGCGGATATCGTGGACCGAGTATATGAGCAATGAGGAGGTTTTGGAAAAATGGAAAAGAAAAGGAAATTAATATTAAGCATCAGGAAGAGACAACTGGAGTTCCTGGGACATGCAATGAGGAAGGAGGGCTTGGAGAACCTGATACTAACCGGTCAGATAGAGGGGAAAAGAGACAGAGAAAGACAGCGGATAACATATTTGAAGGGCCTGAGCAGGTGGATGACAGAACGGGGGCTGCGAGATGTCACAGGAGAAAGCATGCTGAGAGCCACCAGGGATAGGGAGACGTGGAAAGTCATGATCGCCTACTTCCTGAAATGACAAGGCACATAGAAGAAGAATATATATTTCAACTGTTTTTAAGAAATTTAAATATGGATATAAAATGGGGGATCTGTTCTATATTATAATCAATATATAAACTGATCCCTCATTATTTGGCCATGCTAGTTTCTGTACATTTATATTCTAGATTTAATGGGCATGATCTAGTGGATGACAGAACGGGGGTTGAGAGACGTTACAGGAGAAAGCGTGCTAAGAGCCTACCAGGGATAGGAAGACGTGGAAGGCCATGATCACCTACTTCCTGAAATGACAAGGCACATAGAAAAAGAAGAATCAAATAATAACCAAGAAATTGAATTCCAGTCGACAGCAGTATTGGTTGCTCGCTTAATAATTCCACACGCAACACAAAAAAAAAATCTTACAATCTAAAAATATTATCTGGCGTTAAATAACCCGCAAAGAATTTTTTAAGCCATACAAAACAAATCGATCTATCAAATAATAGTTACGATATTGAATTTTAGTCGACAGTTGCATTGGTTTCTAGGTCACTTATTCAACACCAATAAGAAATTTTACAATCTAAAAATATTTTCTGGCTTTAAATAACCTGAAAACTGCTGGTAGGCTATAGAAAACGAATCAATCAATAGAATTATAGCTAACAAACTTAATTTCAGTCGAGTGCAGTATTGGCTACACGGTCAATTATTCACCACACAAAAATTTTACAAACTAAAAATATTTTCAAGATTTAAATAACTTGCAAATGTTTGATAAGTTGTAGAGAACGAATCAACCAATCAGAAATATTCATGTATATATCGTTTAAATTAATGTTTCGGACGAGCTCATGTACGGTTCGCTTCTAACTGGAAAGTGGCTCTGACTGTCGCCAATCAGAAGCACTTGCAAGGTTTCGTACCGGGCCTAAACGTAATTTTCCAGTGTCTGAAAGCTCTTATCGGGGGTGGTCCGGAGGCTGATCATCTCTGGTCGGCTCGGCGCGGTGAGGGGTTATGATGTTGAAAGACCCGAAACCCCCTAGTGATCCTCGCGATGACATCACTGACGACACCCTCTAGCGCCCCCCATTACGGTGCGTATGTTTGAAACTTGCATAGAGAAATGCGTACATGAAAAGTAATATTCTTAGATTATATTAAAAAGAAAAGAACAGGACATTCGAGTAAAGGAAGTAAAGAGAGATTTTTAAAAATTTCAAAAATATTGCATTCAAATTTTATTTTTAACTTCAACATGTTCAGTAAGAAATTTCTTATTTTTTAATATCTTGTCTTACCTTTCCAGTAACCCATGATTTTTCCAGGCATTGCTATTAATTTAAACCGCATTCAAAGATATTAAAACGAAAAAAATATACGCAATTGATTGAAAAAAAAACAATAAAAAAATTGATTATTTATAATTAACTCTGATAATCAATTCTTATAAAATGATAAATGATAAGCAAACTTTGATTGACCGAAATGATAAATGATATCATCAGAATTTAAATGTTGAAAACCGCATGCAAAAATATTAACAAGAAAAACTTATAAAGAATAAGATTTACTGTAAGAAGCGTTAGTCACTCACTTATGTACTTACTAGCAGTATAGCCCGGCGTTGCTCGGGTGTAATGAAAGCTTCCGTCCACTCTACTCTTAACAGTATTCTCATCCTTCTTTTACCCACTTCCTGACACCCCCTATAACCCGTCACTCTTTCTCCTAACTTTCCTCCTTTGTAAACCTCTGCACAACAGTGGTAGTAAAATGCCTTGCTTGGGGCGATATGATTATAAAAATAAAAAAAAATATCTGCCATTAATACCGTGTCGTCTGCACATCGTTCATAATTAAGAAGGAAACCCCATATTGACGTCAGTATACTTTGCTAAATATTTATTTTGCTTATTCGGTGCTTTGAATTAAAGCTGTAACTAATGAAGGGACAAGGCTTGCTGTTTACACATGACATCAGTTTTTATTTTATCTCACGTGCGCGTGGTGGTCCAGTGGATATTGGCTCGGAACAAGAAATCGGAGAGCCGAGTTCGAATTCCAGTTGAATTCATTGCATTCACTTACGCGCAAATACCCTTGGGAAAGGTATTAATCCGTCTCTTCCTTCCAGTTATGGGTTAAATAACAGGACAGATTGGGTTCTATAGCCTTGGCTGGCAACCAGTCTACCGCAGAAAGCTAATGGCAACCTGCTGCGCGATAATCTTCTACCCAGTCAGTCATTTTGATTTCGAGACATGATCGCCCAAGCGTGTTTCACTTATGGCACTTAACTGACTGAATGAAGATAATAATTGGAAACATAAGCTTCTGCTGGGCTAAAAGTCGGGGATCAATTTTCTATTGTTATTAAGTAATAAACTGATCCCCTATTAATTACTAGCTATTAATACAATCCGTTTCTTCTCCCTTCAGCTATAGTTTAAAGAGCAGGATAGAAACTCTTCTGCCCAGTCAATTATGTCTCTTTCGAGACATGATCGCCCAAGCGTGTTTCACGTATGGCACTTAACTGACTGAATGAAGATAATAATTGGAAACATAAGCTTCTGCTGGGCTAAAAGTCGGGGATCAATTTTCTATTGTTATTAAGTAATAAACTGATCCCCTATTAATTACTAGCTATTAATACAATCCGTTTCTTCTCCCTTCAGCTATAGTTTAAAGAGTAGGATAGAAACTCTTCTGCCCAGTCAATTATGTCTCTTTCGAGACATGATCGCCCAAGCGTGTTTCACGTATGGCCCTTAACTGACTGACGACATCTTTATTATTGTTTTAATGTTTGTAACTTTTTTTGGCGCTCAATAATCACTAGTTGGGCAACAAGTTAACAAACATCCATTTCAAATAATTACATATCCTCGGTAATCCTTATTCACCTAACCTTACATCAACTAAGCTGCAGCCTCGTTTTAAACTGAGATAATCATAAAAGAATCAACGAATATCCCCTTCCACTTTCGTTTCCCCACCAGCTATGCTCCATTCCCGCCATTTCCTGACAATGATCTTAAGCGGGAAAAACTAAAACAAGCGAATACATTTTGTCGAATCAGGTGTCTGTGATTATAGAAACGAATTTATATCTATAATCTGTCTTACACCTTTATGAATCTACTGTTCATCAATGCACTGAATATTTTGCCACGGCTTGTCAGGTGCTTCTAATATGTATTTAGAGATTCTGAAGAAAAATCCTAATAAGAATCTGCTGTTGTTTGTCTATATTTCTGAGCTGAGGTAGTATTACCAGTATTTACATTATTCCGGATATTGTCCTCATCTTTGTTGCCATTTGTACAACGTTTAATAATAGATAATTCTATTTGTCTATATGTCTGAGATGAGGTAGTATTTACATTATTTACATTATTCAGACTATTGTCCTCATCTTTGTTGCCATTTGTACAACGTTTAATAATAGATCATTCTATTTGTCTATATTTCTGAGATGAGGTAGTATTTACATTATTTACATTATTCAGACTATTGTCCTCATCTTTGTTGCCATTTGTACAACGTTTAATAATAGATCATTCTATTTGTCTATATTTCTGAGATGAGGTAGTATTTACATTATTTACATTATTCAGACTATTGTCCTCATCTTTGTTGCCATTTGTACAACGTTTAATAATAGATCATTCTATTTGTCTATATTTCTGAGATGAGGTAGTATTTACATTATTTACATTATTCAGACTATTGTCCTCATCTTTGTTGCCATTTGTACAACGTTTAATAATAGATCATTCTATTTGTCTATATTTCTGAGATGAGGTAGTATTTACATTATTTACATTATTCGGACTATTGTCCTCATCTTTGTTGCCATTTGTACAACGTTTAATAATAGATCATTCTATTTGTCTATATTTCTGAGATGAGGTAGTATTTACATTATTTACATTATTCAGACTATTGTCCTCATCTTTTTGCCATTTGTACGACGTTTAATAATAGATCATTCTATTTGTCTATATTTCTGAGATGAGGTAGTATTTACATTATTTACATTATTCAGACTATTGTCCTCATCTTTGTTGCCATTTGTACAACGTTTAATAATAGATCATTCTATTTGTCTATATTTCTGAGATGAGGTAGTATTTACATTATTTACATTATTCAGACTATTGTCCTCATCTTTGTTGCCATTTGTACAACGTTTAATAATAGATCATTCTATTTGTCTATATTTCTGAGATGAGGTAGTATTTACATTATTTACATTATTCAGACTATTGTCCTCATCTTTTTGCCATTTGTACGACGTTTAATAATAGATCATTCTATTTGTCTATATTTCTGAGATGAGGTAGTATTTACATTATTTACATTATTCAGACTATTGTCCTCATATTTGTTGCCATTTGTACAACGTTTAATAATAGATCATTCTATTTGTCTATATGTCTGAGATGAGGTAGTATTTACATTATTTACATTATTCAGACTATTGTCCTCATCTTTGTTGTCATTTGTACAACGTTTAATAATAGATCATTCTATTTGTCTATATTTCTGAGATGAGGTAGTATTTACATTATTTACATTATTCAGACTATTGTCCTCATCTTTTTGCCATTTGTACGACGTTTAATAATAGATCATTCTATTTGTCTATATTTCTGAGATGAGGTAGTATTTACATTATTTACATTATTCGGACTATTGTCCTCATCTTTGTTGCCATTTGTACAACGTTTAATAATAGATCATTCTATTTGTCTATATTTCTGAGATGATGTAGTATTTACAGTATTTACATTATTCGGACTATTGTCCTCATCTTTGTTGTCATTTGTACGATGTTTAATAATAAATCATTCTATTTGTTTATATTTCTGAAATGAGGCAGTATTTACATTATTTACATTATTCAGACTATTGTCCTCGTCTTTGTTGCCATTCGTACGACGTTTAATAACAGATCATTCTATTTGTCTATATTTCTGAGAGGAGTTAGTATTCACAGTATTTACATTATTAGGACTATTTCCCTCATATTTGTTGCAATTTGTACGACGTTTTGGACACATGGCCCAGTGGATATAGACCTTGGTTTGTTCCTGACTTGACTCTTTGAGTTCAATACCAGGCTACAGGAGTAGTGTACAAATAACTTGCAGGCTTAGAGGGAGATAACTCTTGGCTTCCAATCGAGGCTTTGCGCAAGGAATGAAGTTCATTTACTCCAGTGATTGTAATAAAGGGTTCGGCTCGAAATTCCTAGCACCTGATGAAGGCCGGAGCCTACAACGGCCGAAACGTCGTACAACTTGCAATAAAGATGAGGACAATAATCCGAATAATGTAAATGCTGTAAAAATCTGCTACGTTATATGTTATGACCTGGTATCTTGGTTTCAATCAATTTCTGAGCGCCGTAAAAATCTGCTACGTTATATGTTATGACCTGGTATCTTGGTTTCAATCAATTTCCGAAGTTTTACTTTGCCTTTTCTACAAAGATTTTTGAGTCGTTCTATCCTTTAACACTGCCTTGTTTTACAATGAGGAAACTAATAACTGAATCCACTGCTAGGAAGGTTGGGTCACTGTGTCGCGTCAAGAATTTTTTTTCCGCCTGAATCCATCTTGCAGATATACAAATCAAACATCCGACCGTACATGGAATACTGTTGCCCTATCTGGTCAGGCGCCTCTGCTGTTCATCTCAGTGTTCACGACAGGCTCCAAAGGAGAACCTGCAATGTGACTGGTCCCGACCTGGCAGCTTGACTCCAGCCACTTTCTCACCAGCGAAGTGTGGCTTCACGCTGTCTCTTCTACAAATATTTTCCTGGCTTCTGCTCGGATAAACTTAGGTCACTGGTACCCTCCTCCACAAGAATTTGCTCGTGCAACCAGTTTGGCAACAATTAAATTCCTGTGATATGCAATGAGAAGAGGGGGCTTAGAAAACCTTATACTCACTGGTTAGATGAAGAAAAAGAAAAAGCAGGGAAAGCAACATGTAAGATACTTGATAGGCTTGAGAAAATAAATGGCAGAGTGGAATTTGAGACAGGTAACAAGAAAATATGTATTAATAGCTACTAGGTATAGCGAGATGCGGAAGGCCATGGTCGTTTACGTCCCAAAGGGACGCGGCACATAAACGCTGTTTGTTCTCCTGCCTAAAACTTTAACTCTCCTATGTAGCCCCCTGCACATCAGTGGCGGTACCGCCTTGCTTGGGGTGAAACGATTAAAAAAAAACAAGACCTCCAATAGCTGAAAAAGTGAAAAAGAAGAACGAAACATCTTTTATGTGCCGCGTCCCTTTGGGACGTAGACGACCATGGTTATCCGCATCTCCCTATACCTAGTAGCTCTTAAAACACATTTTCTTGTTACCTGTGTCAAAGTCCACTCTGCTATCTATTTGCTCAAGCCTATCCAGTATCTTACACGTTCATTACCCCGGTTTATCTTTAGCTTCATCTGACCAGTGAGTATCAGATTTTCAAAGCCCCCTCTTCTCATTGCATGTCACAGTAACTTTAGCTGTCTTTTCAGTTGTCCTTTTTATACTTTCCAGATAGCAGACACGAAAAGAATCTCAGCCTCTACTCTATCAGCTTCTTTTCTCGCACTTCCCGCCTGTGGTGTTCCCTTTCGTATACTTGCTTCCACGAGAGCTACAATCTCCAGGAGTTTAAATGTAAGGTCAAGAGTCATCAGCTATCTCACTGACTCGCATCCTCTCTCTTATGTCCTTTTCTCCGTCCACTCCACTTTTATCACACCAGTATTCTCATTCGTCTCTTACCCATTTCCAGACCCCCACTATAATTTGTCCCTCTTACTCATCACCTACCTCCTATTTAACCCTGCTGCATACCAGTGGCAGTAAAACTCTTGCTTGGGGTGAAATGATTAAAAAATTGAAAAACCTCCTACAGAAGGTAGCTGAAGAAAGCGAAAAGAAAAGACTACATATAAACTACAAGAAAACTGAATGTATGGCAACCAGTATAAACATGAGCCCAAAATGACAGCTACAAGTCTGGAATACTAAAATCAAACAGGTTCAGAAATTTAAATATCTGGGAAGTGTTGTAACAGAAGATGAAAAGTGCGATACTGAAAACCGAAGGCGCATTGGCGTGGCCAAGGATTCATTCCAGAAGATGAATAGAATATTCAAAGACAGGAAGATTTCACTTGAAACAAATCAGAGAGTGCTAGACTGTTATGCGATATCGGCTCATCAATATGGCAGCGAATTCTGGACAATCTCATCAAAGATAAAAGAGAGGATGGACACGAAAAGGAAACTGATATTTAACATCTGGAAAAAAAAACAGCTGAAGTTTTTAACGCCATTCTGGGTTTGTTTTTGTTTCTTTTTGTTTGGTTCAAATCCGTGAATTTGTTTGGCTCATACTCAATCTTGAAACAACAGCAGCAACAACAACAACAAACACAAAATAAAATTCACTGTTTTTTTTATTCATTATGTTGAATGTATTAAAACTATTTAACTTTTAACAAGAAAAAAATGTATGCTAAAAAATGGCCGCAAAATATTGTTGATTTATTTAAGATGGAATTTTCTCTGAATATTTTGTGTTTAAAACTACATATAAACTACAAGAAAACTGAATGCATGGTAATCAGAAAAAGTGTAGCTCAAAATGCCAACTTTAAGTAAGTGTGACTAAAATCAAGCAGGTACAGAAATTTAAATACCTGGGAAGTGTTTTAACAGAGGACGAAACGTACAACACCGAGATCCGAAAGCGTATTGACATGACCAATAGTGCATTCCAGAAGCTGAGTAGAGGATTAAGAGACAGGAAGGATATCGGCTCGGAAAGAGAAATCGGTGAGCAGAGTTCGAATTCCAGTTGAATTCCCTGCATTCACTTAAGCACTGGTACTCTTACGAAAGGTATTAATTTTTTTTTTTTTTTTTGTTCAAATCCGTGAAATTGTTTTGCTCATACTAAATAAATCTTGAAAAAACAAAAAAAACGAAAAAAATACAAAAAAACAAAATACAAAAACAGAAAATAAAATTCACTGTTTTTTATTCATAATGCTGAATATATTAAAATTATTCAAATTTTTAACAAGAAAAAATTTATGCTAAAAAATGGCCGCAAAATATTGTTGATTTATTTAAGATGGAATTTTCTCTGAATATTTTGTGTTTAAAACTACATATAAACTACAAAAAAAAAAAATGAATGAATGGTAACCAGAAAAATAGTAGCCCAAAATGCCAAATTTAAGTAAGGGTGACTAAAATCAAGCAGGTTCAAAAAGATTTAAATACCTGGGAAGTGTCCTAACAGAAGATGGAAAGTGTTACACTGTGACCTGAAGACGTATTGGCATGACCAAGGATTTATTCCAGAAGCTGAACAGAATATTGAAAGACAGGAATACTGGATTGTTATGTGATGTTTGTTCTTCAATATGGCATCGAATGGTGGACAATCTCATCAAAGATGAAGGAAAGACTTGAAGCAACCGAAATATGGTTCTACAGAATGATGCTGAGGGTGCCATATGAGCAACAAAGAGGGTTTTGGAGAGGGTGGAATATAATATAGACAGTCCCTTTACCCTACAGCTATGTGTTACATGGCAGGACAGATTGGGTTTTATAGCCTTGGTTGGCAACCAGTCTACCGCAGAAAGTAATGGCAACCTACTGCGGGATAATCTTCTGCTCAGTCAGTCATCTCTCTTTCGAGACATGATCGCCCAAGCGTGTATCAGGTATGGCTCTTAACTGACTGAATGAAGATAATAGTTGGAAGCATAAGTAAAGCTTCTACTGGTCAAAAAGTGGGGGATCAGTTTTCTATTGTAATTAAGTAATAAACTGATCCCCACTCCTTATTAATACAATCAGTCTATTCTCCCTTCAGCTATAGTTTAAAGAGCACGATAGAAAATCTTCTGCCAAGTCAGTCATGTCTCTTTCTAGACATGATCGCCCAAAGTGTGTATCACGTATGCACTTAACTGACTGACTGAACTTAAGATGTTAAGAGATATGATACCATGGGGGGAACATATTCTTTCCAGACATTATTTTCTAACATCATTACTTTGTGACTAAGGCATCCCCAAAAGATTAAGTAGCGAAAGTGATACCATGGGCGGAACATGTGAGCAACGAAGAGGGTTTTGGAGATGATGGAAATGAAAAGAAAACATATTTAACATCAGGAAAAACAGCTGAAGTTTCTGCGACATGTAATGAGGAAGGAGGGCTTGGAGAATCTGATACTCACAGGACGATTAGAGGGTAGGAGAAACAGGAGAAAGCAACACGTGACATACTTGATAAGCAAATGGTTGGTAGAGCAGGGTTTGGGGGATTAACAAGACCATGTGGAAGAATATGATCGGTTACGTCCTGAAGGGACACGGTATCTAGAAGAAGAAGAATGCAAATTAATTCCAGGTGTCTATTCTTTCCAGACATTGTTTTGTAACATAATTACTTTGTGACTAAGGCATCCCCAAAAGATTAAGTACCAAAAGTGACGGGTTTCATGTTTCTCCCTGGGTGTTGAATGCGATGTACTCTACTTTCAATTTGACATTGTGTCACATTCGGTTTGAGGTGGTGAGGGTACTTGCAAAAAAAATTCCACTGATAAAATCACATTTAATTTATGATATAAATCTGTGTAACGATCAGACACATCAACTCAAGGAAACATGGCACAATAAAAGTGTTGGCTGCATTCAGTGATTTAACCCGAAGTGTTCTGAGTTTAAACCCTGCTGACAGCAGAGGTAACTTAGAGACTTGAGTTAAAGAGAGATAACTGAGACACCTAGAAGAGGCTTGATTCAGTTCGAAATTCCGTTCACCTATAAAAGGTCAGAGCGTAATACAATCGAAAAGACGTGAATATGTCAACAAATATGAGGACAACAGTTAAAACAATGTAAATAGTGTAAATAATTACAATACCACATCTCAGAAATATAGACAGATGCTGAAGGTGAATATGGCAACAAAGATGAGGACAACGGTCCGAACAATGTAAATAGTGTAAATAATTACAATACCACATCTCGGAAATATAGACAGATGTTGGAGGTGTATATGGCAACAAAGATGAGGACAACAGTGAGAAAATTAATAACAGTGTTAATAATTACAATACCTCATCTCAGAAATATAGACAGATGGAGAAGATGAATATGGCAACAAAGATGAGGACAACCGTCTGAACAATGTAAATAGTGTAAATAATTACAATACCACATCTCGGAAACATAGACAGATGTTGGAGGTGAATATGGCAACAAAGATGAGGACAGCAGTCCAAACAATGTAAATAGTGCAAATAATTACAATACCTCATCTTAGAAACATAGACAGATGTTGAAGGTGAAGATGACAACAAAGATGAGGACAACAGTTAAAACAATGTAAATAGTGTAAATAAGTGCAATACCTCAATTCAGAAATAGGGACAGATGTTGAAGGTGAATATGGCAATAAAGTTCAGGACAACAGTCCAAACAATGTAAATAGTGCAAATAATTACAATACCTCATCTCGGAAATATAGACAGACGTTGAAGGTGAATCTGGCAACAAAGATGAGGACAGCAGCCCGAACAATGAGAATAGTATAAATAATTATAATACCTCATCTCAATAATATAGACAAATATTCAACTTTATACATGCAAGATTACCCGTCGTTTTTCTGAGGTTGTTGGAATTTAAAATCTTTACTTATTCTTCCTAGAGATTTTATTCTTTCGCATTTATCTTCTGCTCCGATGAACTTAGATCACTGGTGCCCCCTAAATACGAATTTGAACGCAATACTAGATTGGCAACTAGATCCCACCCTTTTACAGTGAAACCGATAAAATGCAGCCGTAACTTCTACTCCAACAGTTTCTTTCCTCGCACTTCCCGACTGTGGAATTCTCTTCCACACGATTACTTCCCGACGGCTACAATCTCCAGAGTTTAAATGTAAGGTCAATAGACACCTCCTAACACACTAACCTGCTTCCATTCTATCAAACACTCTTCCCATCTGCCCAACCCTCATCCTCGCTATCCTTACTCATCTGTCACCTTCCTCCTGACATTCCCTATGTCTAACCACTCCTTCTCTTTACCTTCTCCTATGTAACCCCATGCGCAATAGTGGCAGTGGAATGCTTTGCGTGGGGTGAGATGATTAAAAAAAAACATGTATTGGTCTACCATCCATTCATGCATTAAATACTTTGCCATGTCTGGTTTGGTGCTTCTCCTATGGATTTAAAATTCCGAACAAAATTCATAGAATAATCTGCAATATTATCGATCCTAACCTGTCACCTCGACTTTATAAATATAAACGGAATCCTAGATTATCAGTTCGTGCTTTTCATTTTACAAATGAAGTTGAATTACTCATTTAAACTTACAATTTTTTTGACTTTGCGTAATATTCATATCTACTCAGTTTTCATGATAATGCAAACAAATCTAAACAAAGACAATTTAATTTTCAAAATTTTACAAAAACTTTCTGGTTTACACAGAGAACCGACTTTCTTAGCAGCGGATTTAGCTAAGGATTCTATATAGTCATTCCACTTGAGGTCTGTTGTGAGAGTTAAGCCGAGGAGGCGCAGTGTTTTGCTTTCAGAGAGACTAGCCTGATCCATGCTAATGTGGGGAGTGGGTAGGAGCGATTGTCTGTGATTCGTTTTGGAAGCAATAAAATTCACGAGTTATTTCTTACCCCAGTCCGCCACGGATTGGAGGTCCTTTTCAAGCTTGGCAGGAGGTTTGCTTTGTCAGCTTCGGCAGATTTTTGATCGAAGCGAGAGTAAACCGGAGTGTCGTCAGCGTATATGTCTGCTTGGAATCTTATTACATCTGGGAGATCGTTCATGTAGATAAGGAAAAGCATAGGACATAGAATAGAGGCTTGAGGGACACCCGCGTTCGTATGATAGCATTGTGAGGTATGTCCGTTCAATACTACCGTCATTGTGCGATTTGAAAAGAATGATTGGATATGGTCAAACAATTGTCCAGTTATACCATAGCTTCGCAGCTTGCGTAGAAGGTCGGCATGCCAGACTTTGGAGATATCTAGGGCAACAGTTCGAGCTTCGTCGTTCTTGTCGAGAAGCTGATGTATATACTCAGTGATGCTCGTGAGCATATCAGCAGTAGACCTGGTGAAGCGGAAACCATACTGTTTGTCAGAGAAGAGTCTGTGGGCTGTGAGATGTTGAACCACTTCAGCGTTAATGATGGCTTCGAACAGTCAGTTAAGTGCCATGCGTGATATAAGCTTGGGCGATCATGTCTCGAAAGAGACATGATTATCCCGCAGTAGGTTGCCATTGCTTTCTGCGGTAGACTGGTTGCCGACCAAGGCTATAGAACCCAATCTGTCCTGCTATTTAACCCATAACTGGAAGGAAGAGACGGATTAATACCTTTCCCAAGGGTATTCGAACTCGGCTCCCCGGCTTCTGGTTCCGAGCCGATATCCACTGTACCACAACACACATCAAAAATCGGTAGGAGGTTGATAGGGCGACAATTAGAGGGGTAAGAAGGTTCACCAATGTTTTTATATATTGGAACCACGGTGGAAGACCTCACGCAAATAGGAAAGCTAGTTATACAGTTTGGAGAGCACAGAGGAGAGTTCAGTGAGAACATTTCTTCAGGACAATGCCGTTCGCTTTATGTTATGTTAGATACCACCGAGTGGGTAATGTGGATGTCATTCAGTTGGGCCTCAGTTCAGGGTGGAAAGTCTGGTACAGATACTCCAGACGAGTCCAGTGTTGATTTGGTGGATAATCTGCAAGCGAAGCACTCTGCCTTGTTTGTTGTAGGGGTAATAACCTCAAATTTGTTAATTACAGGGGGGGATTGAGAGTTTGCTATTGTTTAGTACACTTTTACAGAGCCTCCAGTAGTTTTTGGAAACGAAATTACGGGATGCTATGAGCTGCTTCATTCTGACTTGAAACAACAGCTTGGCTTCTTTAAGTATCTTTTTGCACTCATTGCGAGCAGAGGCAAGAGGCGCCTGATGTGGTCCAACGCGTGACTCTGATAAAGCCGGAAGAAGTGATTTCGATGGACGATGGCTACCGAGTAAGCAGGGGATAACCAAGGGGACGAGTGGGAATTTAAGTCTCAACTTCCTAGCTGGGATGAAACCTTCGATGCCAGCCTTAACCCAAGAAGAGACCCCAGCCGCACGGTCTTCAACGGGAAGTCTAATAACTTTGTTCCAAGGGACGTCACACAGGAAATCGCGGAATGAGTCCCAATCAGTTCTTTGGTAGCAGTAATATATTCTGCTAGTTTGAGATTCTTGGGTGGAGTGGGAATGGAAAATGGAAACCACCGCATGTTCAGAGTTTCCGAGGGGACAGAGTTGCTTGACATTGCAGGAGTTAGGGATGGAAGTAAAACAGAGATCTAGCAGTGAGTTAAGTCCATTAGGGATTAAGTTTTATATAAATTATTATTATTATTATTATTATTAGTAGTAGTAGTAGTAGTAGTAGTAGTAGCAGTAAGAACTAATGGAATGAAATTTTACAGTTCGTAGCCTTTACTTTTTAACAGTGCTCCATTCGTAGCAGAGCAATATTTCTCGTATATATTCTTATTATTAGAGTTTTTAATAAAAACATTTATTTTTACTACACAAAAGCTGTCATGTTTCGGTGCTATATTCCACACGGCACCTCATCAGGTGTCATCATGTATCGCCTAAGGAAGTGCTCAATAAAGAACCGAAATACGACAGCTCTTGTGTAGCAAAAGAAATGTTTTTTATTGTAAACTCTAATTATCAGAATATTACTATATATATATATATATATATATATATATATATATATATATATATATATATGGCCTAGCAGTTACTTCCCCACCACCTACCACTACCAACTCAAGGATCAAGCCACATACCTCCCACTACCAAGAAGAAATTACTACTAATTTTTTTCAATAGTACAACCCAAATAAAACCAATACATCCCAAACCCTTCCTTTACCTAAACAAACCTCTGGACTTAGAATTTTTCCTCATTCTCTGTTTATAAGGGGTAGAAGAATGCAAGCCTTAAAATGACATGTTGAAAATGATTATTTCACCAAGTAAGTTTTATCTGAATTTACTGATATATATATATATATATATATATATATATATATATATATATATATCACAATGCATTCACCCAAACAAGTACCAACTCTGTCTGTTTTGTTTTTGTTTTGTTTTTTAATCATCTCACCCCAAGCAAGGCATTCCACTGCCACTATTGCGCATGGGACTACATAGGGGAAGGTAAAGAGAAGGAGTGGTTAGACATAGGGAATGTCAGGAGGAAGGTGACAGATGAGTAAGGATAGCGAGGATGAGGGTTGGGCAGATGGGAAGAGTGTTTGATAGAATGGAAGCAGGTTAGTGTGTTAGGAGGTGTCTATTGAATTTACATTTAAACTCCTGGAGATTGTAGCCGTTGGGGAAGCAATCGTGTGGAAGAGAATTCCACAGTCGGGAAGTGCGAGGAAAGAAACTGTTGGAGTAGAAGTTACGGCTGTATCTATTAATAGTATTTTGTTAAATAAAGTGTTGTATATCGGAATAGAAATTGCATATAAATTATCCAAAGTCATGTTCTTTCTGTTGCTTTGGTTCAAGTACTTTTAACCTTCTCAGTCATTTTCAAGAATCATCTGCTGCCTGTGAGGTAGAAAATGTTCCATCGGATTTCTGTTCTCTATAGAATACTAGGATTTGGTCAACGGAATCTTTCCTAGCCCACAGTTCATTAAAATAACTGAAACGATCGACAGTCAGTCAGTTAAGTGCCATACGTGATACACGCTTAGGCGATCATGTCTCAAAAGAGACATAACTGACTGGGTAGAAGATTTTCTATCATGTTCTTTAAACTATAGTTGAATGAAAACGAGACGGATTGTATAAATAAGTACTAATGAATGGAGAATCAGTTTATTACTTAATAACAATAGAAAAATGATCCCCCTTTTTGTCTAGTAGCAGCTTTACTTATGTTTCCAACTATTATCTTCATTCAGTCAGTTAAGTGCCATCCGTGATACACGTTTGGGCGATCATGTCTTTAAAGAGACATGACTGACTGAGCAGAAGATTATCCCGCAGTAGGTTGCCATAACTTTCTGCGGAAGACTAGTTGCCATCCAAGGCTATAGAACCCAATCTGTTCTGTTTTTTAACCCATAACTGGGGGGAAGTGACGGATAAATATCTTTCCCAAGTGTATTTGTGCGTAAGTGAATGAAAGGAAATTCAACTGGAATTCGAACTCGGCTCACCGATTTGTCGTTGCGAGTCGATATCCACTGCACCACAACGCACATCATATCGACACTACTTGAACAAAAAATAACAAACATGATCTTCGGACGGTTTGAAGTTTTCGCAATCTTATTAATTTTTCTAAAAATAAATAAGAAATGAAATCCTTAGTCATTTAAGCGTAGCTTAGGTGTGGAACAACATCGGAATTATGGCGCACCCTTTGAAGATCGAAACTACGATTCAGTCGTAATTGATCTGTCACGAAAAGCTTGTTAACCATTACACCACGTCGAAGTGCGTTGTATGATTTTCTAATCGTAGCTTCAGTGCACGAAAGTTTGAAAATATGGGTTTCCAGTGAGAACCGAAATTGCTATTCACTAGAGGTTGATCTAACGATATACACTACCGGCCATAATTATTGGGCCACCGCAGTTGTTTTAAAAGAATTATGCATTTCATACTATTTTTAATATTTATTGCCAACTGGATAATTCTAAATGAAAATAGAATGGTTCTTTTGTTATTATTACTTTGCAAAACAACGCAAATAGTGACAATTTACCCATCGCATCATGTAAATTTGCTATATATATATATAAACAACTGCGGTGGCCTAATAATTATGGCCGGTAGTATATATATATATATAATTATGGCCGGCAGTATATATATATATATATATATATATATATATATATACTACCGGCCATAATTATTAGGCCACCGCAGTTGTTTTAAAAGAAATGATGTATTTCTTACTATCTTTAGTATTTATTGCCAAATTAAAATAGAATGGTTCCTTTGTTATTATTACTTCGCAAAATTTTACGAGGCCAGGAAGCAAAGATGGACATGCCCGCATCACCCTAAATTTTCTTCATTCTTTTATTGGTGAAACTGCAATATACGGAATTATTAAATATTTATTCATTCATTTGATGCACATTTTATAGTGCTGTATTAACAAAAAAAAAACAATTCTATTTTCGTTTAGAATTATTCACTTAGAAATAAATGCAAAAAAATAGTATGACATACAACATTTTTGTAAAACACTGCGGTCGCCTAATATTTATGATCGGTAGTATATATATATATATATATATATATATATATATATATATATATATATATATATTGCCAAGTGTATAATTCTAAATGAAAATAGAATGGTTCCTTTGTTATTATTACTTTGCAAAATTTTACAAGGCAAGGCAGCAAAGATGGTCTTATTCTTTCATTGATGAAACTTCAGTATAGTTAATTATTAAATATTTATAAATTCATTTGATGCACGTTATTGTGCAATATTAACAAAAGAACCATTCTATATTCATTTACAATTATTCATTTGGCATTAATTATAAAAACATAGTATGAAATACATCATATTTTAAAACAATACGGTCGCCTAATAATTATGATTGGTAGTATATATATATATATGTTGCCAAGTGTATAATTCTAAATGAAAATAGAATGGTTCCTTTGTTATTATTACTTTGCAAAATTTTACAAGGCAAGGAAACAAAGATGGACTTGTCCGAATCACCCTAAATTTTCTTCATTCTTTCATTGATGAAACTGCAAATTAGTTAATTATTAAATATTTATAAATTCATTTGATGAACATGTTATTGTGCAATATTAACAAAAGAACCATTCTATTTTCATTCACAATTATTCACTTACATTAATTACAAAAACATAGTATGAAATACATCATTTTTAAAACACTGGGTTCGCCTAATAATTATGGCCGGTAGTGTATGCTTGCTACTCATTACACTATGTCGAAGATGATTTTTTTTTAATGTAGCCTCGATGTGGCACAAGATGAACATCAAATTTATTAGTCAGTCGTAATCGTTCTAGCGAGACAAGATTTCTAGTCATAACACCACATCGAGGCGCCCTGAATAACTTGCTATGCAGGGATGATCTGATATTGTTTGCCCAAAATGATTATGAAGGACAAGGCATACTAGCAACTGTAACAAAAAATCCAGTGATGCTATCACAGTGGAATTTGGCCTAGTTAGCAAATTTTAGGCAAGGGAAAGGTGGGAATTGCTACAGGCAACAGTTATACAACTTTATATGAAAACTAAAACCTTTTTAAAGGAACAGACAAAATCATACAGATATGTTGCAATCGATAAAGAACATGGCTTACAATATACAGTAAGAAAAATTAAAAAATTAAAAAAGAAAATATTTGATGACTAACTAGGTATCTTCACTAAATCGCTGAAAACAAACAGTGTAATCTATAAATAAAGGGTCCCACATTTAATAAAAACGAACGTTTTCCATCAAAATGTTTATGTTATTATTAAGAGGAAAGATCAAAGTATTTTATTAATTACTAGCAGTATAGCCCGGCGTTACTCGGGTGTAATGAAATCTTTAAAACTAATCCATGGTCCTGGAGCTCAGACTCTTTGGACGTTGGCACGAAAGACTAAAAAGCAATACTTGTTTCCAGTTAAAGCGAAACCGTAGAAAGAAAGAAAAATGAATGGATGTAAGTCAAATTTTGAAGTTTGGTGAGAATCGGATAAAAATTGTGGATTTGTATAAAGGACATACAGACAGATAAACAGACACACACACAAACATCTTGCCTTTTATTGTATATATATATTATCGATTCTCTGCACTATTGTAAGAACTGCAACCTTGAAACTTCTGAATATCGTTTCTTTGTCTATGAGTGTATCAAATTTGATTAAAATCGGACTACTCCTTCTATAACCCGATTTTTTCGATTATCGATTTTCGATATTTATCGGGGGTACCTCGACATAAACCTAGCCAATAACACTCGCAGACGCTTATAGTGCAACTGTGTAAATTTTCAAGAAAATCGGTTCAGCCGTTTCGGATTCTATAGGTAACGGACACACACACACACACACAGACAAAGTTCCATTTATAAATAAGTTTAGATTAAGAGGAAAGATCAAACTATTTTATTAATTGTTGTTTTAAATTTTTTAACCCATTTTATCACGTTGGAAATTTTAGTAAAAGTCCTCTTTTGATTTTCCTTAGCGAGCAGCTAAATCCTTACGAGAATTTACAATGGAAAACGTACATAACTCAGATTTTGGGGCATTTTTTCCGGTGACAAACAAGTGAAACTTTCAGGATTTATTCACAAACGAATGAAACTTTCAGGATTTATTCACAAATGAATGAAACTTTCAGGATTTATTCACAAATGAATGAAACTTTCTTTACATCTGTTATCCCCCCTCGGTGTAAATTCATGAAAAATTTAATTCATTAAATTCTGTAGGCAAAATAGGTTTTATTAGTTAAACGCAATATTTCAGAACTCGTAGACGTTAGGTTGTTAAGTTATTAAGTGAAGACTATATTTACTAATCGAAAATTGAAAAATTTAATACATATCATCGTATTTTTTAAATATATTTTGTATATTTGAAGTTTCTTTTTGTATTGTAATTTCTATGTGTACATTAAAATGTCATGTGTTTCACAGTTTCTCTAAGCTTCACCCAACGTCTCTTACAACTTTTATTCGGCTCTTTGTGCACTTGTTAGCTCTGCTACATTTGGTACTGTGGGCTGCTTAGAAATAAATTATTTGCCAAATTCAAAAATAAAGAGCACTTGCATGAACTACTCGAGGTCATACAGCTAACTATTATCAAAATAAAGTTTAAAAAAGAACTTTTAAACTTTGTTGACACTATTTACAGCTAAATTCGAGAGGGGAAATAAGAAAAAAGTCAGTCATATCCAAGGATAATGGAATAATGAGTAATTTCAAAATAACTTGTTTAATTAAAACTAGAAAAAATGAAATATAACTTCTTTTTAATACATTTCTTTTACACCTAGTTTTAAATAATTAATATTTGTTACCAATTTACTTGGCTTTTCACCCTGTATTTGAAATTCAGTGAGGTTTTTAGGAAAATCACCCCTGTCATAATACTTTTGCATACTACTGGTAGTGTGCAACAGTGGGAGGACAGGGGTGATTTTAAACTTTATTTTGATGTCTCATAAAAGATAAAATAGTTCTTGTCCTAATACTTTTGCACAGTACTGTATTTTAATTCAGTTGCATGTTTTCAACACAAGATAATTTGAATGCAATTGTATGCCTTCAACACAATATGCATTAAAGGCGATTATATGCCTTCGGCTAAAAATATATTGAACAGTATTTTATTCATTCAACTAAATATATTTGGAATGCAATTGTATGTATTAAACTAAATATATTCTGAAACAAATTCTATGCATTTAAATTGATATACTTTAAATGTAATTGTATACCTACAACTAAATATATTTTGAACATAAGTGTATAACTTAAACTAAATATTACTCCAATGTAATTGTTTGTCACCTAAAAATATTTTCAAAGCAATTGTATTCCTTCAACCTAGTATATTTGCAATCTAATATTATAGCTTTAATAAGAATATATCTTAACACAATTTTATTCCTTCAAGTACATGTATTTTAAATACAATAATAGGCATTCAATTTTTAACACAGTTGCATGCTTTCAGCTAAATCTATTTTGAATTCAATAATATGCCTTCAGCTAAATATATTTTGAGCATAATTGCATGCCTTCAGTTAAATCTGTTTTGAAGTAATAATGTGCCTTCAACTGAATATATTTTGAGCACAATTGCATGCCTTCAGTTAAATCTGTTTTGAAGTAATAATGTGCCTTCAACTGAATATATTTTGAGCACAATTGCATGCCTTCAGTTAAATCTGTTTTGAAGTAATAATGTGCCTTCAACTGAATATATTTTGAGCACAATTGCATGCCTTCAGTTAAATCTGTTTTGAAGTAATAATGTGCCTTCAACTGAATATATTTTGAGCATAATTGCATGCCTTCAGTTAAATCTGTTTTGAAGTAATAATGCGCCTTCAACTGAATATATTTTGAGCACAATTGCATGCTTTCGTATAAATCTATTTTGAATGCAATCATAGGCCTTCAATTAATTAATTAATTAATTATATACTTTGAACGCAGTTTTTAGCCTTCAACTAAATATATTTTGAACGTAATCGTACGTCTAATTATAAAATATTTTAAATGCAATTTTATGACTACAGCTCAATGTATTTTATTTGCAAATGCATGTAATCATCTACACATATTTCGTACGCAATTTTTTTTTTTTCAAATATATGACTTCAACTAAATAGCATTTTCATTTTCATGCAATTGTATGCCTTCAATTAAATATATTTTGAACACAATTCTATTTTCTCAACAATATTTGTTTTGAATAATGTTTATACATTCAACTATATATATATATATATATATATATATATATATATATATATATATATATATATATATATATATATATATAGCATAATGATAATCCACGTATACCGTCTTAATATGTCGAGGAAAAACTACTAAAATGTTGTAAGTTAAAAATGTATTTTTTGACCATATTTATCTATTTCTCGGGGTTTCATCAGAAATAATTGATTTTCAAATTTAAGCTAAAAGCGTCCGTCAACCACAATCATTATTCCCATACACTTATTCAAAATTTAAAAAATGATTATAAGAACCTCCAATCAAACAAAAAAGTCAAAGACATTTTCGATAAACCACCCATAAATGCAATGAAACAAACCCCCCACCTATCAGCTATCCTCACCTCTACCAAATATCTAAAAAATACAAACCTATCAGGGAATTACAAATGTGATAAATCTCGTTGTTTAGTTTGCAAACATTTAGTAAACGATACAGTGTTTTCTATACCCAACACCAGCATCAGATTACACCCACCACGCCTCACCTGTGACAGCCAAAATATAATATATTTTCTCTTCTGCTCAATATGTCCAAATAGTGGATATATTGGGGAATCTGTAAAACAGTTTAGATTCCGTTTTAATAATCATAAACTAAGCATACGCCAAAACAACCCTTATTCCCCCATAGCTGAACACTTCAATCAACCAGGACACACATTAGAAAACTGCAAATGGTTTCTTATAGATCTGATTTTAGTTCCACATACTCACGCAGAAAGAAAGAAAAATTCTGGATTTTAAAATTAAATACATATAGGCGAGGGTTAAATAGGGACTTAGGTATTTTGAACCATTATAAATATTTCAATAGTTCAACATTTTTTAGATACACTTAATTTTTTTTCTTTAAAACAACACTTAAAAGTATTACTAGAGTTAGGTTTATTTTTTTAAAATATTCAGACTCTATTGTTTTCTACATCACGTGACGGACGCTTCTCGCTACGGACTGGGGTAATAAATGTCTCTTAAATGTTAATGCTTCCAAAACAAAGCTGCTATCTATTAATCATCACAGACAATCGCTCCTACCCACGACCCGCTTCATTAGCATGGAACAGGCTAGCCTCCCCGAAAGTAAAACACTACGCCTCCTTGGCCTCACACTCTCAGTGGACCTCAAGTGAAATGACTACATCGAATCCATTGCTAAATCCGCTGTTAAGAAGGTCGGTTTACAGTGCAGGACCAGTAAGTTTTTTCCCGTCTGAGTCCATCTGCTCTTGTATTGAATACTGCTGCCACATCTGGTCGGGTGCCCCTGTTATTCACCACAGGGTTATTGACAAAATCCAACCGTGATCGATACCGACTTGGCAGCTCGGCTGCAGTCGTTATCTCACCGGCGTGATGTGGTTTCCTTGTGCCTCTTCTATAAATACTTTCATGGCTTCTTCTCCAATAAACTTAGATCACTGGTGCCTCCTAGGTATGACATTACACGAGCTACTAGATTAGCAACTAGGTCCCACCCTTTTACAGTGAAACCGATAAAATGTAACCTAACTTCTACTCTAACAGCTTCTTTTCTCGCACTTCCCGCTTGTGGAATCCCCTTCCATATATTTGCTTCCCCGACAGTTACAATCTCCAGGAATTTAAATGTAAGGTCAATAGACATTTCCTATCTCAATAACTCACATCCTTTCTCTCAAGCTCTTTTTTCATCTACTTCACCCCCCACATCCTCGGTATTCTCATCTGTCTATTACCCTCCTCATTCCATACCGGGTCCATATTAATATATATTACGGAACTAAATCGTTTGGAAAATATTCTTGCCGGAAGAAAGATATTTTCAAAACGATTTCTCAAACGATAGAAAGTGTAGAGAACCGGGTAGCCTGGTGTTTAAAAGTATTAACCGGGTAGCCTGGTGTTAAAAGTTACTTAATAAATATATATATGCTAACACTTTTTCATCATTTCATAACTTAACGGTTACTTGTTGGTTTACCTTGTATTATTGTTGTTACATAATGTAATGTTTAACTACGTATATATATATATATATATATATATATATATATACATATATATATATATATATATATAAAGTGTATATATATAATATGTAAAGTCTGTTATATATATATATATATATATATATATAACAGACTTTACACTCAAATACGAGTATCCATTAAAAATAATAATGCTAATATATATATATATATATATATATATATATATATATATATATGGTGGAAATCCACTCGTGGTCGAGCATGACTTCTTTGACTTTGATAAAAGGATTTTTATAGACGACAATTCTCTCATTGGATTCGTCTAAGATGACTCAATATTTTTTTTTATTTAGTCCTTGCAAGGATTTACACTTCAACCCACAGATATTACATGACAATCTAATGGATACCACTGGTCAATCCTTGTGTTTTGATTTAAAACGCTTAGTTCTTTTTTTGTTTTTTTTTTTTGTTTTGTTTTTTTGAAGATGGAGTGAAGATATTTTTTGTGAAATAGTTCTAAGAGCTTGACATGCCTTTGGTTTGTTGCCCAGGTCTCGCATCCTTATTGTAATAAACAGCTTTTGTACACCATCAACTTTGTCGTTATGGAGATGTCTTACAATGACCAGGATCTGCCCTCCAGTTTTCCATTCGCACTGAAATCCTTTTCTATTCGTGCATTTACCTCATGAAGAGTGTTTTACCTTGAAAATGTACTTCGAAGATAGACAAAAATATCAACTACCTTGAACTGTTTTCCTCTGACAAAGATAGAAGGCGGGGCGTAGACTTTTCCAGGTGCGAGCTGGTACATCATCACGGGGTTATTCAAGGTTATTGTCAGCCCAAATTTGTCACATGCCGTAGAAAAATAATCCATAAGCGGCAGCAAGTCATTTTCTGTGCGGGTGACCAAGTCACAATAGTTTTGCATAGAGTAAATCACAAATGAAAGTCAACAATGTTTCTTATTGACTGCATTGAAACCACGAAGATTGAACAACTGCAAATTTTCGCATGTCAATCCTTCATATACTTAGCAACGCACTTAACTTCAACATGACGTATCCTTTTTATTTCAATTTTTCTCACTGCTCGTACAACCTTCTTCCTCCGTTCATCTAGTCTTCGTCACTTTCTCTTCCCACGCCCTTTCATCATTATCCGTCCTCGTTAAGGTGTCCTTTAGACCAGTGCTACTCAAAGTGCGGTACGCGTACCGTCGCCGGTACGCGAGCCATCGTCAGCCGGTATGCGGAGATTTTCCAGAAAAGAAAAAAATAATAGTAACTAGCAGTATAGCCCGGCGTTGCTCGGGTGTAATGAAAGCTTTAAAACTAATCCATGGTCCTGGAGCTCAGACAATTTGGACGTTCGCACGAAAGACTTAAAAGCAATAGTTGTTTCCAGTCAAAGCGAAACCATAGACTGAAAGAAAAATGAATGGATGTAAGTTAAATTTTAATTTTATGGTATCGATATAAAATTTTCTGCACTATTGTAAAAACTGCAACTTTGAAACTTCTGAATATCGTTTCTTATGTCTTTGTCTATGAGTATATCAAATTTGATTAAAATCGGACCACTCCTTCTATAACCCGATTTTTTCGATTATCGATATTTATCGGGGGTACCTCGACACAAAACTTAGCTAAGAACACTCGCAGACGCTTATAGTACAACTGTGTAAATTTTCAAGAAAATCGGTTCAGCCGTTTCGGAGTCTATAGGTAACGGACCCACACACACACACACACACAGACAAAGTTCCATTTATAAATAAGTTTAGATAATCTATGCCACGAAAGACTGCCAGGATATTTGACTCGCTTTTTTGTTTGTTTTTTGTTTTGTTTTGTTTTTTGTTTTTTTTTTTTACATTTTCATTTTAGTTTTATATTATGGCTACATTTACTCACTCGAGTTAAAAGTTATTGCTCTCCAACTAACGAATGCGATATAATGAACTGCAAATATTACAGTCTTGTTTATTATTGATTGAAGTAACAATTTACAAACATTCATCCCATTGTGGATTGATAATTATTTTTCGTATATTTTCGTATATTTTCGTATATTTTCATTCATTTATTTTTGTCTTATCGAAAATCATCGTCAAAATAAAAAAAAATGGCGAATATTGAAAAAAAAAGTTTAGTCATACGTATATTTTAAATACGTCTTAAATTAATTAGAATTAATATTTTGTTTTAGTATTTGTCTATTTTTTAGAAGATTAATGCATTTTATTAAATTCAAATTGCTTACGAAGTATTAATATTAACTTTAAATATTTTTTCTGGATTTTTAAAAATACATACCCTCGAAACCAGTGGCTATAACTAATATAGCACAAATATGGTACCTGTCTATGGAACACTGCGAAGACTTGTTACGTCAGTGATGACTGCCCTTAGAGTGAACAAGATATCATGTCCTCGTTTTTATTACAGATAGTCTCAAAAAGTCCCTGAAATAGTACATATCTCAAAAAAATTCCGGGGTTCATAGTCACCCCCCTCTTACTCAGCTGGATTGGCTTGCTTTGCTTGCCAGTCCCTGGCACATTGGAAAAAATCTTCCGGTCCGCCTCATCAGATAGTTTGAGAAGCACTGCTTTAGACAGTCTGTGTACCGTTTTAGGCGCTTGCAGGCAGGTCATTTTTTATCCGTTAGTACTCCGTTTATAGCTTGCTTTGGCATACGGCCTTCTTACTGTCTGTTGTGAGATCTCCCTTTTGTATATGATAATGGACTCGACTGAGTATACATATACTCCTGCCATAGAGAGAACAGCAGTAGCTGCCATAGAGTAATCGTAGAGATCCGTTACAGTTATCGGAGAGCACCGAAACTGATACAAGAGATACTGAAGTTACCCAGAGACTACCGCATCAGAAGTCAGACTAGCTCTGAGTTCTACTCAGCTAGAATAATATACACGGATATACTATTCCCAACGACTTCAAGACTTGTATATATTTATTTGTTACTAATAGTATTCCTGGATTTACTAACCTGATTTCAACTTTGTATATTCTTCTTCTTCTTCTATGTGCCCTGTCCCTTCAGGACGTAGGCGATCATGGATCTCCACGTCTCCCTATCCCTTGTGGCTCTTAGTATGTTTGCTCCTGTTGCTCCTGGCAACCCCCGTTCCGTCATCCACCTGATCAGGCCCTGCAAATATGTTATCCGCTGCCTTCCTCTGTCTCTCCTTCCTTCTATCTGACCAGTCAGTATCAGGTTCTCCAGGCTTTCCTTCCTCATTGCATGTCCCAGGAACTTCAGTTGTCTCTTCCTGATGCTCAGCATCAATTTCCTTTTTGTTGCCATTCTTTCTAACACTTCGTCGTTGCTTGTATGCTCAGTCCACGATATCCGTAGCATCCTTCTGTAGAACCACATTTCGGCCGCTTCCAGTTTTGTCCTCATTTTCGATGATATTGTCCAGCATTCACAGCCGTACTGAAGAACTGACATCACGTAGCAGTCTAGCACTCTTTTCTTCGTTTCTATTGAGATCTTCCTGTGTGTTAGTATTTTGCTCATCTTCTGGAACGCGTCCTTTGCCATGCCAATTCGCCTTCGGATCTCCGTGTCGCACTTTGTATATTACGTTTAATATAATCTACTTTTCTACCTCCATATCTGTTTTGTTGTTCATTATTTAGTGCGGTTCCTCACCCGGAATCCACAACACTGTCAGATAACATATCCACTTCACCTGATTTTCTACTGCATAATTATGGACTCAATATTAGGCAAACCTGATCTTTGAAGAACAACACTGCAGTATTTTTAAGTTGGAGCGAAGACATTTTTGAAGAAAGAATTCTAAGCGCTTCATACGCCTTTTGTAAGTTGTCCAGATCTCGCATCTGTACAGTATGCTAATCAATACAAAACTTGTGTACACTATCAACTTTGTTGTTATGGAGATGTCTAACTGTGACCATAGTCTACTCTCTAGCTATCCATACCTTTTGCTATTTGTGCAATTACCGCATCATCAAAGGTGTTCCATCTGGAAAGTGTACTTCGAAGATTGTACAAAGGTATCAACTACTTTCAACTGTTTGCCACTGGCAAAGATAGAAGGAGAGGTGTAGGCTTTTTCAGGTGCGGGCTGGTGCATCATCACGGTCTTCAAACTTATTGTCAACACAGATTCGTCACATGCCGTAGAAAAGTAATCCATGAGCATTGTAAGTCATTTCCTGTACGGATGACCAAGTCACAATCGTTTGCATAAAGCATATCAAGTTTGAGAGTCAAACATGTTTTACTGGCTGCATTGAAGCCCCAAAGATTAAAAAGCTTGTTTGATGTTCTGTATTGAATATAAAAACCTACAATCTTTGAAAGATCTCAGTAAAACAATTGCAAAAATGATTGCAAAAGGAGTAGACTCCAGCAGCTGACATTGCTTTACTCCTAATTCGAGTGAAATAGGATCCAGGATTTTCCACCAGCACAAATCCATGCCTTCATGCCATCATACAAAGATCTAATTAGATATGTGAAATTTTGGGGACAACCAAGTTTTAACAAAATCTTCTACACTGCCTCCCTAGTGAATGCTTCAAAAGCTTTTGTCAAATCAATAAATCACTGTAGAATAATGTTGGCATATCTCGCCAGGCGTCCCTGCTGTTCATCTCAGTGTTCTCGACAGGCTCCAAAGGAGAATCTGTAATGTGATTGCTCCTAACCTGGCAGCTCGACTCCAGCCACTTTCTTACCGGTGGGATGTGACTTCCCTCTGTCCCTTCTATAAATATTTTCATGGCTTCTGCTCCGACGAACTTAGGTCACTGGTGCCCCCTCTACTCGGGCAATCAGGCAAAAAAAAAGGCAAAAAAGCCACTAAGACGCAGGGTTGTTTCTGAGTGCGAAAGAATATAAGAAAAGCATTATTAAGGCGAGAGGGAAAAAAACAGATATTTAAAAATAAATATATATATATATAATGATTTGTTTGAACATTATTTTGATCGATACTCGTATTTAAGTAGATATTCTGTTTATAAACAAACAGTATTATATATTTATTTCTACCGACCTGGTTATTTACGAAAAAGTTTCGTTACGAAAATGTGTGTTCTTCGGCAAGATTCGGACCTGCGACCCGTATTCACATAGGGGAAGCCACCAATTGACCGGTCGCGTCTTATACCTATCCACTACGAATGACCAACAGTCAAATCAAGCCTATATAACACAATTTTTGATTCATCGTAATAACCATATCTGCTCTGAAATGTATCGTATCAACAAATATAAACATGTTATGGGAATTAACAAAGATTAACGAAACTGGTTATAAACTACCGACAACTTGAAATGATTTGTTTAAACATTATTTTTGATCGATACTCGGATTTAAGTAGATATTCTGTTTATAATCAAACGGTATTATATATTTATTTCTACCGGCCTGATTATAGATATGATTACCAAGGGCTGGTGATAATAATATGCACAAAGAATGTTTTTGACGAGAGGGTTTTAAAGAATATAGGAATTACGAGGACATATACAAATCAATCATCCGACCGTGCGTAGAATACTGTTGTCCTACCCATTTGCAGTTAAATCAACCAAATGCTACAGACAATTCTACTCCATTAGCTTCTTTTCTCGCACTTCCAGCCTGTGGAACTCCCGTATACTTGCTTTTCTGACCACTACAACATCCAGGAAATTAAATGCAATGTCAATTCCCATCTTTTATCTACTTGACTCCAGTCCTTTCTACATCATCCCGTGTTTCTTGTTCTTTTCTTTTCTCTCTACCTTCGCAACTGTCTTCTCTTTTGTTCCTATCCTTCTCTTGCCCTTTCTCTGCCACCCTCTGTAACCGGTTCGTCTTTCTCTTCACTCTCCCCCTGCCTAAAACTTTAACTCTCTTATGTAGCCTCCTGCGCATCAGTGACGATACCGCCTTGCTTGGGATGAAACGATTCAAAAAACTGTTACAGTGTTGTTTTTGGCTTTTCTTCTGCAACTTCCGTGCAGTAAAAATCATGTCAATCGTCTCTCGGCTTGCCTAGAAGCCACATTGAGATTAAGGCAGCGTTTGAGGAACAACGTGTTAAAAGAATTTTTAAGAAGTCTTTGACAAGTACGAAAAGCAGGGATATTAGGGCCTTTCTTCTATAAAGTCACAAGTATGGCATCTCTCTATTCTTGAGGCGCCAGCCCTGTCTCCCACACTTGCAAAGACTGAATAAATCAAATCAAACACTTTTTCTCCACATTTTTGTTGTAATTAAGTCTCAATACCATCTTTCCCTCGGGCTTTTCCGGTGTTCATTAGTTTAATAGCCGAGAGCACCTTTTCAAGAGTTCGAGGAGTATTGAGTTCGCCAAATATTGACAACTGAGGCAGCTCATTAATCACCACAAAATCAACACACGATTTGTGATTTAAGACATGACTGAAAAACTCATGTTAATGGGCCTTCACTTCATCAGGATTGTGCAACAGGTTTTTTGTCTCTTTGGAATCACTTTCCCAAAACCGATGCAGAAGGCCTATATGCAGCTTTTATTTGATGGTCAGTCAGACAGTTAAGTGCCATACGTGAAACACGTTTGGGCGATCATGTCTCGAAAGAGACATGACTGACTGGGCAGTAGATTATCCCGCAGTAGGTTGCCATTGCTTTCTGCGGTAGACTGGTTGCCAGCCAAGGCTATAGAACTCAATCTTTCCTGTTATTTAACCCATAACTGGAAGGAAGAAACGGATTAATACCTTTCCCAAGGGTATTTGCGCGTGAGTGAATGCAAGGAATTCAACTGGAATTTGAACTCGGCTACCCGATTTCTCCTTCCGAGCTGATATCTACCGCACCAGAACGCACATATTTGTATTTGACAAGCTTTCTTACGCCACCATGATTTCTTTGCTGAGCGAAGTTTACGTTGCACATCTGCCTTTGACGTTTTGAATTGGGCCTCGAGCTAGGTTGTTTTCAATTGTGTTATCGGAACTAGAGAACAGCCAGCCAAATAATCTTTTTTCTGTTCCAGTAGGTTCGAGACCAATTCATTATTGTCAGAAAACTAACCTTAATGCTTTCTGGCGATAAACCCAAAAGACATTCTGGCAACATCATGAATGGCTTTAGCAAAAGTTTCTGATGGATTTATAGCCTGTGTTAGATCTATTGCTTGAACAGCCATGTGAAATGCTTTGAGCTTTTCAGGACATGATATTTGGGAAACATTGATTCTGCCAGGAGTCTTGGAGTAATTTTTTCTTAGTTTCTTCTTGGCACGAATAAGACGATGATCCGTCAAACACTCATGCACCGAACTGAATTTATATTTTTTAATTCCTTTCGTATAACAAGTGCCAATGCCCAGAGCGTAAGTGCTTCCAGGTCTCTTTGAACTTATCTGATTGTCTAAACCACAGAAAGCTCGAATTCCTGACATAGTTGAAGGAGAAGCAAACCATTGTTGTTGCCTTTTCCCATACCATGACGTTCCAGAGACTTCTAGGTCGAATAGTCCCGCCCTACCGTTGCGGTAAATTCACCAAATATGACAATCTTGTCATCTTCATTCACTCTCTTCAGGATATCCCTAATATCTGAGTAATAACTGCCAATATCAGAATCAGAGTTAGCAAGAGTTGGTGCAAAACACTTATCATTGTAATGTATCTCCTCGAGAATAATCGGAGACGCAATGTCATAAGTCTGTCATATGTCTGTTATAGGTCTGTCAAGTCTGTCATAGGTCTGTCATAAGACTGACAAGTCTGTCATAGGTCTGTCATAACTCTGTCACGTCTGTCATATGTCTGTCATAAGTCTGTCAAGTCTGTCATAGGTCTGTCATAAGTCTGTCAAGTCTGGCATAAGTCTGTCATAAGTCTGTCATAAGTCTATCATAGGTCTGTCATAAGTCTGTCACGTCTGTCATAGGTCTGTCATAAGTCTGTCAAGTCTGATATAAATCTGTCATAAGTCTGTCAAGTCTGGCATAAGTCTGTCATAAGTCTGTCATAAGTCTGTCAAGTCTGTCATAGGTCTGTCATAAGTCTGTCAAACACAGACTATATGGCAGCTCTGCGAGATAAGGTAGTACCTTAGACATGGCAAAACCAATCCCAGATCACGAATAATATTTTTCAGCCGATCCTGATAGAAAATGATATAACCAGAGACGGGCTTTTGTAGAGAGCCATCACCGGAGAGTCTTGTTTCTGTTAAAGCGACACTATCAAGGTTATATTGAGCAACCTCATTTCACATAAGGGCGCTTCTGCGTTCAGGATGCATACATCCTGGCAAATCAATCGGAAAGTATTCCAACATCCAACTCTAAAATTAACCAATTTTCGCAACTGAGTCTGTTTACCATTAGCATATACCAGATTAACATGATAATAATGAACAAACCCACCAGCTAAGGCAGTCTAGCCATCGCGAATAAAGGCAAAGACCACCTTTTCTAGTTCCTTCCTACTAGCAGGTGAGCAGACTATCCCTAAATAGAGCTGCTCAGCTATTTTGGGCGTTGCGAAAGCACACCATCGCCAAGGCTGACGATGTAGCGACCATTTTCCTCGGATCGACTACGTGTGACATTGCTACTACATGCTTCCAGCTTGTTAGGCCTGTATACAAGTAAATACACAACGGTCTTCATCATAGTAGAGAGGATTTTTTCACATTTTTTTCTTCTTGTGTCTTACTGGATTTACTACCTTGCGTTGGGTGATGGCGATTTTTAAAACATGCCAATTTTTTATCGACAATCTTTGGACAGATGATAAAATATAGTATAAATGTGATACGATAAATTATAAACTAAATTATAAAAATACTACTGAAAGCTTGGTCATTAGTAAAAAGAGAAGCCTGAAATGCCAACTACATGAGGTGCATACTAAAATCCAGCAGGTACAGAAATTTAAATACCTAGGAGGTATTCTAACAAAATACGGAAAGTGCGAGATCAGAGACGAATTGGCATTTCCAAGGATGCATTCCAAAAAATGAGTCGAGTATTGATGAAGTTAATGTTGGTAACGTTCATGGATATAGAGTATCCTCTTGGCATCTGGTGACCATGTCCGTCATAGTTTATGGATATAGAGTATCCTCGCCACACGTAATCTGTTCAATGAAACAACGTCAAAGATTAACACTTCCGAATCAGACACTCTCCTGAACCGGACCAGATCTCAAATACTCAGAAAAACATAGCCGTACACGTAACATTGAGTATTTTGAGCTTCCTGATTGATTAAGCCTTCTATTAGTGCATTTTAAAATGGGTTAGCCCATGGGTGTCTGCCCAGTAAACATGTATCTAAAAAACAGTGCAACAATTGAGAGACGGGAAAATTTTGCTAGAAACAAAAAGATTACTGAATTGCTATGTGATGTCTGTTCTTCTATATGGCATTTAATGCTGGATAATCTCATCAAAGATGAAGGAGAGACTTGAAACAACAGAAATGTGGTTTTACAGAAGGATGCTGAGGATACCATAGACCACTCTTGTCAGCAATAATGAGATTTTTGAGAGGATGGAAACAAAAAGAACATCAAGAAAAGACAGGTAAAATTCCAGATTATATCATGAGGATGGAGGGCTTGGAGAATCTGATACTCACAGTCAGATAGAAGGAAAGAGAGACCGAGAAAAGCAACGTGTAAGATACTTGACGGGCTTGAGCAAGTCGATGGCAGAGAGGGGTTTGAGTGGAGTAACTGGAAAAGACAGATCTGTTTCGCTGTATCACAGCTCATCAGTACGGTTAGACTCCGATCGCCTTTTAACCCAGGATTGAAACACGACCGAATTTGCGTCAGTCGGCGATTCTACCTCTAGGCTACGAGCGTTCGGTAGAAGATGGCAGACTTTTTACCGCGTATATCATTATACACGCCCAATAGCTATAGTGCTCTAATTCATTATTGAATGAGTGATGCGTATATATATATATATATATATATATATATATATATATATATATATATATATTAGATCACTGGTGCCGCCCAAGCACGAATTTACACGAGATACTAGATTAGCAACTAGGTCCCACCCTTTTACAGTTAAACAAATAAGATGTAACCGTAAATTCTACTCCAACAGCTTCTTTTCTCGCGCTTCCCGCCTGTGGAACTCCCTTCCACAAGTCTGCTTTCCCGACAGTTACAATCTCCAGGTGTTTAAATGTAGGGTCAATAGACACCTCCTATCACACTAACTCCCAACTATTCTCACAACACTCTCATCTACCCAACCCTCATTCTCGGTATCCTCACCCGCCTATCACCCACCCTCTGTTATGTCCTATATTTAACCAGCCTTTCTCCTCTCTACGTAGCCCCCTGCACAGTAGTGGCAGTGACATGCCTTGCTCGGGGTGAAACGCTTATAAAAAAAAAAATATATATATATATATATTCAAATTTGCGTGTATATATATATATTCAAATTTTCCAAAAACATATGGCCATTTCAACGAATGAATTTAACACCTGTCACATCAGCAATAATAAAATAATGTTTTATTAAATATGATGAGAGTAGATTTATTTCATTAGAACAACTCTCCAACAGACAACTGCTTTCTTTCAATAGCTGCTGTGCTTTCTGCATGTCACGATGGATTTGAACTGGTTGATCACTCTCCCCATTCTGCTGATTTGGTCCCCATCTAACTATTATCTATACCCTAACTTGAAAGTTATGTATGGCTTGAAGACGAAGGATGGTCCTCGCTAAAACCAACAAGGTGCATTCTCTTGAAGCTCTTTTTAATCATTGATCATTGAAGACAGTTGTATACAGCTGACAGTTTGGACATCCCGGAACGAGTTTAACGCCATTCATGACATACATGTGCATGTCTCGATCTGAGACGACAATCTCAGAACAGGACGTGACCTGAACAAAAATATACCTTAATATAGCCCACAATGAAAATATTTATGCTCAAATAAATGTTTCCGAGCAGAAAACTTTGATGAATTACTTTCTTTAATTTTAACTCTAATTCGGGTGTGATTAGCAGTATTCCTTTCTAAAAAAATATTTTATGATCTTTGAATTCCAGGTAACAAGTTATGGCACTTTGGTTAAATCTGTATGGTTGATGACAGAGCATCTTAAATATAGTGATATTGGAAAAAAACTAAAGTAAAATTATTTGGCCACTACTGAAAATTAATCTTTCTTAAGTTAAAAGTAAATCATTTTATTTTTATTCTTTTTAACAAAAACGTTGTTATCAAGTTGATAGGCCCTATTTACATTGTTCAGATTATTGTCCTCATCTTTATTGCCATGTTAACTAACTTATTTGTTCAATATGGATAATGGATATTGTCGTGGATCCGGTTAAAGGTCCGGTAAGAATAACACAAAAACAACCAAATAGGAAAATGAGAATATATATTAAACTAGCAGTATAGCCCGGCGTTGCTTGGGTGTAATGAAAACTTTAAAACTAATCCATGGTCATGGAGCTCAGACTCTTTGGACGTTGGCACGAAAGATGAAAAAGCAATAGTTGTTTCCAGTTAAAGCGAAACCGTAGACTAAAAGAAAAATGAATGGATGTAAGTCAAAATTTGATTTCCTGGTATCGATATCAAATACGTTTTTTTGTCGTAAACTGAATTTTAAGGCTAAATAAGTCCTCTGAGCAAATGGTATCATGGCTGAGACTAAGAACTACAATTATACCTACTTAGAGCCAAACCCGAAGCAAAAACTAAAATAAAAGGGCTGAAAAAAATACAGACATACGGGCAGATAAACAGACACACACATAAACATCTTGCCTTTATTATATATATTTTATCAATTTTATGCACTATTGTAAGAACTGCAACCTTGAAACTTCTAAATATCGTTTCTTATGTTTTTGTTTATGAGTGTATCAAATTTGATTAATATCGGACCACTTCTTCTATAACCCGATTTTTTTCGATTATCGATTATCGATATTTATCGGTGGTACCTCGACACAAAACCTAGCTAAGAACACTCGCAGACGCTTATAGTACAACTGTGTCAATTTTCAAGAAAATCGCTTCAGACATTTCGGAGTCTGTAGGTAACGGACACGCATACAGACACACGCACACAGACACACACACACACAGACAAATTTCCATTTATAAATAAGTTTAGATAACCACGTGTATTTGCGAATAAGGGATGTGTGGTTGTTGTAAAGAATAGTGTCTCACAATGAGAAATTAGAGAGGCGAGTTCGAATTCCAATCGTATTTTTCATATCTATTTACACGCCAATACTCTTGGAAAATTTATGCATCAATCTCTGTGTCTCAGCTATGCATGATATAGCAGGACTTATATTTGGAAAAAGCAATATTCTTAATTGTTAAAGTAATCTTCATTTGCATAATCAAAAAAATATTTTGGTTATAAATACAACACAAAGGGGTGATAAACCGAAAAAAATCTATCAACCAGTCAGTGTGTAGATACAGTAATTATTAATCTCTCACTTGGTTGTTTGCTTGGTTTTGTTTAATGGGCGTGCCTCTTCGTCCTACAGCACGAATGCTGCTGTCCCACAAAGCTCTATCCTGGGCCCGACGCTCTTCCTTATTTTCATCAACGACCTCCCAGATGAGATCAAGTCCCAAGTAGGCATCTACGCAGATGACACTACAATATACTCCCGCTCCAAGAAGAAACCTGTCGTGGCGGACAGACATAATCTCGCTGCTGACCTTGAGCGGGATCCACACTCTGTGGTGAACTGGGGCAAGAAGTGGCTTGTCAACTTCAATTCCTCTAAGACCAAGCTGTTGTCTGTCAACCATTACAGGCAACCTCTTCTGCCTCCCATAAGCATGGAGAGTAATACACCACGCCTCCTCGGACTTACCCTGTCCTCAGACCTCAAATGGAACCACTATATTGAATCCATAGCAAAATCTACTGCTAAGAAGATTGGGTCACTATGTCGATCCAGGATGTTTTTTCCACCTGAATTCATCCTGCATATATACAAGTCAACCATCCGTCCGTGCATGGAGTACTGCTGCCATTTATGGTCAGGTGCCCCTGCCGTTCTCCTCAGTGTTCTTGACAAGCTCCAAAGGAGAGTCTGTAATGTGATAGATACTGATCTGGCGACTCGACTGCAGCCACTTTCCCATCGTCGAAATGTGGCCTCCTTCTGTCTCTTCTATAAATACTTTCATGGCTTCCAGAAATTTAAATGCAAAGTTAATACTCATCTACTAACCTCTGGACTCTAGCTCTCTCCCCTCCCCTGTATAACCTTCACTTTCTCTCCGCCTATGTATCTGTCATTGCACCTGCTTTCTCGGCTTTCTATTGTTCCTTTCTAACTAGCTTGTACTCCTCACTCTTTTCTAATTAATCTTTTTACATTTATGTAACCCCCTGCACATCAGTGGCGTTTCTGCCTTGCTCGGGGTGAAATGATTAAAAAAAAAAAAGACAGCATGTCAAAACCCTCAGTGGGTTATTCAATGTCGAAATCTAAATATTTTGTACGTAATTTCATGCTTTCGAATATAGGTCTATCTTTTCTTTTTCCTATCATTAGAAGCAATATAATAGTGTGCTTGTAAAATATCATGAACCTCGGGGTGTAACTACTTGTCGGAATCAATATGCTTTTTCTACAAGACCCAGATAACGGGGACCGCAATAACAATCCCGTGCTCTGATTTTATATAGTGCTACATGAAGTATTTGGTAACTCTATATAGCTGCTAATTTAATGGCGCCGTCCGAACATGACAGGCTCGCGACATATGAGTCAAGCGTTCACTTGGTTACCTTGCTCCGATCAGTAATTTTCGTTCTGCTGTTCCTAAACCTCACTGTACAGATCGCTGTCAAATAATCTTGCCGTGTTGGCTATTTAGTTCTAACATGTTCAGTGGTCAGCGCACGCACATCGTTCGAAGCTTTTGCGAAAGAAAATACGGGCTTGATGGGAGACTAGATAATGAAGTTACTGGAAACCGTTTATCATGAAGATTCGCACCTGTAACCCTGCCTGTTTTACGCTTGGTTTGACATTATTTTTGAAGTCCTGATCAATTTACAAGTAAATGAATGAAATCCATTTGTATGCATACATGTGGAATTGAGGATTTGTACATTCTTTTTTGTCGGCACATATTTGACTGCGTGCACGTCTGTCTGCAAAAAAACATTTTGCATGTTATTATTTAATTTACAGCGTCCTAATCATTGTTGGGTGTGCGTTGTGGTGCAGTGGATATCGGCTCGGAATGAGAAATCGAGGAGCTGAGTTCGAATTCCAGTTGAATCCCTTACATTCACTTACGCGTAAATACCCTTGGGTAAGGTATTAATTCGTCTCTTTGTTCTAGTTATGGATTAAATAACAGGACATATTGGGTTCTATAGCTTTGGCTGGCAACCAGTCAACCGCAGAAAGTAATGGAAAACTACTGCGGAAAAATCTTCTGTCCAGTCAGCCATGTCTCTTTCGGGACATGTTCAGCCAATCGTGTATCACGTATGGTACTTCACTGACTGATTTTCTACAGACATTCACATATGTACAGGCACAAAAGCACACACACACACACACACACACACACGCACATATATATATATATATATATATATATATTCTAAACATATACTGTTAAATATAAGAGACAATGAATGTCTATTATGTCTAATCATGAGCCGTTCTAAACGTCGTATTTTGGCTTTGATTTCAGTTGAAAATAAAGACAAAAATTCTCCAACATTTGGATAATTTTTTATTAATTTGGTTCTAAGCTTTCGGCTCACATGAGCCATCTTCAGAGAGGGTATTAAGACGGTAACACAATAACATCCACCATCACCGGCGATTTTATTTTGTGTTGACACAAAACTCCGCTAAGCAACGGCAATAGTTACCAAAAATAACAAACGCAGTTCGCAAATTTGCAATGCGGTTCTATGACGTCAACACAAAATAAAATCCTCGGTGCTGGTAAATATTATTTTATTACCGTCTTAATAACCTCTTTGAAGATGGCTCATGTGAGCCGGAAGCTTAGAACCAAATTAATAAAAAATTATCCAAATGTTGGATAATTTTGTCTTTATTTTCAACTGAAATTAAAGTCAAAATACGACGTTTAAAACGGCTCATGATTAAACATGATAGACATTCATTGTCTCTTATATTTAACAGTATATGTTTAGAAAATTATTTGCTGCCTCGATACACTATATATATATATATATATATGTGTGTGTGTGTGTGTGTGTGTGTGTGTGTGTGTGTGTGTTTAAGCATGGCAGAATTGAATAGACACTAAGATAAATTTTATTTCTGATTTTTTTTAATAATCAAGAAAAATTAACATAAATTATTTGATTAAAATTGCAGATAACAATACCGGAAGATGCCACGGACCAAAGGAGCATCTGACCTGTCCGAATTTCAGCGAGGACGTATCGTGGGCCAGCATGAAGGTGGTCTTAGTCAAAGAAAAATATCTGAAGATCTTTCAATACCCCTTTCTACTTTAAAAAGAATGATCATACAATTCACCAGAGAGGGAAAAAAGTGCACAAAACCTCATCCAGGCCGGCCTGGGCCCTCTGAAAGAACCATGCGTCTTGTCCAAAAAAATGTTGAACAGGATCCACGTTGCAAGGCCTCTGACATAGCAACACACGTTGATGTCAGTCCCAGAATACTGTCAGGTATCTTCACACGGACCTATGTTGTGGTGCAGTGGATATCGACTCGGGACAACAAACCGGGAAACAAGGTTCGAATTCCAGTTGAATTCTTTGCATTCACTTACGCACAAATACCCTTGGGAAAGGTATTAATCCGTCTCTTCCCTCCAGTTATGGGTTAAATAATAGGACAGACTGGGTTCTATAGCCTTGACTGGCAACCAGTCAACCGCAGAAAGCAATGGCAATCTACTGCGGGATAATCTTCTGCCCAGTCAGTCTTGTCTCTTTCGAGACATGATCGCCCAAGCGTGTATCACGTATGGCACTTAACTGACTGACTGAATATAATAGTTGGAATAATGTTTAAGGCTTCTACTGGTCATAAAGTGGGGGATCAGTTTATTACTTCATAACAATAGGAAACCGATCCTCCACTAATTACTACATAATAATATAATACATTTCTTTCCCCTCTAGCTATGAGTCAAATAACAGGACAGATTGTGTTCTATAGCCTTGGTCGGCAACCAGTCTACCGCAGGAAGCAATGGCAACCTACTGCGGGATAATCTTCTGCCCAGTCAGTCATGTCTCTTTCGAGACATGATCGCCCAAGCGTGTATCATGTATGGCGCTTGACTGACCTTCACAATTTGGGTTACTATGGCAGAGATGCGAGAAGGAAACCACTTCCCCGTCCAGCCAATATCAAACGCAGAAAGGATTGGGCTCATGAGATGGTGGAGATACCTGTGATCTTTTAAACCACTGTCCTTTTCTCTGATGAGTCAAGATTCGCTTTATTTTCCAACAGTGGAAGAATATGGATACGGAGACTTTGTAGTCAAGAGTTTGATTTAAAAAGACTGCAGCCAACGGTGAAATATGGGGGCCTTTCAGTAATGGTATGAGGTGCAATTTGGAGTGATGGTCACTCAGAGTTTGTAGAGTGTGAAGAAAACATCAATTCAGCCAAATATGTTTCTATATCAAAGAAAGGGCTCCTTCCAATATACTCAAGTAGTAGAATGAGCTAACTTAACTCCCTATTTATGGAAAACGGAGCTCCGTGTCACACTGCTCAAGTAAAGCAGCATTGGTTGAGACAAAATGGGATCAATAAATTTCCATGGCTAAGTCAGTCCCAGGATATTAACCATATTGAACACCTTTAGGGCATAATATAAAACTCCGAAAAAATAGGAAGCCATCTTCTAAGCCCGAACTTTTTATTGCGTGAAACATGGCAAGAAATCCCTCAATATAATGTTCGTGAATTCATCGCTAGCATGCCTAGAAAGTCCCTTGCATTAAAAAAAAAAAGCAAAGGGGATGCCAAACAAGTATTAGCTATTAGATTTATGACCATTTATAATTATTTCATTTGTATAAAATACTTGTTTAATTAAATAAACGGTTTCTGTGAGCATCTATTCAATTCTGTCATGTATATATATATATATATATATATATATATATATATATATATATATATATATATATATGAAAAATGATGTCAACACTGAGCGGTGGTACACTGTTTCATGCGTGAACGTGATCATCTGACCATGTGTGTTGTCTTTTGACTCTGTATTTCAGTGTGGATTGTTTCTGTTTTGGTCGGGTCACACTCGTTGTTTCATCTGAAGGTGGGTGTTGGAAACGCTGTTTATTCGGTCCAGGCGGCTATCTCTTTGAAAACAAAGAGAGTGTTTGGTTGGACTTGCTTTGCTTGGTCTCTAGTATCTTCAGGTGAGATAAACTTTAGCAAAATTTCCCTTCTCTTTCAATCATATCACCCATGATATATGTATATAGTTTGTCATAATAATCCCATTACAATTCAGACGAGTGGGGAATGAAACCGGTCAACTGGCATTTTTTGTTTTAACATTTGGCATACCTGATTTTAATAATATTAATGTTTTTATCGCCATATAAAAAATTTGTACCACAATATATATATATATATATATATATATATATATATATATATATATATATATATATATATATTCAAATACTTTAATCCAAGCGGAAAAAGCAGGAAGATAAATTCCAAAAAAACGATCCTAAATATATTAAAATTTTTTAATATTAAAAACTGATACCGGAAGAGAGCTCCATGTAATAAAATATTACAGAGCAAATATAAATTAAATAGGATTTATTCAAAGATGTTGTATGTACATTTCGACATGAAATCCCCACAGGATCACCACAGCATCACCTCAGCAACGAAAAAAATCCTTTCTGAAACTGGAGAAAAAAATCAGTCTAATTTTCCTTTTTAATTCATAGATAGATTTGCAAAAAAATTTTAAAACCCCAGAATCATCAAAAACTAAAAACACTAGAAAATGTAGCAAAAGGAAGATAATGTGGTTTAACCCTCCTTATTGTAAACTAACTAATATCAATATTGGTAAGTATTTTCTCAGATTAATCGATAAACATTTTAATAATAATACTCCCTTAAATAAAATTTTTAATAAATTCACCCTAAAAATCAGTTACTCTTACACCTCAAATATAGATGATATTATTAATTCCCATAATAGGCATATTTTAATGAACTTAAATAATACCGACGTCAAATCTGGAATTGTTGATAGATCCAATTGTAATTCTGTGGATACCTGCCCGGTGCAGGGCAAATGTAAACCCACCCAAGTAATTTATGAAGCCCGTATTTCTCCATCTAACAACAAAGACAATTACCGGACTTATATTGGTATGTCCGCGGGTCCTTTCAAACAGAGACTTTACAACCACAGGTACTCGTTTTTGAACCCTAACCAAAAATTCCAGACGGCACTATCACGTAGATTCTGGAAAATGAAGGAGGAAGGGCAGGACCCTGTAATTAGCTGGAAACTAATAGGCTCAGCCTGTACCCCTAAAAATTTTCGTGATAGGTGCCGTCTATGTCTATTGGAGAAGATTCTGATTTTGAAGTATCCTCATCAGGACTTACTTTTGAATTTTAGAAAGGAATTCATCAATAAGTGCCGTCATAGGTCGGATTTTAAATTTTTAATTTTTAATTTTAATTTTTAATTTTTAATTTTTCTTCTTTTTTCTTTTTATATTTCTTATGTATATGTGTATGTTTGTGTGTGTGTATGTGCATTTTTGTATATATGTGTGTATATATGTATATATGTTTATATTTATATGTATGTGTGTATGTGTACATATGTATTTATGTGTATAAAATATTTTTTAACTATTTAAACGCTCTACTTATATTTCCCTTCATAATATTCATTAAATTTTTTTATAAATGTTTTTATAAATTTTTATATGTATGTGTGTATGTGTGCATATGTATAATGTATATAGATGTGTGTGTATGTGTGTATATGTATACATATATATGTGTGTGTACATAAATATATATTGTGTATATATATATGTATATATGTGTGTGTATGCGCATGTATGTGTATATACGTATATATGTGTGTGTATGTAATTGAATGTATGTGTGTGTGTATATGTATGTATATATGTATTTATAATTGAAGAAATGTGTGTGCGTATGTATGTATGTACACATATATGTATGTATAATTGTAAATGAAAATTTTTTCTGTTCATTTATACCTAGCGGTATCTTTATTTATTTTAAATTAAATGTCCTAATTTTTTTTTAAATTTATTTTAAATCCTATATCTTTTTTTTTCCCCCATTAAAAATAAATATAACTTTTTAAGTACAAGGCCTTTTTCTAATACTTCAACGTTTTTGGGAAGTTAGGTTTTTGAAAATGTCGAGCGTCTGTAATATATAATTATTTTTTCTTTTCTTTTTTCCCTCCCTTCCTTTATCTCTCTTACCTCCCACCTTTTTTCCGTTTTGCTTAACCTTATATCAATTCAACACGCCGTCTGTTCTATTTATGTTACAATTCTCTTTCCTTTTTTGCGAACCCAGACGATGCCAATTTTTCTTTTCTTATTTATTTTATTTTATTTTATCTTTTTCTTTTTCTTTTTCTTTTTTAATTTTTTTAATTTTTTTATTTTTTTTTTTTTTGCAAATCTATCTATGAGTTAAAAAGGAAAATTAGACTAATTTTTTCTCCAGTTTCAGAAAGGATTTTTTTCGTTGCTGAGGTGATGCTGTGGTGATCCTGTGGGGATTTCATGTCGAAATGTACATACAACATCTTTGAATAAATCCTATTTAATTTATATATATATATATATATACGCTCTCACACCCTGATTGAGCACTTTGGAAGAATGGTAGACTTTGAAAAAACAGTAGCTATTCTAACATGTACGCATCGAACATTCAGTAATGAATTAAAATATTCTAACTACTAGCGTGTTTTTACATGGTATATCACACGCTAAAAATATGCCTTGTTCTACCGAAACGTCCATAGCCCAAAGGTAGAAATCGCCAACTGACACCAATTCGGTCGGGTTTCAATCCTGGGTAAAAAGCAATCGGATGTCTAACCGTACTGATTAGCTGTGATACAACGAAACAGATCTGTCTGCGGATGACTCTCTCTCACTCTCTCTCTCTCTCTCTCTCTCTCTATATATATATATATATATATATATATGCATCGTGGTGCAGTGGATATTGGCTCGGAACGAAAAATCGGGAAGCCGAGTTCGAATTCCAGTCGAATTCCTTGCATTCACTTACGCGCAAATATCCTTGGGAAAGGTATTAATCCGTCTCTTCCCTCCAATTATGTTTTAAATAACAGGAAAGATTGGGTTCTATAGCCTTGGTCGGCAACCAGTCTACCCCAGAAAGCAATGACAACCTACTGCAGGATAATCTTCTGCCCAGTCAGTCATGTCTCTTTCGAGATATGATCGCCCAAGCGTGTATCACGTATGGCACATAACTGACTGATATATATATATATATATATATATATATATATATATATATATATATATATATACTTGCCTCTGTGTGTGCGTCTATTGTTTGATACTGAGGGTTATATAGTAACTATTATATTTGAAATTATTCTACAGGCTATTGAGTAGACATAATTCTGGACCTGAATCCAATTATTTGTAGCTATTTTATAGAGTCGTTTTTTAACTTTGTACTTAATATCTATTATTGATTACTTAATTAAACGTTCTCAATTATTATTTATTACTTCTACTTGCGTTGCCATGTGCATTCATATTTTGTAAATTTATTTATTATTTACTCAGTTTGTTTATTTAGTTTTTTTTTTTTTCGGGTGCTGGTTATCGTATTTGTTTAGTTAGACGTATTGATTTTGTCTAAAATATGTTATATCACCTGTGTTGTGTCTAGTTACCTCCACTCATTTTCGATAACTAACTTTTAAATTGAATTTAAAACAAAAAAAAATTTTCTTGAAACTTTTATTTTAGTTTTAATTAAAAGCTAAATGATTCAATTTACTATTTCCAGTAACCAAAATACTCTGGTATATTTTAAACAGACATTATATCGATTGGAATATAAAAGTTTGAGATTTATCATCAATTTTTTTTAATTTGCCGCCATTTTTGAGCGATCGACACATTTTTGTAAACAAAAGTTAATTCTCCGTTTTAAAAATCTTGCACAAATAAAATATACATCTGTGACACATTTCTTAGGAAAATTAGCAAATTTTATTTTAAATTAATCTGATTTACAAAAGTATTACTTTTTATAGCCTGAAATTTAGAATAAAACTATTTCTTAATCACAAACTTGAACTTTTTGACCTCTACGCGTCGTAAATCAAGATCGTGCTGACAGGTTCTTGATTATATATATATATATATATATATATATATATATATATATATATATATAATGATTTGTTTGAACATTATTTTGATCGATACTCGTATTTAGGTAGATATTCTGTTTATAAACAAACAGTATTATATATTTATTTCTACCGACCTGATTATTTACGAAAAAGTTTCGTTACGAAAATGTGTGTTCTTCGGCAAGATTCGGACCTGCGACCCGTATTCACATAGGGGAAGCCACCAATTGACCGGTCGCGTCTTATACCTATCCACTACGAATGACCAACAGTCTAAACGAAGTCAAATCAAGCCTATATAACACAATTTTTGATTCATCGTAATAACCATATCTGCTCTGAAATGTATCGTATCAACAAATGTAAACATGTTATGGAAATTAACGAAGATTAGCGAAACTGGTTATAAACAACCGACAACTTGAAATGATTTGTCTAAACATTATTTTCGATCGATACTCGTATTTAAGTAGGTATTCTGTTTATAATCAAACAGTATTATATAATTATTTCTACCGGCCTGATTATTTACGATAAATTTTTCTAACGAAAATGTTGTCATTCGGCAGGATTCGAACCTGCGAACCCTATCTACATAGGGGAAGCCACCAATTGATCTGGCGCGTCTTAGACCTTTCGAACACAAATGACCATCAATCTAAACGAAGTTAAATCAAGTTAAATACGAGTATCGATCAAAAATAATATCCAAACAAAGCATTTCAAATTGTCGGTTGTTTATAACCAGTTTCGTTAATCTTCGTTAATTTCCGTAATATATATATATTCAAAAAAAGCTACCACGACACTTAGCGTGAAGAAATGATATTCAAATGATTTCATAATTTCACTGATTATCTTTTTCGCATAAGTAACGTAGAATTTTTATTCAATAAACGACTGTCGCATCTAAGGAAGAATTCTCATTTTTAAACCATTAAAAATAATATATATATATATATATATATATATATATATATATATATATATATCGAAAGAAAAATAGCATGACCCACAGCGGAAAAAAATGACAGAAATTCGTCAGTAATTTTTTCAATTGTAATGCATATGTTTCTTCAATGGTTAATCAAGAAATTTTATCCATAAAATTAACTCTATTGTCGCAGCTATGGAAAAATTGAATTCCGTCTCCCATACTTTATCTTTGCAAGAATCAGATCCAACTAAAAATGGAGGATTTTTGTCATATCCGTGCTGGAGATGTTTAATCCTCACTTACCAGGCTTGTGTTCAAAATCATTTACATGGCTAAGAAATCAAAATTTTCTAGATCCAACAGTTAAGACCTTTCCAGCTAAGCTTTTCGTTACTGTTCCGACGAATTACATACCTTAGCTCAACCATTTAAGATGATTACAGCTAAATCTCTAGCTACCCTATCGCTATTTCCATGGCAAATGTTCAGACGAGCTACATTTCTTAGTCCCATAAATTCAGACCGTTACACCTAAGCCTCTCGCTACTCTATCGCTATTTTGATGGAAAATTCTTAGACGAACTACATTCCTTAGTTCCACCAGTTCAGACCTTTACATCTGAACCTCTCACTACTCTATCGCTATTTCCATGGCAAATATTCAGACGAGCTACATTCCTTAGTTCCACCAGTTCAGACATTTACATCTAAGCCTCTCGCTACCCTATCGCTATTTCCATGGCAAATGTTCGGACGAGCTACATTCCTTAGTTCCACCAGTTCAGACCTTTACATCTAAGCCCCTCGCTACTATATCATAAAATTAATTTATCATTAAATTTTCAGACGGCTGAAACCTCCAGGAATTGAAATGCAATGTCAATACCCATCTTTTATCCACTAGACTCCAGTTCTTTCTACATCACCCTGTATATCTTTTCCATAGCAAATGTTCAGAGGATCTACATTCCTTAGTTCCACCAGTTCAGACCTTTACACCTAAGCCTATCGCTACTCTGTGGCTATATCCATGGCAAATGTTCGGACGAGGCTTGAATGTAAAGGTCTGAACTGGTAGAACTAAGGAATGTAGCTAATGTTAACATTTGCCATGGAAATAGCGATAGAGTAGCGAGAGGCTTAGCTGTGAAGGTCTGAACTGGTGAAACTAAGGAATGTTGGGGAGGGTTATAACCGCAAAAGTACTCAAGTGACACGGTACATATAAGAAGACTAAGTTTATGTAAATGGATGGGAAACCAAGATTTGGAAAAAATGAGCCAAAGAGGAATGTTTAAAAGAGCTACAACGGAAAGGATGTTGTGGAGAGTCATAATCGCAAACGTCCTAGAAAATAGAAAAAAATTAAGTTTATGTAAATGGATAGTAGAGTAGAATTTAGGGGTGATGAGCCAAAGATGAATTTTAAACAAGACTACAACTAGCAGGATGTTGGGGAGAGTCATAATCGAAAAGTCTTGAAGAGACATGGCACATAGAAGAAACGAATTCTCTCCTCACTAGGTGCTCCGTATTTGAAGCCTTGCGACACAACTATGTTACAATTAGTAAACTAGTGTGACCTTCTTGAAGTTCAAATCCTTGCTTTATTTGGAGTCATGAAACAACTATGGACATCTGCCCCCACCCATAAGCATGAACCAAACGAATCTCCCTGAAAGCAACATACTGCGCCTCCTCGGCCTTAACCTATCTTCCGACCTCAAGTGGAATCACTACATTGAGTCAATGGGCAAATCCACTGCTAGGAAGGTTGGGTTACTGTGTCGGGCCAGGAAGTTTTTTTTCCGCCAGTATCCATCTTGCACATATATAAATCAACCATCCGTCCATGCATAAAATACTGCTGTCATATATGGTCAGGCGCCCCTGCTGTTCATTCTCAGTGTTCTCGACAGGCTCCAAAGGAGAATCTGTAACGTTATAGGTCCCGACTTGACAGCTCGACTCCATCCACATTCTCACCGGCGGCTTCCTCTGTCTTTCTACAAATATTTTTATGGCTTCTGCTCCGACGAACTTAAGTCACTGGTGCCCCCAGTCCGGCAAGAAGGTCCCACCCATTTACAGTTAAATCAACCAAATACAGCCGAAAATTCTACTCCAACAGCTTCTTTTCTCGCACTTTCCGCCTGTGGAATTCCCTTCCATATACTTGCTTTTCTGACGGCTGAAACCTCCAGAAATTTAAATGCAATGTCAATTCCCATCTTTTATCCACCTGAACTCCAGTTCTTTCTACAACACCCTGTATATCTTTTCCTTTCTCTCTACCTTCGCAACTGTCTTCACACCTGTGTTCCCATCTTTCTTTTGCCCTTTCTCTGACACCACCTGTTACTGGACCGTCTTTCTTTTCACTCTCCTCCTGACTAAACTTTTTACTCTTATGTAGCCCCCTCCGCATCAGTGGCGGTACCGCCTTGCTTGAGGATGAAACGATTAAATAAAAATTTAGGTTGGCTGGCAAATACTGGCTGGAAGTTTCGTTGCTTTTCTAGGCTTTAATGGAATCCGATCGGTCTTCAGAATTACGTTGCTTATGTGACTCGACCCGAAACTCCTTGTCTCTCAGGTTTTCTCCCGATCGAATAAAACTGTTAATTTATAAAACAGGGTGTCAAAAATAACTGGTTTTTCCATTGACACTGGCAATTTAACCAGCGTCACTCATCGGCAATCCTCGTCTGTATTTACCTGTTTAATCATTCAAGGAAGTAATGTCTCGAAAACACGGGTTACAGGGTGTAGAAGAATTATAAGACAGAAAACGTTCTGAAGACGTTAGAACAATAGAAGACTATTGAGTAGTAATTAATTAGGGATCAGTTAATTACTCTATAAGAATAGAAAACCGATCCCCCACTTTTTTCCCAGTAGAAGCTTTACTTATATTCCAAACTATTATCTTCATTCATTCAGTCATGTGTCATACGTAATACACGACTGGGCGATCATGTCTTGAAAGAAACATGACTGACTGGGCAGAAGATTTTCTATCCTGCTCTTTAAACTATAGCTGAAGGAAGAAGAGACGGATTCTATTATTAAGTAATAATTAGTGGGGGATCAGTTTATTACTTAATAACAATAGAAAACCGATCCCCCACTTTTTCCTAGTAGAAGCTTTACTTATATTCCAAACTATTATCTTCATTCATTCAGTCATGTGTCATACGTAATACACGACTGGGCGATCATGTCTTGAAAGAAACATGACTGACTGGGCAGAAGATTTTCTATCCTGCTCTTTAAACTATAGCTGAAGGAAGAAGAGACGGATTCTATTATTAAGTAATAATTAGTGGGGGATCAGTTTATTACTTAATAACAATAGAAAACCGACCCCCCACTTTTTTTACCAGTAGAATCTTTACTTATATTCCAAACTATTATCTTCATTCATTCAGTCATGTGTCATACGTAATACACGACTGGGCGATCATGTCTTGAAAGAGACATGACTGACTGGGCAGAAGATTTTCTATCCTGCTCTTTAAACTATAGCTGAAGGAAGAAGAGACGGATTCTATTATTAAGTAATAATTAGTGGGGGATCAGTTTATTACTTAATAACAATAGAAAACCGATCTCCCACTTTTTTCCCAGTAGAAGCTTTACTTATATTCCAAACTATTATCTTCATTCATTCAGTCATGTGTCATACGTAATACACGACTGGGCGATCATGTCTTGAAAGAGACATGACTGACTGGGCAGAAGATTTTCTATCCTGCTCTTTAAACTATAACTGAAGGAAGAAGAGACGGATTGTATTAATTAGTAGTAATTAGTGGGGGATCAGTTTATTACTTAATAACAATAGAAAACCTATCCCCCACTTTTTCCCAGTATAAGCTTTACTTATATTCCAAACTATTATCTTCATTCATTCAGTCATGTGTCATACGTAATACACGACTGGGCGATCATGTCTTGAAAGAGACATGACTGACTGGGCAGAAGATTTTCTATCCTGCTCTTTAAACTATAACTGAAGGAAGAAGAGACGGATTGTATTAATTAGTAGTAATTAGTGGGGGATCAGTTTATTACTTTATAAGAATAGAAAACTGATTTCCCACTTTATGCCCAGTAAAAGCTTTACTTATGTTCATTCATTCAGTCAAAGGCCATATGTGATACACGCTTTGGCGATCATGTCTCTTTCGAGACATGAATGACTGGGCTGCGGGTTTTTCTATTTTGCTATTTAAACGATAGCTGAAGGGAGAAGAAACGGATTGTATTAATAAGTAGTAATTAGTGGGGGATCAGTTTATTACTTAATAACAATATAAAATCGATCCTCCACTTTAGGCCCAGTAGAAGCTTTACTTATCTATTAAACTATTATCTTAATTCAGTCAGTTAAGCGCCATCCGCAATACACGCTTGGTTGATCATGTCTCAAAAGAGACATGACAAACTGGGCAGAATATTTTTCCCCGTAGTAGGTTGCCATTACTTTCTGCGGTAGACTGGTTGCCAACCAAGCCTATAGAATCTAATCTGTCCTGTTATTTAACCCATAGATGGTGAGAGAAGCGATGGACTAATACATTTCCCAACAGTATTGTGCGTAAGTGAATGCAACAAATTCAACTGAAATTCAACTTTTTTAAAAGAGCTGCGACTAACCGGATGCTGCAGAGAGCTGTAATCGAAAGTCTTGAAAGATCTCGGTACGTAGAAGAAGAAGAGTAAGTTTATGTAAATGGATGGCAGAACAGTATGTGGGAAAGGCATGAATCCGTCTCTTCCCTCCAGTTATGGGTTAAGTAATAAAATAGATCGGGTTCTATAGCCTTGGTTGGCAACCAGTCTACCGCAGAAAACAATGGCAACCTACTGCAGCATAATCTTCTGCCCAGTCAGTCATATCTCTTTCGAGACATGATCTCCCAAGCGTGTATCACGTATGGCACTTGACTGACTGTCTGACTAGACTAACGTCTCATCAGTTTAAAGTTGAGCCAGATAGACGTAGCCGTATCTTCTTTACTAACACTTTCTTTCTCGTGATTCTCACTTGTGGAACTCCCATCGGGCTCCATGGTTTCTAATATACTTTAATCTGCAAAATTATGCCATGTTAATAGCTATCTGTGGTTCTCCTGATTAAATTTCCTCAGTTCTTGCCTCCCAGATATTGTTTCTGTTTCTAACTCTTGTACACCCGTGTCTCAAAGGTTTTATTGCCTTGCTTGGGTACAGTCAGTTAGTTGAGTGCCATACGTGATACACGCATTGGGCGATCATGTATCGACAGAGACATGACTGACTGGGCAGAAAATTATCCCGCAGTAGGTTGCCATTGCTTTCTGCGGTAGACTGGTTGCCGACCAAGGCTATAGAACCCAGTCTGTCCTGTTATTTAACCCATAACTGGAAGGAAGAATCGGATTAATACCTTTCCCAAGGGAATTTGCGCGTAAGTGAATGCAATGAATTCAGCTGGAATTCGAACTCGGCTCCCCGATTTCTCGTTCCGAGCCGATATCCAATGCACCACAACACACATACCCAACTCGATTGAAAAAAATGTGTTTCTTTTCATCGATCTTCTTTTTTTGGGGGGGGGGGGGTCATTCAGATCCAATGCTTCATTTTGAACATGTTTTGAAACTTGTAGAAACAAATATTTTAAACTGGGGACTTCTATTTTTTTTTTTCATCATTTCACCCCAAGCAAGGCATTTCACTGCCACTGTTGCGCAGGGGGTTACATGAGGAAAGTGATGAGAAAGAGTGGTTAGGGAGTTACATAGGGGAAAGTGATGAGAAAGATTGGTTAGGGGGTTTACATAGGGGAGAGTGATGTGAAAGAGTGGTTAGGGGGTTTACATAGGGGAAAGTGATGAGAAAGAGTGGTTAGGGGGTTACATAGGGGAAAGTGATGTGAAAGAGTGGTTAGGGGGTTTACATAGGGGAAAGTGATGAGAAAGAGTGGTTAGGGAGTTACATAGGGGAAAGTGATGAGAAAGGGTGGCTAGGGGGTTTACATAGTGGAGAGTGATGTGAAAGAGTGGTTAGGGGGTTTACATAGGGGAAAGTGATGAGAAAGAGTGGTTAGGGGGTTACATAGGGGAAAGTGATGAGAAAGGGTGGCTAGGGGGTTTACATAGGGGAGAGTGATGTGAAAGAGTGGTTAGGGGGTTTACATAGGGGAAAGTGATGAGAAAGAGTGGTTATGGAGTTACATAGGGGAAAGTGATGAGAAAGAGTGGTTAGGGGGTAACATAGGGGCAAATGATGAGAAAGAGTGGTTAGGGGGTTTACATAGGGGAGAGTGATGTGAAAGAGTGGTTAGGGGGTTTACATAGGGGAGAGTGATGTGAAAGAGTGGTTAGGGGGTTTACATAGGGGAAAGTGATGAGAAAGAGTGGTTAGGGGGTTACATAGGGGAAAGTGATGAGAAAGATTGGTTAGGGGGTTTACATAGGGGAGAGTGATGTGAAAGAGTGGTTAGGGGGTTTACATAGGGGAGAGTGATGTGAAAGAGTGGTTAGGGGGTTTACATAGGGGAAAGTGATGAGAAAGAGTGGTTAGGGGGTTACATAGGGGAGAGTGATGAGAAAGAGTGGTTAGGGTGTTTACATAGGGGAGAGTGATGTGAAAGAGTGGTTAGGGGGTTACATAGGGGAAAGTGATGAGAAAGAGTGGTTAGGGAGTTACATAGGGGAAAGTGATGAGAAAGAGTGGTTAGGGGGTTTACATAGGGGAGAGTGATGTGAAAGAGTGGTTAGGGGGTTTACATAGGGGAGAGTGATGTGAAAGAGTGGTTAGGGGGTTTACATAGGGGAAAGTGATGAGAAAGAGTGGTTAGGGGGTTACATAGGGGAAAGTGATGAGAAAGAGTGGCTAGGGGGTTTACATCGGGGAGAGTGATGTGAAAGAGTGGTTAGGGGGTTTACATAGGGGAGAGTGATGTGAAAGAGTGGTTAGGGGGTTTACATAGGGGAAAGTGATGAGAAAGAGTGGCTAGGGGGTTTACATCGGGGAGAGTGATGTGAAAGAGTGGTTAGGGGGTTTACATAGGGGAGAGTGATGTGAAAGAGTGGTTAGGGGGTTTACATAGGGGAAAGTGATGAGAAAGAGTGGCTAGGGGGTTTACATAGGGGAGAGTGATGTGAAAGAGTGGTTAGGGATTTACATAGGGGGAAAGTGATAGAAAGAGTGGTTAGGGAGTTACATAGGGGAAAGTGATGAGAAAGATTGGTTAGGGGGTTTACATAGGGGAGAGTGATGTGAAAGGGTGGTTAGGGGGTTACATAGGGGAAAGTGACGAGAAAGAGTGGTTAGGGGGTGACATAGGGGAAAGTGACGAGAAAGAATAGTTAGGGGTTTACATAGGGGAAAGTGATGAGAAAGAGTGGTTAGGGGGTTACATAGGGGAAAGCGACGAGAAAGAGTGGTTAGATATGGGAAATGTTAGAGGGAGGGTGATAGACGGGTAAGGATACCGAGGATGAGGGTTGGGTAGATTGGAAGAATGTTTGAGAGAATGGGTGCGAGTTAGTGTGTTAAGATGTGTCTATTGACTTTACATTTAAACTCCTTTCTATAAGATTCTACAGTGTGACTTACAGTTTTGAAATGTGATATTCTGCATGTAGCTGCATGCAATAGTTCAGACAATTTATCGTTTTCGTGTTGTTTTGGGGTTTCTTCCACTGTTACTTGTAGAATTTTCGGTGTTTTTTTTTATTTTTTTCCCCGAAGGCCTTTACCCATTCAAATTTTTCCAAAACATCCTTATTTCCGTGCAAATGTAAATGCTGAACTCAAATCGATAATTGTTTATTGAAGAAACCTACCTTGATGTTAACGACCAGAAAAAAAAATCGAACTATATCTCACCCCTTACCACCGTTCTCATATCTATCTGATTAAGTGCAGAATGACTTTAAGCGTAGGATGCTTATTTCGGCCGATTCACTTCCTTTGTGCAATTAATAAGCGATGTTTTTTTTGTTTCGTAACTCAATTTCCGCTGAAAGTTGCGTGTATTTGCGTTTGTTTTTTGGGGTTTTTTTCACTTTTTTTGCGTGGAGGGGCTGTTGCCTGTGTTTGCGTGGAGGGGTTGTTGCCTGTCTTTGCGTGGAGGGGCTGTTGCCTGTGTTTGCGTGGAGGGGTTGTTGCCTGTCTTTGCGTGGAGGGGCTGTTGCCTGTGTTTGCGTGTTTATTTTCTCCTTTTTTAGGCTTTAGAATATTTTTTTAAGAAAGTTAACTTTCAAATAGAAATTTAGGGTTGGGGTTAGGGTTATTGTGTGTTTTTTTTTCCTTTTTTTTTTTTCTTGGTAATGAATTTAAGAAAGTTGCGTGTACTTAATTTGAGAAGAAAGTTAACTTTCAAATTTTTTTTTTTTTAATCATATCACCACGAGCAAGGCGGTAACGCCACTGATGTGTAGGGGGCTACGTAAGAGTGAAAAGATTGGAAAAGAGAAAACCGGAAACCACATCCTAAACAGGAAACAAGGGATGAGCCTCTTCACCTGTTCAACAGACGTGGGTGGAGTGTGAACCGGGCGATAGTTTAGTATATCTACTCCAATTATATGCTTGGCTGGTTTGGGATATTTTTTGCCTAGATATGCGCCGATTCCTTAAACCAACGTAGTTTCCAATCGTGTTCTCTATCAGTTATATAATAAACTCCATCAATTATGATATATAATATAATATCTAAAATAATACAATATACTATAAAATAATGTATAATATAGTGTAATATAACATATATTATGATCTATAATAAATCTAAACATATTTATGAATGGAACTGTGTGTGTGTGTGTGTGTGTGTGTGTGTCCGTTACCTATAGAATCCGAAACGGCTGAACCGATTTTCTTGAAAATTTACACAGTTGTACTATAAGCGACTGCGAGTGTTCTTAGCTAAGTTTTGTGTCGAGGTACCCCCGATAAATATCGAAAGTCGATAATCGAAAAAATCGGGTCATAGAAGGAGTGGTCCGATTTTAATCAAATTTGATACACTCATAGACAAAGACATAAGAAACGATATTCAGAAGTTTCAAGGTTGCAGTTCTTACAATAGTGCAGAAAATTTGATATCGATAGCAGGAAATCAAAATTTGACGTATATCCATTCATTTTTCTTTCAGTCTACGGTTTCACTTTAACTGAAAACAACTATTGCTTTTTAGTCTTTCGTGTCAACGTCCAAAGAGTCTGAGCTCCCGGACCATGGATTCGCTTTAAATATTTCATTACACCCGAGCAACGCTGGTCTATACTGCTAGTATAATATATATGATACAATATAATATGTAATAAAATATATAAGTCAATTTAAAATCATATATAATGTAATATAGTATTACATATACTATATATACGACATGTGGTATAATATAATATTTAATCAATAATAAAATATGAAAAAATATATTACATAATATAAAATAACATATACTATTTGATATAATACAACATATATAATCAAGAATATTATACAGCCCTAAGTGTATGAAATATAATATATGATACTACATAATATAATGTAAATTAATTTAAAATATAAGATAGGAAAATATATTAAAATATAAAATATATAATATGCAATATACAATATATTCTGATATGTAATATATAAAAATATATAATATAATATATGATAAAATATATAGTATACTATATAATATGTTAAATCATATGCTATATAATAGGATATAATATAATAGAAAATACAATATAATATATAATATATTTCATAATATGATAAATTATAAAATAATATTATATAAAATATTATATAATATATTACATAATACAGCCTAAAATAATAATAATATATAATATAACGTATAATATATAATAATTAACATGTTATAATATGGTATAAAATACAAAAGAATATAATTTATAAAATAATAAAATATAACACATAATATATTCAGTCAGTCAGTTAAGTGCCATACGTGAAACACTCTTAGGCGATCATGTCTCGAAAGAGACATGACTGACTGGGCAGAAGATTATCCCACAGTAGGTTGCCATTGCTTTCTGCGATAGACTGGTTGCCAGCCAAGGCTATAGAACCCTGTCCTGTTATTTATAGAATCTGTCGTGTTATAACTGGAAGGAAGAGACGGATTAATACCTTTCCCAAGGGTATTTGCGCGTAAGTGAATGCAATGAATTCAACTGGAATTTGAACTCGGCTCCCCGAGTCACCAACAAACTAAATGATTTTCTGCTTTCTTCTTGCTTTTAAGTTTACCAGTTAAATGGGCCAGCGTACACGACATTTGGGGGGGGGGGGGGCTAGTTTATCCATATCGTCAAAGATTACAAAATAGTTTAATAATTCTTCAATATATCAAAGCCGAATAATATATAATATAATATATAACATAATATATAACATATAACATATAATGATGTAATATAAAATGTAATCGATAATATAAAATAAAATGATATATAATATATATTATAAAAAATATAATATATAATATAATATACAATATAATATAATACAATACTATATAATATAATATAATATAATATAATACAATAACATAATATAATATAATATAATATAATATAATACAATACTATATATAATATAATATAATATAATATAATATAATATAATAACATAATATAATATAATATAATATAATATAATACAATACTATATATAATATAATATAATATAATATAATAACATAATATAATATAATATAATATAATATAATATAATACAATACTATATAATATAATATAATATAATACAATAACATAATATAATATAATATAATATAATATAAACAACAGGACCTATACCGGAGACACTTTATTGATGAAACAGTAAGAACGAAATTGAAATTTAAGTTAACTTTCATACGCGTAAATCAAGAAAAAAATAAGGGCTTAGGATTTTTTATCTCTAGAAGCAGTTATAGAATGTGTGTTCGGGTGCAGTGGATATCGTCTTGGAGAACCGAGTTCGAATTTCAGTTGATATTCGTTGCATTCCTTTACGCACAAATATCCTTGCTGGTGGAAGCCTATGAATTCGGTTTTAGAGGTTTTGACATGGTGTTCAAAATCGTTGACAGTATGTTTAGATGATTTAGGATAACTCTCTGGTTATTAATGCTGTCGGAAGTGACATTTAAATATGTGTAGTTAATATCCGCCAACGTTTTAGAAGGAATATTTTCTCCAAAAAGTGAGAATTACTCAGCACGTTCAAGTTACGATCAGTAGAAGTCAGTATACAAGTGAGTGAAGAAAAAGTTCCAACGACAATTTATTAATTGCACGCAATAATATTGAAAGATTTTTGCAAACTAAACGCCAAAAGGATCAGTCAGTTAAATGCGATACGTAATACACGACTGGGCGATCATGTCTCGAAAGAAACATGACTGACTGGACAGAAGATTTTCTAACCTGCTCTTTAAACTATAGCTGAAGGGAGAAGAGACGGATTGTAATAATAAATAGTAATTAGTGGGGGATCAGTTTATTACTTAATAACAATGTAAAGCTGATCCCCCACTTTTTGACCAGTAGAAGCTTTACTTATCTTTTCAACTATTATCTTCATTCAGTCAGTTAAGTGTCATACGTGATACACGCTCTGGGCGATCATGTCTCGAAAGAGACATGACTGACTGAGCAGAAGATTTTCTATCCTACTCTTTAAACTATAGCTGAAGGGAGAAGAGATGGATTGTAATGATAAGTAGAAATTAGTGGGGGATCAGTTCATTACTTAATAACAATAGAAAACTGATCCCCCTTTTTTGCCCAGTAAACGCTTTACTTATGTTGTCAACTATTATCTTCATTCAGTCAGTTAAGTGCCATACGTGATACACGCTTTGGACGATCACGTCTTAAAAGAAACGTTACTGACTGGGAAGAAGATTATCCCGCAGTAGTTTGCCATTGCTTTCTGCGGTAGACTGGTTGCCAGCCAAGACTATGGAACCCAATCTGCCCTGTTATTTAACCCATAACTGGAGGGAAGAGACGGATACCTTTCCCAAGTGTATTTGTGCGTAAGTGAATGCATGGAATTCAACTGGAATTCGAACACGGTTCCCCGTCACCCACCACGGGATCAAGGAAAAAATGGTTCATATGGATTTAAATAAAATATCATTGTACTTTACTTTTTAAATAAGCACAAAACTGGAGTCATTTATCGCTCAACAGTATTTGCTACATTTTCTGTGTCCACGCCCTAGTTTAGTCTTTTCAAATTATTCACTGATGGCTACGAATTGAAGCGACGTATAACATAGTTTCAAACCACAATATTCATAAGTCTTGCATGAAAGATTTTGTTTATTGCATTCCTGTGCAGTGATAACATAAAAACAGTAAACTATGACCTCATAAAAAAGAATAATTTTTCCTTTACAACAACGACCACAAAGTTTTAATTCACCTGTCACTAATTAAAGGCTGGTTGTTAAAAATAAAAAATATTGAGTCATTTATGCCCACAGATACATAGCTTAATGCAAATATATCAAATCTTAGATTGTAGAAAATTATTTGCAAGTCACCAAGAATCAAAATTATTTTGTTTTCTTCTTGAAAACAGAAAGTTTTTTTAAGTTTACCAGTATTAAAAGGGCTGAAAAAAATAGACATAAAGGCAGGTAAACAGACACACACAAACATCTTGTCTTGTATATATATATATATTATTGATTTTCTGCACTATTGTAAGAACTGCAACCTTGAAAATTCTGAATATCGTTTCTTATGTCTTTGTCTATGAGTGTATCAAATTTGATTAAATTCAGACTACGCCTTCTATAACCCAATATTTTCGATTATCGATTTTCGATATTTATCGAGGGTACCTCGACATAAAACTTAGCTAAAAACACTCGCAGACGTTTATAGTACAACTGTGTAAATTTTCAAGAAAATCGGTTCAGCCGTTTCGGAGTCTATAGGTAACGGACACACACACACACACACACACAAACACACAAACACACACACACACACACAAAGTGCCATTTATAAATAATTTTAGATGTGAGGATATGCATTTTGGTTCAGTGGATATTATCTCGGAACGAGAAATCGGAGAGACGTGTTCGAATTCTAATTTAATTCGTGAAAATCACTTACGCGCAAATACACTTGGGAAAGTTATTAATCCATCTCTTCCCTCTAGTTATGGGTTAAATAATAGAACAAATTGGGTTCTCTAGCCTTGGTTGGCAAACAGTATGCCGCGGAAACTACTGCGGGAAAATCTTCTGTCCAGTCAGTCATGTCTCTTTCGAGTATGGCACTTAATTGACTGACTTCCGTTAACTAAATAAAGCATTCGGTTCAAAATTCTAACAACTATTACCTGACGAAAGCCGGAGCGTAAAACAGGCGAAACGTCGTGAATGAGACACTAAAAATGATAGCAAGATCATGGACAATATAAAGAATTAATAATACATTCAAAGAAAGCTAATACAACGCGTACCCTCAAAAATTGACAGCCATATCCTATTATTGTGCTTGTCTCTCCCTTCGTTAGTTCACACGACCTTTACGCCCTGCCAATACACCATAAATAACGGACCCTTACATTTTGCTCGCATGAAAAGAGGGAAAAAGCTACTACATGGTTTCAGTGAGTAAAAGAAAGAAAGAAAGAAAGAAAGAAAGAAAGCCAGCTAACAGTGGAGAGAGAGAGAGAGAGAATCAGATTAAAGCGTATAGCAGATACTACATGTACATCTCAGATTAAGTCCGAGAAGCGATTGTTTTTGGCAGGTTGTGACACAAGGCCACTTTAATGTGGTGAGCCCGACCGTGTACAACCGATCAAAGTTAAAAAATATCCCAGCCCTCGCAACTGCCGTTTCGTTGACATCGGTATTACTAACGATCTTCTCTTTTTAATGCAATGAGGAAGGTACCCCGCCCACAGGGCAGCTGTTTCCCGAGAGACCAGGCACACCTTTCAATAACATTTTACTTTGTTCTCCGTCCCAAAATATATACTGAGATGCAACTGAGAAATAAAATGTAGTTTATCCGCTCAACGGCAGATACTACACTTTGATCCCTACCAAAAAGCCGAGAAGGGATGGTATTTTTCAGTGCACCCACATCACTGCCGAATGTGTAGATTTACCGTAAACACCGTGGGAAAATTGCTCAAGCTCCCTCGACACTTCCTTTTATGTGGACATCTCACAGCCAGTTAAGTGCCATACGTGATACACGCTTGGGCGATCATGTCTCGAAAGAGGCATTACTGACCGGGCAGAAGATTATCCCGCAGTAGGTTGCCATTGCTTTCTGCGGTAGACTGGTTGCCGACCAAGGCTATAGAACCCAATCTGTCCTGCTATTTAACCCATAACTGGAAGGAAGAGACGGATTAATACCTTTCCCAAGGATATTTGCGCGTGAGTGAATACAATGGATTCAGCTGGAATTCGAACTCGGCTCCCCGGTTTCTCGTTCCGAGCCGATATCCACTGTACCACAGAGTGAGCTAAAAAAAAACCCAGCCTTCTTCCAATTAAGAGGTACTGCTTGAGGGGAAAGCTACCTAAGGCTTGTGCTTAAAACGTTTTCACCTCCACGACCAGCGTAAAGGTAAATAGATCGATATTTATCAAACGCACAGTATCTAACGACGAAAACAAGGAAGGTAATCGACAAAAATACAATTACCATAAATTAAATAAAATAACATCGACTTAAATAAAATAACATCGACTGCTGAATTATTTCTTAAAATTTTATTAAGGTAAATGTTCGTCAGACGGAGGTATGACTAGAAAGAAAGAAATAATGAAAGTTAAAAATGTTAAACGTCTCATGCCAACACCTCATGAATAATGGACTCTACCGTTTTGATTGTGTAGAAAAATAATATATATATATATATATATATATATATATATATACTATTTTGTTTCAGTAGATATTCGATTTTCTAAGCGCCGCTAAGATGTGGGACAAGGCCGAAAGTACGGGGCACTCAGTGAGGGACGAACTCACTACAAACAAGACAAGCTTGGTAACCATTACATTAACGACCAGCATTTATATTCATGATGCTATGCTCGAATGGTTTAACGAATGGTGATAGGGGAATTTCTAAGGATATTTTACTATCGTAGAACTTGCCATGAACTGATTCAGTCATGAAATTAAGAATGAGATTCATCAGAATATTAAAAAGAATAAAAAAAACTGAAATTTTCCCTGGGTTTTCGAGTTTAAATCTAAACTTATTTATAAATGGAACTGTGTGTGTGTGTGTGTGTGTGTGTGTGTCCGTTACTTATAGACTCCGAAACGGCTGAACCGATTTTCTTGAAAATGTACACAGTTGTACTATAAGCGTCTGCGAGTGTTCTTAGCTAGGTTTTGTGTCGAGGTACCCCCGATAAATATCAAAAATCGATGATCGAAAAAAATCGGGTTATAGAAGGAGTGAGCCGATTTTAATCAAATTTGATACACTTATAGACAAAGACATAAGAAACGATATTCAGAAGTTTCAAGGTTGCAGTTCTTACAATAGTGCAGAAAATCAATTATGTGTGTGTGTGTGTGTGTGTGTGTGTGTGTGTGTGTGTGTGTGTGTGTGTGTGTGTGTGTGTGTGTGTGTGTGTGTGTTTATCTGCCTGTATGTCTGTATTTCTTCAGCCCTTTTATTTTAGTATTTGCTTCGGGTTTGGCTCTAAGTAGGTATAATTGTAGTTCAGCCATGATAACATTTACTCAGAGGACTTATTTAGCTTTCAAAATTCAGTTTACAACGAAAAAAACTTATTTGATATCGATACCAAGAAATCAAAATTTGACTTACATCCATTCATTTTTCTTTCAGTCTACGGTTTCGCTTTAACTGGAAACAACTATTGCTTTTTAGTCTTTCGTGCCAACGTCCAAAGAGTCTGAACTCCAGGACCATGGATTAGTTTTAAAGCTTTCATTACACCCGAGAAACGCCGGGCTATACTGCTAGTACGTTTATAAACGCTTTGTTTATATATTTTCTCTTTGACTGTGACGACGGTCTCCGGCTGCTAGTCGTGATAGCTTCGACACAGTAGCTGGTCTTCAAGTCGTCTGTTACATCGGTGTTCTTCCTCGGCCACGCTGTGAATTTTGATTCTAAGAAAGTTACATTGAAATCTAGCTAGCTGTCTCTTTATCAAGTTAAACAAACCGGACACACGTGCACAATTGGGTTAATGAAAATGGCACCAAAAGTAAATTGAATAACGCCTAAATAAGTTGTAGAAAAAGTCTTTATATATAAACAAACAAAAAAAACAAAAGCAAAAAGAGATTGAATAAAACAGTCGTTAATTTCTTATCTTTACAACGGAGCGAAAGTTTCTTCGAAGAGTAATGTTTGTCTTCTTAACATTAATTCAAGTTTTTGGTTGGTAATGTCTGTCACTCCAATCGGAGTTTTTAAGTTGTGCCGATTCAAAGAGTAATTCACCGAAGCCTTACGGAAATTGCCGAAGATTAGTCTTTCTGTGTGTGGTGGATGGCGGCGGTGGTACTCAGGAACTAGTAGGTTCGCTGTTTAACTTTAACTCTTTCTTGGCTCTTTTTGTTTGTTTACATCTTCAGCCAGGACTCTATCGGAGGAGCGTTATTTATCTTTAAATAGTATTACAGCCTAACGTCAAATGTTTTCTATGAAATCAACATTATAATTGCATATTCTTAAATCATTAAAATAAAATTAACAAAAAGTGGCTAAGAAAGATAGCAGGCAAGAAATGAACGATAAAGCCTTTAATTAATGAACAATGGCCAGTGCATAAAAAGTAAAAAGAACTGGAGAAATGTGAGGATTTAACGGCTCCATCATGGCAGCCATTTTGGCCGGATTTGTCTTTTGTTAATAAAGCGCATGTCATGATTTTTCAGGAGCAACAGTCGTTATTCCTCCGTTTATCGGAAAATAGGTGTTCTTGGAAATAAGGTGTCGAAATAACACTACTTTCTAACCATTTGAATATGTAAATACTGTGGAGGGTTTAGTTCCACCAATTCTAAGTAACGTAGCTCGTCTGTATATTTGCCCCAGAAATAGCGATAGCGTAGCGAGAGGCTTAGAGGTAACGGTCTGAACTGGAGGAAGTAAGGAATGTAGCTCGTCTGTATATTTGTCATGGAAATAGCGATATAGTAGCGAGAGGCTTAAAGGTAACGGTCTGAACTGGTGGAACTAAGGAATGTAGCTCGTTCGAACATTTGCCATTGAAATAGCGATAGAGTAGGGAGAGGCTTAAATGTAAAGGTCTGAACTGGTGGAACTAAGGAATGTAGCTCATCTGAACATTTGCCATGGAAATGGCGATAGAGTAGCGAGAGGCTTACATGTAAAGGTCTGAAATGGAGGAACTAAGGAATGTAGCTAATCTGAACATTAGCCATGGAAATACCGATAGAGTAGCAAGAGGCTTAGAGGTAACTGTCTGAACTGGAGGAACTAAGGAATGTAGCTCGTCTGAACATTTGCCATGAAAATAGCGATAGGTTAGCGAGAGGCTTAGAGGTATCATTCTGAACTGGAGGAACTAAGGACTGTAGATCGTCTGAACATTTGCCATGAAAATAGCGATAGGGTAGCGAGAGGATTAGATGTAAAAGTCTGAACTGGTGAAACTAAGGAATGTAGATTGTATATTTGCCATGGAAATAGCGAGAGAGTAGCGAGAGGTTTAGAGGTAATGGTCTGAACTGGAGAAACTAAGGAATATAGCTAATCTGAACATTTGCCATGGAAATAGCGATAGAGTAGCGAGAGGCTTAGAGGAAACGGTCTGAACTGGAGGAACTAAGGCAAGTAGTTCGTCTAAACATTTGCCATGGAAATAGCGATAGAATAGCAAGAAGCTTAGAGGTAACGGTCTGAAATGGAGAAACTAAGGAATGTAGCTACTCTGAACATTTGCCATGGAAATAGCGATAGAGTAGCGAGAGGCTTAAATGTAACGCTCTGAACTGGAGGAACTAAGGAATGTAGCTAATCTGAACATTAGCCATGGAAATAGCGATAGAGTAGCGAGAGGCTTAGAGGTAACGGTCTGAAATGGAGAAACTAAGGAATGTAGCTAATCTGAACATTTGCCATGGAAATAGCGATAGAGTAGCGAGAAGCTTAAATGAAAAAGCTCTGAACTGGAGGAACTAAGGAATGTAGCTAATCTGAACATTAGCCATGGAAATAGCGATAGAGTAGCGAGAGGCTTAGATGTAAAGGTCTGAAATGGAGAAACTAAGGAATGTAGCTAATCTGAACATTTGCCATGGAAATAGCGATAGAGTAGCGAGAAGCTTAGAGGTAACGGTCTGAAGTGGAGGAACTAAGGAATGTAGCTACTCTGAACATTTGCCATGGAAATAGCGATAGAGTAGCGAGAAGCTTAGAGGTAAAGGTCTGAACTGGAGGAACTAAGGCAAGTAGTTCGTCTAAACATTTGCCATGGAAATAGCGATAGAGTAGCGAGAGGCTTAGATGTAAAGGTCTGAACTAGAGGAACTAAGGAATGTAGCTAATCTGAACATTTGCCATGGAAATAGCGATAGAGTAGCGAGAAGCTTAGAGGTAACGGTCTGAAGTGGAGGAACTAAGGAATGTAGCTACTCTGAACATTTGCCATGGAAATAGCGATAGATTAGCGAGAAACTTAGATGTAAAGGTCTGAATTTGTGGAACTAAGGCAAGTAGTTCGTCTAAACATTTGCCATGGAAATAGCGATAGAGTAGTGAGAGGCTTAGATGTAAAGGTCTGAACTGGTGGAACTAAGAAATGTAGTTCGTCTGAACATTTGCCATGGAAATAGCGATAGAGTAGTGGGAGGCTTAGATGTAAAGGTCTGAACTGGTGAAACTAAGGAATGTAGCTCATCTGAACATTTGCCATGGAAATATTGATAGAGTAGTGAGGGGCTTAGAGGTAACGGTCTGAAATGGTGGAACTAAGGCAAGTAGTTCCTCTAAACATTTGCCATGGCAATAGCGATAGAGTAGCGAGAGGCTTAGGGATAACGGCCTGAACTGGAGGAACTAAGGAATGTAGATTTTATATTTGCCATGGAAATAGCGATAGGTTAGCGAGAGGCATAGAGGTATCATTCTGAACTGGAGGAACTAAGGAATGTAGATCGTCTGAACATTTGCTATGGAAATAGCGATAGGGTAGCGACAGGCTTAGCGGTAACGGTCTGAACTGGAGTAACTAAGGAATGTAGATCGTCTGAACATTTGCAATGGAAATAGCGATAGGGTAACGAGAGGCTTTGGGGTAACGGTCTGAACTGGAGGAACTAAGGAATGTAGATCGTCTGAACATTTGCAATGGAAATAGCGATAGGGTAGCGACAGGCTAAGAGGTATCATTCTGAGCTGGAGGAACTAAGTAATGTAGATCGTCTGAACATTTTCTATGGAAATAGCGATAGAGTAGCGAGAGGCTTAGGGGTAACGATCTGAACTGGAGGAACTATGGAATGTAGATCGTCTGAACATTTGCCATGAAAATAGGCATAGAGTAGCGAGAGGCTTAGAGGTAACGGTCTGAACTGGAGGAACTAAGGAATGTAGATAGTCTTAACATTTGCTATGGAAATAGCGATAGAGTAGCAAGAGGCTTAGGTGTAACGGTCTGAACTGGAGTAACTAAGGAATGTATATCGTCTGAACATTTGCCATGAAAATAGCGATAGGTTAGCGAGAGGCTTAGAGGTAACGGTCTGAACTGGTGGAACTAAGGAATGTAGTTCGTCTGAACATTTGCCATGGAAATAGCGATAGAGTAGCGAGAAGCTTAGAGGTAACGGTCTGAACTGGAGGAACTAAGGCAAGTAGTTCGTCTAAATATTTGCCATGGAAATACCGATAGAGTAGCAAGAGGCTTAAATGTAAAGCTCTGAACTGGAGGAACTAAGGAATGTAGCTAATCTGTACATTAGCCATGGAAATAGCGATAGAGTAGCGAGAGGCTTAGAGATAACGGTCTGAACTGGAGAAACTAAGGAATGTTGCTAATCTGAACATTTGCCATGGAAATAGCGATAGAGTAGCGAGAAGCTTAGAGGTAACGGTCTGAACTGGAGGAACTAAGGAAGGTAGCTAATCTGAACATTTGCCATGGAAATAGCGATAGAATAGCGAGAAGCTTAGAGGTAACGGTCTGAACAGGAGGAACTAAGGACTATAGCTCCTTCGAACATTTGCCATGGAAATGGCGATAGAGTAGTGAGAGGATTAGATGTAAAGGTCTGAAAACTGGTGAAACTAAGAAAAGTAGCTCATCTGAACATTTGCCATGGAAATAGTGACAGGGTAGCGAGAGGCTTAGATGTAAAGGTCTGAACTGGTGGAACTAAGTCAAGTAGTTCGTCTAAACATTTGACATGGAAATAGCGATAGAATAGCGAGAGGCTTAGGGGTAACGGACTGAACTGGAGGAACTAAGGACTGTAGATCGTCTGAACATTTGCTATGGAAATAGCGATAGAGTAGCAAGAGGCTTAGGTGTAACGGTCTGAACTGGAGGAACTAAGGAATGTAGATCGTCTGAACATTTGCTATGGAAATAGCGATAGAGTAGCGAGTGGCTTAGTGGTAACGGTCTGAACTGGAGGAACTAAGGAATGTAGATCGTCTGAACATTTGCCATGAAAATAGCGATAGGTTAGCGAGAGGCTTAGGGGTAACGGTCTGAACTGGAGTAACTAAGGAATGTTGATCGTCTGAACATTTGCCATGAAAATAGCGATAGGTTACCGAGAGGCTTAGAGGTATCATTCTGAACTGGAGGAACTAAGGACTGTAGATCGTCTGAACATTTGCCATGAAAATAGCGATAGGGTAGCAAGAGGCTTAGGGGTAACGGTCTGAATTGGAGGAACTAAGGAATGTTGATCGTCTGAACATTTGCCATGAAAATAGCGAAAGGCTTGCGGGAGGCTTAGGGGTAACGGTCTGAACTGGAGGAACTATGGAATGTAGATCGTCTGAACATTTGCCATGAAAATAGCGATAGGGTAGCGAGAGGCTTAGGGGTAACGGTCTGAACTGGAGGAACTAAGGAATGTAGATCGTCTGAACATTTGCTATGGAAATAGCAATAGAGTAGCGAGACGCTTAGGGGTAACGGTCTGAACTGGAGGAACTAAGGAATGTTGATCGTCTGAACATTTGCCATGAAAATAGCGATAGGTTAGCGAGAGGCTTAGAGGTATCATTCTGAACTGGAGGAACTAAGGACTGTAGATCGTCTGAACATTTGCCATGAAAATAGCGATAGGGTAGCGAGAGGATTAGATGTAAAAGTCTGAACTGGTGAAACTAAGGATAGTAGCTAATCTGAAATATTTGCCATGGAAATAGCGATAGGGAAGCGAGAGGCTTAGATGTAAAGGTCTGAACTGCTGGAACTAAGGAATGTAGTTCGTCTGAACATTTGCTATGGAAATAGCGATAGGGTGGCGAGAGGCTTAGATGTAAATGTCTGAACTGGTGGAACTAAGGAAAGTAGTTCGTCTAAACATTTACCATGGAAATAGCGATAGAATAGCGAGAGGCTTAGGGGTAACGGTCTGAACTGGAGGAACTAAGGACTGTAGATCGTCTGAACATTTGCTATGGAAATAGCGATAGAGTAGCAAGAGGCTTAGGTGTAACGGTCTGAACTGGAGGAACTAAGGAATGTAGATCGTCTGAACATTTGCTATGGAAATAGCGATAGAGTAGCGAGAGGCTTAGTGGTAACGGTCTGAACTGGAGGAACTAAGGAATGTAGATCCTCTGAACATTTGCCATGAAAATAGCGATAGGTTAGCGAGAGGCTTAGGGGTATCATTCTGAACTGGAGGAACTAAGGACTGTAGATCGTCTGAACATTTGCCATGAAAATAGCGATAGGGTAGCAAGAGGCTTAGGGGTAACGGTCTGAACTGGAGGAACTAAGGAATGTTGATCGTCTGAACATTTGCCATGAAAATAGCGAAAGGCTTGCGGGAGGCTTAGGGGTAACGGTCTGAACTGGAGGGACTATGGAATGTAGATCGTCTGAACATTTGCCATGAAAATAGCGATAGGGTAGCGAGAGGCTTAGGGGTAACGGTCTGAACTGGAGGAACTAAGGAATGTAGATCGTCTGAACATTTGCTATGGAAATAGCAATAGAGTAGCGAGACGCTTAGGGGTAACGGTCTGAACTGGAGGAACTAAGGAATGTTGATCGTCTGAACATTTGCCATGAAAATAGCGATAGGTTAGCGAGAGGCTTAGAGGTATCATTCTGAACTGGAGGAACTAAGGACTGTAGATCGTCTGAACATTTGCCATGAAAATAGCGATAGGGTAGCGAGAGGATTAGATGTAAAAGTCTGAACTGGTGAAACTAAGGATAGTAGCTAATCTGAAATATTTGCCATGGAAATAGCGATAGGGAAGCGAGAGGCTTAGATGTAAAGGTCTGAACTGCTGGAACTAAGGAATGTAGTTCGTCTGAACATTTGCTATGGAAATAGCGATAGGGTGGCGAGAGGCTTAGATGTAAATGTCTGAACTGGTGGAACTAAGGAAAGTAGTTCGTCTAAACATTTACCATGGAAATAGCGATAGAATAGCGAGAGGCTTAGGGGTAACGGTCTGAACTGGAGGAACTAAGGACTGTAGATCGTCTGAACATTTGCTATGGAAATAGCGATAGAGTAGCAAGAGGCTTAGGTGTAACGGTCTGAACTGGAGGAACTAAGGAATGTAGATCGTCTGAACATTTGCTATGGAAATAGCGATAGAGTAGCGAGAGGCTTAGTGGTAACGGTCTGAACTGGAGGAACTAAGGAATGTAGATCGTCTGAACATTTGCCATGAAAATAGCGATAGGTTAGCGAGAGGCTTAGGGGTATCATTCTGAACTGGAGGAACTAAGGACTGTAGATCGTCTGAACATTTGCCATGAAAATAGCGATAGGGTAGCAAGAGGCTTAGGGGTAACGGTCTGAACTGGAGGAACTAAGGAATGTTGATCGTCTGAACATTTGCCATGAAAATAGCGAAAGGCTTGCGGGAGGCTTAGGGGTAACGGTCTGAACTGGAGGGACTATGGAATGTAGATCGTCTGAACATTTGCCATGAAAATAGCGATAGGGTAGCGAGAGGCTTAGGGGTAACGGTCTGAACTGGAGGAACTAAGGAATGTAGATCGTCTGAACATTTGCTATGGAAATAGCAATAGAGTAACGAGACGCTTAGGGGTAACGGTCTGAACTGGAGGAACTAAGGAATGTTGATCGTCTGAACATTTGCCATGAAAATAGCGATAGGTTAGCGAGAGGCTTAGAGGTATCATTCTGAACTGGAGGAACTAAGGACTGTAGATCGTCTGAACATTTGCCATGAAAATAGCGATAGGGTAGCGAGAGGATTAGATGTAAAAGTCTGAACTGGTGAAACTAAGGATAGTAGCTAATCTGAAATATTTGCCATGGAAATAGCGATAGGGTGGCGAGAGGCTTAGATGTAAATGTCTGAACTGGTGGAACTAAGGAAAGTAGTTCGTCTAAACATTTACCATGGAAATAGCGATAGAGTCGTGAGAGGATTAGATGTAAAGGTCTGAACTGGTGAAACTAAGGATAGTAGCTCATCTGAACATTTGCCATGGAAATAGCGATAGGGTAGCGAGAGGCTTAGATGTAAAGGTCTGAACTGGTGGAACTAAGGAATGCACCTCATCTTAACAATTGCCATATAAATAGCGACGCAGTAGTGAGAGGCTTAGATGTAATGGTCTTAAATGGCGGAACTAAGGAATGTACCTTGTCTGAACATTTGCCATGGAATTAGCGATTGAGTAGTGAGAGGCTTAGAGTTAACGGTCTGAACTAGTGGAACTAAGGAATGTAGCACGTCTGAACATTTGACATAGAAATAGTGATAGAATAGCGATAGGCTTGCGATCTTTCTTCTGCGAGAAACTGGTTGTAGGGTTGGTAGCAATATAAACCCAATAAAATCACCTAAACGACGTTGAAGTTTTGCCAAGGCTGGAATGTGAGGATTTAACAGCTTTGTCCCCATGGCAGTACCTTTGGCCGGATTTGTCTTTTGTCGTGCAACTTTTTTCAGGAGCGACATTGTCGTTATTCCTCCTTTTTTCGAAAAATAATTTATATCTCTTTTACAAGTCTCGTGAAACAAGTTACGTGGCCACCTTTCTGATTATGTTCTTATTTTTTCTTCACTTCAAGTTGGTCTCACGCCAGCTAGTACCATTCACATTCAATAATAATACGATAGGCTAAGTTTTAGTCTTTGTCGCCTGTGGTGTCTCAGAATCATCTACCGAGAAACTTAGTCATGTTTTATATTACAGAATAGATGGATGTACTTTCTAATGGCATTAAAAGTCGTATTGGCATAGAGAAAGGTGCCTTCTAAAATCTCAGAAAGTATTAAGAAACAGAGAAAAGTTAGTTAGAAACAAAAATGAGAACTGAACTGTTACGTAATAGTAGTTCTTCTATATGACAGTGAATGCTGGACAATCTTATCTCTAATATGAGAGACTTAAAGCTGCAGAAACGTGGTTGTGCAGAAGGATGCTGAGGATTTAATGGACAGAACATATTGGTCCAACGACGGGGTTTTAGTGAAAATGGAAACAGAAAAAAAATCTTATACTTAACATCAAGAAGAGGCAGTTGAAATTTCTAGGTTGCATAATGAGAAAGGGGGCTTGGAAAATCTGTTACTCACAGGGTGGATTGGGGGGCAAGAAGAACAGACGCATGACAGACTTGATGATCTTTCCGCTCAATGCAACACTTTCTGAAGGGTCGCCGATTCGACTAGTTTGACGAGGAAACGTCTCAAGAATTCTTTGATTTGAAGCCGGCTGAATGGTACTTTGACCAGATTCGAAAGCTTGAAGATCGATGACAGAAAGTCTTCGAAAATGATGGTCTTTATTTTGAGCAATAATTTTTGTTGTTTTTGCGAGGTAAATTTCAATTTTTTGCAAGTGTTTTCTGTTAACCTTACATTACTTGGCGAGTAAAATTTCAATATTTTGCAAGTGTTTACGAACTTTTGGGACAACCTAATAAATAAAAGTTTTTACAGTAGCACACAAACACACGCACACACACACACACACACACACACACACACACACACACACACACGCAAACACACACACACGCAAACACACACACACACACACACACACAGACGGGATGATAGTGTCATTGTAGCGTCCTTAGCTGCATAGTATGTTTTTCGCCAGGGCTACATACGGTTTTTAAATTTCGATGTTGTCCTTCTCCTAGACTGGTTGTCAGCCAAGGCTATAACTTGCATTAATATTTTACTAATAACTGGGAGAAGGGAACATAATACATTCGAATGAAATCCTAATTCGACTGTCTGATTCCTAAATCCGAACCGTTAACCATGAGTCAACTGTTCCAATATAGCATTACAAAACCTCATGTTATTGAACGTAAGTAGATGACACGAATTCTATTGGTATATTAACTCAGCAAGTTGGATGCTAATGACCATCAACTGTGCGTGCATTAACGTTGAATGGTACAGTCGTGCCACCTACAGTTGAGGAGCTTTGCAATATGACTTCCTACATTTAAATTATTTGACACAGACGATTTAAAAATGTTCATTAATATGTTTGTATTTTGTAAGTCTTTCAATTTTGGTTTCTCTTATTGTCGAATGGAACATTGGCAGGCCATAATAATCTTATTATCTGCCCAGTCAGTCATGTCTCTTTCGAGACATGATCGCCCAAAGCGTGTATCACGTATGGCACTTGACTGAATGAAGATAATAGTTGGAAACAAGAAAAGCTGCTACTAGGCATAAAATGGGGGATCAGTTTCTATTGTTATTAAGTAATAAACTGATCCCCCACTAATTACTACTTATTAATACAATCCGTCTCCATTCAGCTATAGTTTAAAGAGCAGGATAGAAAATTTTCGCCCAGTCAGTCATGTCTCTTTCGAGACATGATCGCCCAAAGCGTGTATCACGTGTGGCACTTAACTGACTGACTATTAAAGCAAATGAAAGAATTTTACTGATTGTTTCTTCATTTCAACAATGAATGCTAATGACCATCAACTGTGCGTGCATTAACGTTGAATGGTACAGTCATGCCACCTACAGTTAAGGAGCTTTGCAATATGACTTCCTACATATAAATTTTTTGACACAGACTTTTTAAGAGTTCATTCATATGTTTGTATTTTGTAAGTCTTTCAATTTTGGTTTATCTTATTGTCGAATGGAACATTGCACTATTACATATGGATTCGTTGATAGCTTGCACTTCTGTCTAGCGTATATGCACTCAGTATTCTGCCGATCCGTAGGCGAATTGGCATGGCGAAAGACGTATTCCAGAAACTGAGTAAAGTATTAAGAGACAGGAAAATTTCGCTAGAAACAAAGGAGAGAGTACTGGATTGCTACGTGATGTCAGTTCTTCAATATGGCAGTGAATGCTGGACAATATCATCAAACATGAAGGAAAAACTTGAAGAAATTGAAATGTGGTTCTACAGAAGGATGCTGCGGATATCAGGGACAGAAGATATGAGCAATGATGAGGTTTTGGAAAGGATGGATAATCTTATTTTTGGAAACATTCGGTTTCTTCTTGACTCATGCCTCTATGTGTGCCATTAAAAATCACTCTATGTCCGAGGTATAATCTCAGCACACACCATTGGTCCGCCACTTAACGGGTCAGAATTTAATTCAAAAATATCTTATCGATTCCACCTATTTAAAATCTAAAAATGTTACATAGATTTTTTCATTCTTTTATCCGTCGGTTTGACCCAACGAATATAATAGGATGATATTCGAGTTTTGGGTATGATGTCAGATTACATCTGGTAGATCAAAAATTAGAGGCTTTGAGGAATGTTGAACCAGCTCTTAATTTTTATTGTTCCCGGTTTCTTCCTGGCCCAGGGTGATAGGCTTTCAGTGTGAACCCAAACAAAAATAAATGTTTGATGATATTGTCCAGCAATTTACGGCTTAGACATTTATAGGTCTACCATTAGCCCACTTATTCAATATTTCCGTCAAATCTAGTCTATTGCTCTGCTATTTATTCAGAGACTGTTAATACAATAAGAATAATCTGCAGTGTTACTCGTTTTGACCTGGCATCTCGGTTTCTGACACGTTACCATCGCCGTAACGTAATTTTCTTATGCCTTTTCCGGAAATATTTGAATGGAAACTGTTGTAGTGAACGTTTCCCTTTATTAAATCAACTTCAATCAACTAAGCACCGTTCTAGATTGACGGTTAGGTCTTGCTTGTGGGATTATCTTCCGGCTTCTTGCTTCCCACTCAAATTTGATTGTAATCCTTATGCTCTTCTTGTAGAAAACGCGCGTCAATACGAACTCAAAAGAGGTCTGGTGTTGCATACAGACAAAATGAGTTGCATCCGAGCTTGCTATGCTAGCAGCAGAACAACTTCGCATGTTCAGATACAGGCCTCTCTGCCACTTTACTAGATTTAGGTTTCTGTCAGAATCTCCAGGTAATAAAAGAGCCGTGAAAACTAGCAGTCAACAGGTCTCGGCGTCTTGTAAAGTCAGTCTCGCGGGCATTTTCTCCCTAAAATTACTGTGCCCTCTGAGGCAGTATCATTTTATCTCGTTTCCTTCCTTTTCTTATTATCACTGTAACAATTGAGAGAAATATCGGTTATGTGTTTTGCCGAACCCTAATACACTCTTGCTGTAGAATAAAACATTTCTTAAATCCTATTCTTTTATTGTTCTCTCGCTTTAATATTTTTCTTATACATCTCGACAAAGTCCCACGAATGAACTGCAATGAACTCTGTCTCCATTTGGCATCTCGTCTTCAGTCACTTTCGCACCGACTTGACGTGACTTCCCTCTGTATTTCTACAAATATTTTCATGGCAACTGCTCCGATTAGCTTTATTCTATAGTGACTCGTCCACGTGAATTTAAACGTGCTACTAGATTGGCATATAGGTCCTAACCTTTTACCGTTGAAACAATTAAATGTAGCTGTCACTTCTACTCTAACAGTTTATTTTTTCCCAATTCCAGCCGGTGGAACCTCCTTCCGTTTACTCTGATTCTTTAATAGCTACAATCTCCCAAAATTTAAATGCAACGTCATATATCTTCTTAAATCCCGTTCACCTTTTAACCTTTCCTCAATACCCTTATGTACCCAATGTTTTCTCTGTAATCCGCTGCGCACTAGATTCCTTCTGTCTTAGGAGCTTTATCGCCTTTTTGATGTCAGAAGAGTTTTTTTTAATTTTCATTGTCAACTGGGCCAAGAAATGATTTGTTGATAGCGCCAACATTCGCCTTTAATCACCTCAGAAAACCACTTTGCCTTCAATCAGTATGGCTGATGCTAACCTCCAAGAGAGAAACTCATTACGAGTTCTTCGTCAAACGTTTTCAAATTATATGAATTTCTTCTTCAGAATCTGTATTTTGGTTTTTATATGCCTGAGTAACAAAGAGAGAAAACAAAGAAATATAAATTACACCGTGCGTCGTCAGTGTTATTACTCCCATGCCATTAGAAGTTTTGGGTCTAAATAAACAACAGATTTCTTCGATAGGCGACCCAAACAAATATGATCAGTATTCGGCTCCCACCAAGATAAAAAAAAAACTGCTACTAGCTTTAGGACGTGCATTACATAAGTTCCCCAAAAAGACGGCAACCAATCAAAACTTTACTTGGTCTATTCGATGTTATGGATCGGGTATGCTCAGTTGTAATGATCCCCCTACATATGACCAAGACGGGGTGTCTTTTTGAAGAAGAAAATAAAATAAACCAATATATATATATATATATATATATATATATATATATATATATTGTGTGTGTATTTTGGCAGCATTTTTTCATTAATGCAGGTTTCACTGAATAATATAGACAAGTTTTGTCTATTAATTTTGTGTAGGATCCGTTCATAGCGTCTCATATAGAGGTCATGAACATACAAGAACAAGCATGACCTCTATATCAGACGGTATGAACGGATCCTACACAAAATTAATAGACAAAACTTGTCTATATTATTCAATGAAACCTGCATTAATATATATATATATATATATATATATATATATTCATTAAAAAATAAAATAAAACGCTTTATCATATTGGCTCCTCTTAGGATTTTCTTTTCTCTTCCTTCATTTTTAACTTCTTTATTATATTCTCGACTGTGGAATTCCCTTCCCCATGATTGCTTCCCCGACGGCTACAATCTCCAGGAGTTTAAATGTAAGGTCAATAGACACCTCCTAACACACTAATCTGCACCCATTCTATCAAACACTCTTCCCATCTGCCCAACCCTCATCCTCGCTATCCTTACTCATCTGTCACCTTCCTCCTGACATTCCCTATGTCTAACCACTCATTCTCTTTACCTTCCCCTATGGAGCCCCATGCGCAATAGTGGCAGTGGAATGCCTTGCTTGAGGTGAGATGATTAAAAAAAAAATATCTAAAATTTTAAGTCTTTCGCTTTTATAACTTTCCTTTTTATTCTTATTTTCTTGTGCCTTGTCTATCTATAATTCCATGATAATTGTTGGTATAAACTCTTCTCCATGATACTTATACTTTAGAAACTTAAACGCAGTACTAGTTTGGGGACAAGGTCTTCTCTTTTAACCGTAATACTTTTAATACTTTTTTTAATACTTTTTTAATACTTCTTTAATACTTTTTTAATACTTCTTTAATACTTTTTTAATACTTTTTAATACTTTTAATACTTTTAACCGTAATACTTTTAATACTTTTTTAATACTTTTTAATACTTTTTAATACTTTTTTAATACTTCTTTAATACTTTTTTAATACTTTTAATACTTTTAACCGTAATACTTTTAATACTTTTAACCGTAATACTTTTTTAATACTTTTTTAATACTTTTTAATACTTTTTTAATACTTCTTTAATACTTTTTTAATACTTTTAATACTTTTAACCGTAATACTTTTAATACTTTTAACTGTAATACTTTTTAAATACTTTTTTAATACTTTTTAATACTTTTTTAATACTTTTTTAATACTTTTAATACTTTTAACCGTAATACTTTTAATACTTTTAACCGTAAGTTTTCTCTTAACAGTTTCTTCCTTTACATATATAAATGTTGGGTGTAAGGTTACGCAACGACATTCAGGAACGTGACCTTTTGTATTTTGGTTTTTATATGCCTGAGTAAAGAAAGTGAGAAACCAGACAAGTATTCAGACCTTTTCTATCACTACTTAAGTGCAGTACTAGATTGGCGGCAAGGTCTCATAATCGTAAGTTCTATGCTAGCAGTTTCTTCTATCACTATTCTCGCTTGTAGATCTTTCTTTTATCTTCCGACTTCCCTGTCAAAAATGTGAATGCAATGTCAGTCGTCTTCGCCTGCTTTCTTAAATGTTGTTCTTTTACTGCCTGTTATCCTTAATCCGTCTCTTTCCTCCAGTTCTGGGTTAAATAATTAGACAGATTGAGTTCTGTAGCCTTGGCTGGCAACCAGTCTACTGCAGAAAGCAATGGCAACCTTCTGCGGGATAATCTTCTGCCCAGACAGTCATGTCTCTTTCGAGATATGATCACCCAAACGTGTATCACGTATGGCGCTTAACTGACTGACTGAATATAATAGTTGGAGATATAATTAAGTCCTCTACTGGGCATAAAGTGGGGGATGGGTTTTCTATTGTTATGAAGTAATAAACTGATCCCCGACTATTTTCTACTTAATAATATAATAATCTCTTCTCCCTTTAGCTATGAGTCAAATAATATGACAGATTGGGTTCTATAGCCTTGGCAGACAACCAGTCTACCGCAGAAAGCAATGGCAACCTACTGCGGGATAATCTTAAAGCTTTCATTATACCCGAGCAACGCCGGGCTATACTGCTAGTAAATAAATAAAAACAGCATAAATTATTCGAAATTATTTTACAATGTTTTATTTCGTAAAAAGTTTCATACAGTCTATCGAAGCATTAATTTGAAAAGAAACTATTCATTATTCAACATTTCTTCATGTTTGTAATTGTGTTGTTCACAAAATGGATTAGTATCAACTAATTTACTCATTGCCAATCAGGGTATATTGTGTGTAACTCATAAACTAGGGTACTTTGTATTCCATTTTGTGAAATATGACAATAAACTTTCAAACGTTTATATCTACATAATATCTATAAATTTATATCTATATATTTTTTTATTCATACCAGGATTTTTATTAGACGCCGAAAAATATTTGAACAGTAAAAAGTGATTTTCTTTATTCTTTTTACCGTATATGTAAAGGTAACTATCAGGTATTTCTTTATTAATCATATAGTTTTTAGTCATAAAATTCACATATAAATCATTAACAACAAAGAAAATTTTAGCCAAAATAAATCTATTGGTAATTATTTAAACTTTGATTAATCAAATCTATAGTGAAAATAGCATATACGTCTCCAGGACAACCACAGGCAGCAAAACCGATGCTTTTATCAGGTGCTGAAAATAGAAAAGAAATTACAGGTGAGTATTCCAAAATTTAAATCGGTTTTATTAAAACGACGAACAAGAATAATTTTTGTTAATTAACAGAGCTTCTTTACGTCCAAGATGGATTTATTTTTTAAATACGGTGCTGTGCAAAAGTATTAGGACAAGAACTATTTTATCTTTTATGAGGCATCAAAATCATTGTAACAATTTACCAATCGCACCTAGTATATATACAGTACTGTGCAAAAGTATTAGTACAAGAACTATTTTATCTTTTATGAGGCATCAAAATAATTGCGACAATTTACCAATCGCACCTAGTATATATCCAGTACTGTGCAAAAGTATTAGTACAAGAACTATTTTATCTTTTATGAGGCATCAAAATAATTGCGACAATTTACCAATCGCACCTAGTATATATACAGTACTGTGCAAAAGTATTAGGACAAGAACTATTTTATCTTTTATGAGGCATCAAAATAATTGCGACAATTTACCAATCGCACCTAGTATATATACAGTACTGTGCAAAAGTATTAGGACAAGAACTATTTTATCATCTTTTATAAGGCATCAAAATAAACTTTAAAATCACTCCTATCCTGACAATTTTACCCACAAACACATTCTCATCTGGGATACGTTTAATAGGACAAGGATTTATTTATCAACAAGACAATGACCCTAAACATACTTCAAACCCTTGTAAGAATCATTTAACTAAAAAGGAAGAGGAAGGAAGTCTTCGGAATTTGAATTGGCCTCCAAAAAGCCCTGATCTTAATCCTATTGAACATCTATGAGATATTTTTGATAAAAAAATTGATAAATCTAATGTTACTTTGCAAGGCACACTTTGGGAACAAATACAAGCTGCTTGACAGGAGATACCATTAGATACACTGAAGAAGATTGTGTTGTCAATGGCTGACAGAATGAAGGCTGTGATCAATGCAAACGGCTATTATACTAAATATTAAATTTAATTTGTAACAAGTATTTTTTCTTGTTAAAGCATTTAGTGAGTAAATCAAATAAAATTATTTTAATTGTTTAGTTTCTGTCAATATGCCTCATAAAAGATAAAATAGTTCTTGTCTTAATACTTTTGCACAGTACTGTATATTGCATGATATTTTTGGATCGTGAGTCTCCTACCATCCCCTAATTGTTTTTTCAAGAACCCTGGGTGTATGGGCGTACTTTCCCAGGCCGGGCGGGATATTTCATCACCGCCGCATCAACCTGCCAACTCAATACAACTCAACTCCAGGCTTCACATCAATGTTGGCTGTCTTAGTGTGCACATCTCTTTGATCGGCTTTGAGTCGTAGAGATTTTAGTTGTTTGTGTTAGTGGTTTACCAGCATCATAGCCCGGCGTTGCCCGTGTAACTCAGAACATTTTAGTAGTAGGACTCGGTTATATAAAAAAATAATTATAAAAATATTGTTAAAAATTCCATTGTGTGACATTGTAAAGAACATTGCGTTTGTTTTTGTTTCAAAATTACGGGGTGGGAATATTTACATTTTTTGTTGACTAAATGAATTTAACATAAAAATAAAAATTATTTATTTTGTTTTACTGAAATTAGAAGTATAAAAACTATTACGCTCTCAGTTCAGAAATTTTTTTAAATATTTCTTTTGTTTCAAAATTACGGGGGAAATATTCACATTTTTTTTTTGTTGGCCAAATGAATTTTTAAAACGTCGGAATAAAAATTAATTATAGAGGCTCATTTTTTTAGTCGCTTTTGACACGTGTGATTTGATTTCTGTGACGTAATCTAGCAAGCATCTTAGATCTTAGATGTTTTACGGAGCAAATGTAAACAATCTGCACCATTGGCCAAAAAGTGCCAATGGGAAAATTGCTGAACTTAAACTCAAAAAGTATGTGTCGACCTGGCTTCCCTGTAGATATGTGTCCCTAGAAAGTTTGAATGGCGTAGCTTAAAAAATGTCGGCGTGCATAGATTACAGTCACACAGAGCCTCACAGATTGTCTTTTATATAGAGAGATTAGTTCTAACAGCCGATTTGGCTGACTGGTGTTTAATTTTCTAGATCGGACAAATAACAATGCCGAAGCAGCAAATAGGAGACTGCCCACAGAGCTGGGGATAGAGCAGACCCCACAATATAGAGCATCATTACGGGGCTACAAAAGGTGCAAACAAATCGGACAAATACCCTTGCGAAAGGTATTAATCTGTCTCTTCCCTCCAGTTATAATAGGACAATTTGCGTTCTATAGCCTTGGTTGGCAACCAGTCTACCATAGAAAGCAATTACTACTTATTAATACTATCCGTCTCTTCCCCCTTCAGCTATAGTTTAAAGAGCAGCATAGAAACTCTTCTGCCCAGTCAATTATGTCTCTTTCGAGACATGATCGCCCAAAGCGTGTATCACGTGTGGCACTTAACTGACTGACTATGAAAGCAAATAAAAGAAGTTTACTGATTGTTTCTTTATTTCAAGAATGATGAATGCTAATGATCATCAACTGTGCGTGCATTAAAGTTGAATGGTACAGTCATGTCACCTACAGTTCAGGAACTTTGCAATATGACTTCCTTCATTTAAATTATTTGACAGACGATTTAAAAATGTTCATTAATATGTTACTATTTTGTAAGTCTTTCAATTTCGGTTTCTCTTATTGTCAAATGGAACATTGGCAGGCCATAATCATAATCTTATTTTTGAAAACATTCGTTTTCTTCTTGAATCATGCCTCTATGTGTGCCTTCAGAAAATCAATCTATGTCCGAGCTATAATCTCAGCGCACACCATTGGTCCGCCACTTAACGGGTCATAATTTAATTCCAAAATATCTTATCGATTCCACCTATTTAAAATCTAAACATGTTACATAGATTTTTTCATTCTTTTATCCGTCGGTTTGACCCAACGAATATAATAGGATGATATTCGAGTTTTGGGTATGATGTCAGATTACATCTGGTAGATCAAAAATTAGAGGCTTTGAGGAATGTTGAACCAGCTCTTAATTTTTATTGTTCCCGGTTTCTTCCTGGCCCAGGGTGATAGGCTTCCAGTGTGAACCCAAACAAAAATAAAACACTATGAAAGTATAAAAATACTTTTTTATAGTAAAGTTACTAAAGATTGATATGCTGCTAAATAAAATCAACCAATTCTTAACAGAAGTCTTCTTCTTCTATGCGCCCTGTCCATTCAGGAAGTACGCGATCATGGCCTTCCACGTCTCCCTATCCCTGGTTGGCTCTTAGCACGGTTTCTCCTGTTACACTACTCAATCCCCGTTCTGCCATCCACTGGCTCAAGCCCATAAATCTAGAATACAAATGTATAGAAACTAGCATGTTCACAAAATGAGGGATCAGTTTATATATTGATTATAATATAGAATTGATCCCCCATTTTATATCCATATTATAATTTCTTATAAACAGTTGACATATATATTCTTCTTCTATGTGACTTGTCCTTTCAGGACGTAGGCGATCATGGCCTTCCACGTCTCCCTATCCCTGGTTGGCTCTTAGCACGGTTTCTCCTGTTACACTACTCAATCCCCGTTCTGCCATCCACTGACTCAAGCCCATAAATCTAGAATACAAATGTATAGAAACTAGCATGTCCACAAAATGAGGGATCAGTTTATATATTGACTATAGTATAGAATTGATCCCCCATTTTATATCCATATAATAATTTCTTATAAACGGTTGGCATATATATTCTTCTTCTATGTACCTTGTCCTTTCAGGACGTATACGATCATAGCTTACCACGTCTCCTTCTCCCTGGGGGCTCTTAGCACGTTTTCTCCTGTTACACTACTCAATCCCCGTTCTGCCATCCACTGGCTCAAGCCCATAATTCTAGAATACAAATGTATAGAAACTAGCATGTCCACAAAATGAGGGATCAGTTCATATATTGATTATAATATAAAATTGATCCCCCATTTTATATCCATATTATAATTTCTTATAACCAATTCTCACAGAATTCTTCTTCTTTTATATGCCCTGTCCTTTCAGGACGTAGGTGATTATGGCTTTCCACGTCTCCCAATCCCTGGGTACTCTTAGCACGGATATAAAAATGGGTGATCAATTCCGTATTTCAATCAATATATAAACTGATCCCTCACTTTGTGGTCAAATCAGTTTCTATACATTTATATTCCTGAGATCTAAAAGCACAAGGACGCATTCCAGAAGCTGAGTAAAGTATTAAGAGACAGGAATCTTTCACTAGAAACAAAGAAGAGAGTACTAGATTGCTATTCTTCAATATGGCAGTGAATGCTGGACAATATCATCAAACATGAAGGAAACACTTGAAGCAATTGAAATGTGGTTCTACAGAAGGATGCTGCGGATATCATGGACACAACATGTGAGCAATGATGAGGTTTTGGAAAGGATGGATAATCTTATTCTTATTTTTTTTTTGTTATATCTTCTTGACTCATGCCTCTATGTGTGCCTATAATCTCAGCGCACACCATTGGTCCGCCACTTAACGGGTCATAATTTAATTCCAAAATATCTTATCGATTCCACCTATTTAAAATCTAAACATGTTACATAGATTTTTTCATTCTTTCATCCGTCGGCTTGACCCAACAAAATTTTATATTATAATCAATATATGAACTGATATATATATATGGATATAAAATGGGGGATCAATTTTATATTATAATCAATATATGAACTGATCCCTCATTTTGTGGACATGCTAGTTTCTATAATAGGATGATATTCGAGTCTTGGGTATGATGACAGATTGTATCTTGTAGATCGAAAATTAGAGGCTTTGAGAAGTGTTGAACCACCTCATAACTTTTATTGATTCCGGGTTCCCCCTGACTCAGGGTAGTAGGACGTGTTAGGCTTCCAGCTTTGGGTAAATAGTGTGAACCCTAACAAAGAAAAAACACTATGAAAAGATATAAAAATACATTTTTCTAATAAAGTTACTAAAGATTGATATGCTACTAAATAAAATCAACCAATTTTCACAGAATTCTTATTCTTCTATGTACCCTGTCCTTTCAGGACGTAGGTGATCATGGCTTTCCACATCTCCCTATCCCTGGGTACTCTTAGCACGCTTTCTCCTGTATCACCATGCAACCCCCGTTCTGTTATCCACCTGCTAGGCCCTTCAAACATGTTATCCGCTGCCTTCTCTTGTTTCTTTTTCCCTCTATCTGATCTGCTAATATCAGCTTCTCCAAACCCTCCTTCCTCATTGCATGTCCCAGGAACTTTAGCTGTCTCTTCCTGGTGTTCAACATTAACTTCCTTTTCGTTTCCATCCTTTCTAAAACCTCATCATTGTTCATAAGCTCGATCCATGATATTCGCAGCATCCTTCTGTAGAACATCGTTTCAGTTACTTCAAGTTTTTCTTTTCTTCGATGATATTGTTCAGCATTCACTGCCATATTGAAAGACAGACATCACATAGCAATCCAGTACTCTCTTCCTAGTTTCTAGCAAGTTTTCCGGTCTCTTAATACTTTGTTCAGCTTCTAGAATACGTCCTTAGCCATGCCAATTCGCCTTCCATCTGTTGCACTTTCTATCGTCCGTTAGAACACTTCCCAAGTACTTTCTTCGTCTACCTTTTTTAGGAGATCTTGTAGTTTTCTTTCCGTGTCAGCTATCAGCACTGTATCATCTGCGTGTACTTGACCGAAAAGTTATACAAACTTCTATAACATCTGCCATATCAAAGCAAGAACATCAAAGTCTGATGCCTTGATATAAGAAAAAAAAATTTCAATTGTCACACAGGATGCAGCAAAAATTAATGGAAAATGAAGCTTTTTGCGATCATTTCTCCGAAATGCTTAGTTTTATTTCAACAAAAATCGGGCCTTGTAACTTCTACCTCATCATATGCAATAAAAATTTCTAGTTTTCTACAAGGTGCCAACCGCTCCGACGTTGAAGGTACAATGCATTCACTGCTTCTGCGTCACGTTATCTCATGACATGACAGGATCCCGTAACGCCCGCCCCGTTCTTCTAATTTTATATAAATCATTCCCGTTTATTGGCAAAATTAACCGAACATTGATACCGTTTCACAAATACAACAAACATCAATACTTCGCATTTTTTTAATTTACGCGTCATAGCAAACTCAAACTGGAACTTTTTAAATAAATATTTGCAATTACAATTTCAACACAACCACTAAAATAAATATTTGCAATTACAATTTCAAGACAACCACTAAAATAAATATTTGCACTCACAATTTAAACACAAGCATTAAAATAAATATTTGCACTCACAATTTCAACACAACCACTAAAATAAATATTCACACTTACAATTTCAACACAACCACTAAAATAAATATTTGCACTTACAATTTCAACGCAACCATTAAAATAAATATTTGCACTTACAATTTCAACACTACCACTAAAATAAATATTTGCACTAACAATTTCAACACAACTACTAAAATAAATATTTGCACTAACATTTCAATACAACCACTAAAATAAATATTTGCACTTACAATTTCAACACAAACACTAAAATAAATATTTGCACTTACAATTTCAACGCAACCACTAAAATAAATATTTGCACTCACAATTTCAACACAAGTACTAAAATAAATATTTGCACTCACAATTTCAACACAACCACTAAAATAAATATTCACACTTACAATTTCAACACAACCACTAAAATAAATATTTGCACTTACAACTTCAACACAACCAGGAAAATAAATATTTGCACTTACAATTTCAACACAAACACTAAAATAAATATTTGCACTTACAATTTCAACGCAACCACTAAAATAAATATTTGCACTTACAATTTCAACGCAACCATTAAAATAAATATTTGCACTTACAATTTCAACACTACCACTAAAATAAATATTTGCACTAACAATTTCAACACAACCACTAAAATAAATATTTGCACTAACAATTTCAACACAACCACTAAAATAAATATTTGCACTCACAATTTCAACACAAGTACTAAAATAAATATTTGCACTCACAATTTCAACACAACCACTAAAATAAATATTCACACTTACAATTTCAACACAACCACTAAAATAAATATTTGCACTTACAACTTCAACACAACCAGGAAAATAAATATTTGCACTTACAATTTCAACACAAACACTAAAATAAATATTTGCACTTACAATTTCAACGCAACCACTAAAATAAATATTTGCACTTACAATTTCAACACAACCACTAAAATAAATATTTGCACTTACAATTTCAACACAACCACTAAAATAAATATTTGCACTTACAATTTCAACACAACCACTAAAATAAATATTTGCACTAACAATTTCAACACAATCACTAAAATAAATATTTGCACTAACAATTTCAACACAACCACTAAAATAAATATTCACACTTACAATTTCAACACAACCACTAAAATAAATATTTGCACTTACAACTTCAACACAACCACTAAAATAAATATTTGCACTTACAATTTCAACACAACCACTAAAATAAATATTTGCACTTACAATTTCAACACAACCACTAAAATAAATATTTGCACTAACACTTTCAACGCAACCACTAAAATAAATATTTGCACTCACAATTTCAACACAAGCACTAAAATAAATATTTGCACTGACAATTTCAACACAACCACTAAAATAAATATTTGCACTTACAATTTCAACTCAACCACTAAAATAAATATTTGCACTTACAATTTCAACACAACCACTAAAATAAATATTTGCATTTACAACTTCAACACAACCACTAAAATAAATATTTGCACTTACAATTTCAACACAACCACTAAAATAAATATTTGCACTTACAATTTCAACACAACCACAAAATAAATATTTGCACTGACAATTTCAACACAACAACTAAAATAAATATTTGCTCTTACAACTTCAACACAACCACTAAAATAAATATTTGCACTTACAATTTCAACACCACCATTAAAATAAATATTTGCACTTACAATTTCAACACAGCCACTAAAATAAATATTTGCACTTACAATTTCAACGCAACCACTAAAATAAATATTTGCACTTACAATTTCAACGCAACCACTAAAATAAATATTTGCACTTACAATTTCAACATAACCACTAAAATAAATATTTGCACTAACAATTTCAATACAACCACTAAAATAAATATTTGCACTTACAATTTCAACAGAACCACTAAAATAAATATTTGCACTTACAATTTCAACAGAACCACTAAAATAAATATTTGCACTTACAATTTCAACACAACCACTAAAATAAATATTTGCACTAACACTTTCAACGCAACCACTAAAATAAATATTTGCACTCACAATTTCAACACAAGCACTAAAATAAATATTTGCACTGACAATTTCAACACAACCACTAAAATAAATATTTGCACTTACAATTTCAACTCAACCACTAAAATAAATATTTGCACTTACAATTTCAACACAACCACTAAAATAAATATTTGCATTTACAACTTCAACACAACCACTAAAATAAATATTTGCACTTACAATTTCAACACAACCACTAAAATAAATATTTGCACTTACAATTTCAACACAACCACAAAATAAATATTTGCACTGACAATTTCAACACAACAACTAAAATAAATATTTGCTCTTACAACTTCAACACAACCACTAAAATAAATATTTGCACTTACAATTTCAACACCACCATTAAAATAAATATTTGCACTTACAATTTCAACACAGCCACTAAAATAAATATTTGCAATTACAATTTCAACGCAACCACTAAAATAAATATTTGCACTTACAATTTCAACGCAACCACTAAAATAAATATTTGCACTTACAATTTCAACATAACCACTAAAATAAATATTTGCACTAACAATTTCAATACAACCACTAAAATAAATATTTGCACTTACAATTTCAACAGAACCACTAAAATAAATATTTGCACTTACAATTTCAACACAAACACTTAAATAAATATTTGCACTAACAATTTCAACACAACCATTAAAATAAATATTTGCACTTACAATTTCAACAGAACCACTAAAATAAATATTTGCACTTACAATTTCAAGACAACCACTAAAATAAATATTTGCACTTACAATTTCAACATAACCACTAAAATAAATATTTGCACTCACAATTTGAACACAAGCACTAAAATAGATATTTGCACTTACAATTTCAACACAACCACTAAAATGAATATTCACACTTACAATTTCAACACAACCACTAAAATAAATATTTGCATTTACAACTTCAACACAACCACTAAAATAAATATTTGCACTTACAATTTCAACACAACCACTAAAATAAATATTTGCACGTACAATTTCAATACAACCATTAAAAAAAATATTTGCACTAACAATTTCAACACAACCACTAAAATAAATATTTGCACTCACAATTTGAACACAAGCACTAAAATAAATATTTGCACTCACAATTTCAACACAACCACTAAAATGAATATTCACACTTACAATTTCAACAGAACCACTAAAATAAATATTTGCACTTACAATTTCAACACAACCACTAAAATAAATATTTGCACTTACAATTTCAACACAAACACTAAAATAAATATTTGCACTTACAATTTCAACGAAACCACTAAAATAAATATTTGCACTTACAATTTCAACACAACCACAAAAATAAATATTTGCACTTACAATTTCAACACAACCACTAAAATAAATATTTGCACTTACAACTTCAACACAACCACTAAAATAAATATTTGCACTTACAATTTCAACACAACCACTAAAATAAATATTTGCACTTACAATTTCAACACAACTACTAAAATATATATTTGCACTCACAATTTCAACACAACCACTAAAATAAATATTTGCACTTACAATTTCAACACAACCACTAAAATACATATTTGGACTTACAATTTCAACACAACCACTAAAATAAATATTTGCACTTACAATTTCAACACAACCACTAAAATAAATATTTGCACTTACAATTTCAACACAAACACTAAAATAAATATTTGCACTTACAATTTCAACACAACCACTAAAATAAATATTTGCACTAACAATTTCAACACAACTACTAAAATAAATATTTGCACTTACAATTTCAACACAAACACTAAAATAGATATTTGCACTTACAATTTCAACACAACAACTAAAATAAATATTTGCACTTACAATTTCAACACAACTACTAAAATAAATATTTGCACTTACAATTTCAACACAACCACTAAAATAGATATTTGCACGTACAATTTCAATACAACCACTATAATAAATATTTGCACTTACAATTTCAACACAACCACTAAAATAAATATTTGCACTTACAATTTCAACACAAACACTAAAATTAAAACGAGCAACGCCGGGCTATACAGCTTTTGTTATCTAAAATAATATGTAATAGCTAAAACTATATTTCGAATTTGAATACTCACCGCACTGCTGGTTGTCGAAAGAGGAGTTGTAACTGTGACCGGCATAGTCATAGTCGTGTTATCATTGTCCGTGACATTACCGTGCATGGTATGGTCATGGGTAGAATCATCGGCTGCTCTTACTAATAATACAAACAAAAAAATTTTTCTTAGTTAATCTAATTTAATCAATATATAAATAGAATTCATTAATATACGAATTAATGAATCAGAATTTATAAGATGAATAATTAATCAATAATTGATAAATAATTACTCATTACAATAATTATTTTTATTTATATATATATATATAAAATTATATATTAGAATATATAATAAATTATATATATAATTATATATTAGAATATATATTAAATTATATATATAATTATAATAATATAATTATAACATATTATAATTATGCAATTATATAACATAATATAATTATAATATACATTATCTAAACTTATTTTTAAATGGAACTTTGCGTGTGTGTGTGTGTGTGTGTGTGTCCGTTACCTACCTATAGAATCCGAAACGGCTGAACCGATTTTCTTGAAAATTTACACAGTTGTACTATAAGCGTCTGCGAGTGTTCTTAGCTAAGTTTTGTGTCGAGGTACCTCCGATAAATATCGAAAATCGATAATCGAAAAAATCGGGTTATAGAAGGAGTGGTCCGATTTTAATCAAATTTGATACACTCAAAGACATATTCACGTTTGGGCGATCATGTCTCGAAAGAGACACGACTGACTGGGCAGAAGATTATCCCGCAGTAGGTTGCCATTGCTTTCTGCGGTAGACTGGTTGCCGACCAAGGCTATAGAACCCAATCTGTCCTGTTATTTGACTCATAGCTAGAGGGGAAAGAAATGTATTATATTATTATGTAGTAATTAGTGGGGGATCGGTTTCCTATTGTTATGAAGTAATAAACTGATCCCTTACTTTATGACCAGTAGAAGCCTTAATCATTATTCCAATGATTATATTCAGTCAGTCAGTTAAGTGCCATACGTGATACACGCTTGGGCGATCATGTCTCGAAAGAGACATGACTGACGGACAGAAGATTATCCCGCAGTAGGTTGCCATTGCTTTCTGCGGTAGACTGGTTGCCGACCAAGGCTATAGAACCCAATCTGTACTGTTATTTGACTCATAGCTAGAGGGGAAAGAAATGTATTATATTATTATGTAGTAATTAGTGGGGGATCGGTTTCCTATTGTTATGAAGTAATAAACTGATCCCTTACTTTATGACCAGTAGAAGCCTTAATCATTATTCCAATGATTATATTCAGTCAGTCAGTTAAGTGCTATACGTGATACACGCTTGGGCGATCATGTCTCGAAAGAGACATGACTGACAGACAGAAGATTATCCCGCAGTAGGTTGCCCATTGCTTTCTGTGGTAGACTGGTTGCCGAGGCTATAGAACCCAATCTGTCCTATTATTTAACCCATAACTGGAAGGAAGAGACGGATTAATACCTTTCCCAAGGGTCCAACGTACATATTTATTATAAACATTGCAATATTTTGTTAAAGTTGTTAGGATTAATTATATAACGATGCAACGGATGAATTTATTTAGGTATTTTAAAATCATGGATCTCACAATAATATCATTCATGATTATTCATCATTATTATTAACATTGCAATATTCGTTTAAAGTTATTAAGCTTAAATAATAAACGATGCAACGGATGAATTTCTTTAAGTATTTTATAATATTGGATCTTACAATAATGTCCAGCATTCATACTTACTATAAACATTGCAATATTTGTTTAAAGTAGTTATGCTTAAATCATTAACCATGCGACTGATGAATTTCTTTGGGTACTTTATCATCATGGATCTCACATTAATCTAGCATTTATACTTATTATTAACATTGCAATACTTAGAGTTCTTAAGCTCAAATAATTAACGATGCAACCCATGAATTTCTTTGGGTATTTTATAATCATGGATCTCACAATACTGCCCAGCATTCATACTTATTATTAACATTGCACTATTTGGTTAGATTTGTTAAGCTTAAATATTTAACGATGCAATGGGTGATTTTCTTTTAGTATTTTAGAATCATGGAGCTCAAATTATGTCCGACATTCATACTTATTATTAACACTGCAATATTTGATTAAATTATTAATCTTAAATAATTAACGATGCAACGGATGCATTTCTTTGGGTATTTTATAATTATTGATCTCACAATAATGTCCAGCATTCATATTTATTATTAAAATTGCAATATTTTATTAAAGTTATTAAGCTTAAATAATAAAAGATGCAATGGATGAATTTCTTTGGGTATTTTATAATCATGGAGCTCACAATAATCTCCAGCATTCATATTTATTATTAACATTGCAATGTTTTATTAAAGTTATTAGGCTTAAATAATTGACGATGCAACCCATGAATTTCTTTTATGTATTTTATAATGGAACACACATTAATGTCCAGCATTCATACTTATTATTAACATAGCAATATTTGTTTAAAGTTATTAAGCTTAAATAATTTATATGCAACGGATGAATTTATTTGGGTATTTTTAAACATGGATCTCACAATAATATCCAACATTCATACTTATTAATAAATTGCAATATTTTTTCAAGTTTTTAAGCTTAAATAATTTATATGCAACGGATGAATTTATTTGGGTATTTTAAACATGGATCTCACAATAATATCCAACATTCATACTTATTAATAAATTGCAATATTTTTCAAGTTTTTAAGCTTAAATAATTTATATGCAACGGATGAATTTATTTGGGTATTTTAAACATGGATCTCACAATAATATCCAACATTCATACTTATTAATAAATTGCAATATTTTTTCAAGTTATTAAGCTTAAATAATTAACGATGCAACGGATGAATTTATTTGGGTATTTTATAATAATGGTACTCACACAAATGTCCAGCATTCATACTTGTTATTAACATTGCAATATTTGTTTAAAGTTATTGAGATTAAATAATTAAAGGCGCAACAAATGAATTTCTTGGGGTATTTTATAATAATAGATCTCACAAAACTGCCCAGCATTCATACTCAGTATTAACATTGCAATATTTGTTTAAAGATTCTTCTTCTTCTTCTTCTTCTTCTTCTTCTTCTTCTTCTTCTTCTTCTGCTATGTGCCCTGTCCCTTCAGGACGTAGGCGATAATAGCCCTCCACGTCTCCCTATCCCTAGTGGCCCTCAGCATGTTTGTTCCTGTTACTCCTGGTAACCCCCGTTCCGTCATCCACCCGACCAGGCCCTGCAAATATTGTAAGCTAAAATAATTAACGATGCTATGTATGAATTTCTTTTGTTATTTTATAATAATGAATCTCAAAATAATGTCCAGTTTTTTATACTTATTATTAACATTGCAATATATGTTTAAATAATTCAGGATGCAACGGAAGAATTACTTTGGGTACTTTATAATAATGTATCGCAAATTATGTCTACCATTCATACATATTATTAACATTGAAATATTTGTTTAAAGTTTTTAAGCTTAAATAATTAACGATGCAACGGATGCATTTCTTTGGGTATTTTTAATCATGGAGCTCACAATAATCTCCAGCATTCATATTTATTATTAAAATTGCAATATTTTATTAAAGTTATTAGGCTTAAATAATTGACGATGCAACCCATGAATTTCTTTGGGTATTTTATAATCATGGAGCTCACAATAATCTCCAGCATTCATATTTATTATTAAAATTGCAATATTTTATTAAAGTTATTAGGCTTAAATAATTAACGATGCAACGGATGCATTTCTTTGGGTATTTTTAATCATGGAGCTCACAATAATCTCCAGCATTCATATTTATTATTAAAATTGCAATATTTTATTAAAGTTATTAGGCTTAAATAATTGACGATGCAACCCATGAATTTCTTTGGGTATTTTATAATCATGGAGCTCACAATAATCTCCAGCATTCATATTTATTATTAACATTGCAATGTTTCATTAAAGTTATTAGGCTTAAATAATTGACGATGCAACCCATGAATTTCTTTGGGTATTTTATAATCATGGAGCTCACAATAATCTCCAGCATTCATATTTATTATTAACATTGCAATGTTTTATTAAAGTTATTAGGCTTAAATAATTGACGATGCAACCCATGAATTTCTTTGGGTATTTTATAATCATGGAGCTCACAATAATCTCCAGCATTCATATTTATTATTAACATTGCAATGTTTTATTAAAGTTATTAGGCTTAAATAATTGACGATGCAACCCATGAATTTCTTTGGGTATTTTATAATCATGGAGCTCACAATAATCTCCAGCATTCATATTTATTATTAACATTGCAATATTTTATTAAAGTTATTAGGCTTAAATAATTGACGATGCAACCCATGAATTTCTTTGGGTATTTTTAATCATGGAGCTCACAATAATCTCCAGCATTCATATTTATTATTAACATTGCAATATTTTATTAAAGTTATTAGGCTTAAATAATTGACGATGCAACCCATGAATTTCTTTGGGTATTTTATAATCATGGAGCTCACAATAATCTCCAGCATTCATATTTATTATTAACATTGCAATATTTTATTAAAGTTATTAGGCTTAAATAATTGACGATGCAACCCATGAATTTCTTTGGGTATTTTATAATCATGGAGCTCACAATAATCTCCAGCATTCATATTTATTATTAACATTGCAATATTTTATTAAAGTTATTAGGCTTAAATAATTGACGATGCAACCCATGAATTTCTTTGGGTATTTTTTAATCATGGAACACACAATAATGTCCAGCATTCATACTTATTAATATTGCAATATTTCTTTAAGGTTATTTAGCTTAAATAATTAACGAAGCAACGGATGAATTTATTTGGGTATTTTATAATAATGGTACTCACACAAATGTCCAGCATTCATACTTGTTATTAACATTGCAATATTTGTTTAAAGTTATTGAGATTAAATAATTAAAGGCGCAACAAATGAATTTCTTGGGGTATTTTATAATAATAGATCTCACAAAACTGCCCAGCATTCATACTCAGTATTAACATTGCAATATTTGTTTAAAGATTCTTCTTCTTCTTCTTCTTCTTCTTCTTCTTCTTCTTCTTCTTCTTCTTCTTCTTCTTCTTCTTCTGCTATGTGCCCTGTCCCTTCAGGACGTAGGCGATAATAGCCCTCCACGTCTCCCTATCCCTAGTGGCCCTCAGCATGTTTGTTCCTGTTACTCCTGGTAACCCCCGTTCCGTCATCCACCCGACCAGGCCCTGCAAATATTGTAAGCTAAAATAATTAACGATGCTATGTATGAATTTCTTTTGTTATTTTATAATAATGAATCTCAAAATAATGTCCAGTTTTTTATACTTATTATTAACATTGCAATATATGTTTAAATAATTCAGGATGCAACGGAAGAATTACTTTGGGTACTTTATAATAATGTATCGCAAATTATGTCTACCATTCATACATATTATTAACATTGAAATATTTGTTTAAAGTTTTTAAGCTTAAATAATTAACGATGCAACGGATGCATTTCTTTGGGTATTTTTAATCATGGAGCTCACAATAATCTCCAGCATTCATATTTATTATTAAAATTGCAATATTTTATTAAAGTTATTAGGCTTAAATAATTGACGATGCAACCCATGAATTTCTTTGGGTATTTTATAATCATGGAGCTCACAATAATCTCCAGCATTCATATTTATTATTAAAATTGCAATATTTTATTAAAGTTATTAGGCTTAAATAATTAACGATGCAACGGATGCATTTCTTTGGGTATTTTTAATCATGGAGCTCACAATAATCTCCAGCATTCATATTTATTATTAAAATTGCAATATTTTATTAAAGTTATTAGGCTTAAATAATTGACGATGCAACCCATGAATTTCTTTGGGTATTTTATAATCATGGAGCTCACAATAATCTCCAGCATTCATATTTATTATTAACATTGCAATATTTTATTAAAATTATTAGGCTTAAATAATTGACGATGCAACCCATGAATTTCTTTGGGTATTTTTTAATCATGGAACACACAATAATGTCCAGCATTCATACTTATTAATATTGCAATATTTCTTTAAGGTTATTTAGCTTAAATAATTAACGATGCAACGGATGAATTTCTTTGGTAGTTTTTAATTATGGATCTCTCAATAATGTTCAACATTCATAATTATTATTAACATTGCAATATTTTTTTTAAGTTATTAAGCTTAAATAATTAACGAAGCAACGGATGAATTTCTTTGAGTATTTTATAATAATTGATCACACAATATTGTCCAGCATTCATACTTATTAATAACATTGCAATATTTGTTTAAAGTTTTTAAGCTTAAATACTTTATATGCAACGGATGAATTTATTTGGGTATTTTAAACATGGATCTCACAATAATATCCAACATTCATACTTATTAATAAATTGCAATATTTTTTCAAGTTTTTAAGCTTAAATAATTTATATGCAACGGATGAATTTATTTGGGTATTTTAAACATGGATCTCACAATAATATCCAACATTCATACTTATTAATAAATTGCAATATTTTTTCAAGTTTTTAAGCTTAAATAATTTATATGCAACGGATGAATTTATTTGGGTATTTTAAACATAGATCTCACAATAATATCCAACATTCATACTTATTAATAAATTGCAATATTTTTTCAAGTTTTTAAGCTTAAATAATTTATATGCAACGGATGAATTTATTTGGGTATTTTAAACATGGATCTCACAATAATATCCAACATTTATACTTATTAATAAATTGCAATATTTTTTCAAGTTTTTAAGCTTAAATAATTTATATGCAACGGATGAATTTATTTGGGTATTTTAAACATGGATCTCACAATAATATCCAACATTCATACTTATTAATAAATTGCAATATTTTTTCAAGTTTTTAAGCTTAAATAATTTATATGCAACGGATGAATTTATTTGGGTATTTTAAACATGGATCTCACAATAATATCCAACATTTATACTTATTAATAAATTGCAATATTTTTTCAAGTTTTTAAGCTTAAATAATTTATATGCAACGGATGAATTTATTTGGGTATTTTAAACATGGATCTCACAATAATATCCAACATTCATACTTATTAATAAATTGCAATATTTTTTCAAGTTTTTAAGCTTAAATAATTTATATGCAACGGATGAATTTATTTGGGTATTTTAAACATGGATCTCACAATAATATCCAACATTTATACTTATTAATAAATTGCAATATTTTTTCAAGTTTTTAAGCTTAAATACTTTATATGCAACGGATGAATTTATTTGGGTATTTTAAACATGGATCTCACAATAATATCCAACATTCATACTTATTAATAAATTGCAATATTTTTTCAAGTTTTTAAGCTTAAATAATTTATATGCAACGGATGAATTTATTTGGGTATTTTAAACATGGATCTCACAATAATATCCAACATTTATACTTATTAATAAATTGCAATATTTTTTCAAGTTTTTAAGCTTAAATAATTTATATGCAACGGATGAATTTATTTGGGTATTTTAAACATGGATCTCACAATAATATCCAACATTCATACTTATTAATAAATTGCAATATTTTTTCAAGTTTTTAAGCTTAAATAATTTATATGCAACGGATGAATTTATTTGGGTATTTTAAACATGGATCTCACAATAATATCCAACATTCATACTTATTAATAAATTGCAATATTTTTTTCAAGTTATTAAGCTCAAATAATTAACGATACAACGGATGTATTTATTTGGATATTTTATAATCATGTATCTCACAATAATGTCCAGCATTCATACTTATTATTAACATTGCAATATTTGGTAATTTCTATGGAATTTCTGGGTAATTTCTACGTGTATTTTCTTAGCGTGGATCTAGCTCAAAATTTATTTCATCGTAAAATATTTTGAAAGAATATAAAAATTCAAATGGATTATTTTTTTATGGGTGCTGTTTGTAAATCGATTGGTTGGATTTTGTTACAGTGGGAGGGAACTTCCGATTATTACTCAGAGGTTGGCAAACTCTCTTTTATTTTCCCATTGCAAGAATGGAAGCCCTTGGCATCTTAAAGTTGTTGTTTTGTTTTTTTTTAATCAATACACTTCAAGAAAAGTGATACTGCCAGTAAAATCCAAAGGTTTACTGAATGTGAAGAAAGAGGAAAAGTATGAACCGGAAATGAATGCATATATTTTTTAATCATTTCACTTAAAGCAAGGGTATAATGCCACTAAGATTTAAAGAGGTGTGTGAAAGAGTATAAAAAGCTTTAGAAGTTACCGGAAATCAAATCCTAAGCAGAAAACAAGGGATAAAATTCTACGATTGTTCAAAAATCATAGGTTGTCATCAAAGTAGGATTTATGTCTCTCCACAATTTCCTCTCCTCTTGGTTCTGCAAACATTTAAACAAGTTCGTTCCGTCGATTGTTGGCAGCTTTTCTCTATCACTCTTGTCTTCAATATGTCCTGTGAGTGTTCAATTCTCCAATCCGGCTTTGCACATTCTTCTTCTTCTTCTTCTTCTTCTTCTTCTTCTTCTTCTTCTTCTATGTGCTATGGCTTTCTACTTCCCCCTATCGCTGGTGGTTCTTAGCACGCTTTCTCCTGTTACACCACGCAAACCCGTTCTGTCATCCACCTGCTCAAGCCCTTCAAATATGTTATCCGCTGCTTTCCCTCGTTTCTTTTTCCTTCGATCTGACTTGAGAGTATCAGATTCTCTAAGCCTTCCTTCCTCATTACATGTCCCAAGAAATTCAGCTGCCTCTTCCTGATGATCAGTATTAAGTTCCTTTTCGTTTCCATCCTTTCTAAAACCTCTTCATTGCTCACATGCTCAATCCATGATATTCGCAATATCCTTCTGTAGAACCACATTTCAGCTGCTTCAAGTTTTTCGTTCATCTTTGATAAAATTGTCCAATATTCATTGCCATATTGAAGAACCGACATCGCATAGCAATAGCGCAATATAATATCACCCGAAATAGAAATATTTAGTCTTATTTTGACAGGGTCACTAAGGTTCCTCTTCTTCCTCTTCTTCTTCTTCTATGTGCCTTGTCCTTTCAGGAAGTACGCGATTATGGCCTTCCACGTCTCCCTATCCCTCGTGACTCTTAGCACGCTTTCTCCTGTTACACCACGCAATCCTCGTTCTATCATCCACTAGCTCAAGCCCATAAATCTAGAAAATAAATGTATAGAAACTAGCATGGCCACAAAATGAGGGATCAGTTTATATATTGATTGTAATATAGAATTGAGCCCCCATTTTATATTCACATTAAAATTTCTTATAAACGGTTGGCATATATATTCTTCTTCTATGTGCCTTGTCCTTTCAGGACGTAGGCGATTATGGCTTTCCACGTCTCCCTATTCCTGGTAGCTCTTAGCACGCTTTCTCCTGTTACACCACGCAATCCTCGTTCTATCATCCACTAGGTCAGCCCATAAATCTAGAAAATAAATGTATAGAAACTAGCATGGCCACAAAATGAGGGATCAGTTTATATATTGATTGTAATATAGAATTGAGCCCCCATTTTATATTCACATTAAAATTTCTTATAAACGGTTGGCATATATATTCTTCTTCTATGTGCCTTGTCCTTTCAGGACGTAGGCGATTATGGCCTACCATGTCACCCTATCCCTGGTGACTCTTAGCACGCTTTCTCCTGTTATACCACGCAACCCTCGTTCTATCGTCCACCTGCTCAAGCCCTTCAAATATGTTATCCGCTGCTTTCCCCTGTCTATTTTTTCTCTATCTGACCTGTTAGTATCAGGTTCTCCAAGCCCTCCTTCCTCATTACATGTCCCAGGAACTTTAGTTGTCTCTTACTGATGCTCAGTATTAATTTCCTTTTCGTTGTCATTTTTTCCAACACCTCATCATTGCTCACATGTTCGGTCCATGATATCCGCAGCATCCTTCTGTAGAACCACATTTCAGTTGCTTTAAGTTTTTCCTTCGTATTCGATGATATTGTCCAACATTCACTGCCGTATGGAAGAACTGACATCACATAGCAATCTAGCATTCTCTTCTTTGTTTCTAGTGAAATTTTCCTTTGTCTTAGTACTTTACTCAGCTATGAGCCCAATAAACTTGAACTATGTTTTTAGTTCCTCTTAGTATTTTACCTATAGTTAAAAAGAATAAATGAACTCGTGTCGCCGATTCCATTTTCACGGCAGCAAACCATTACATCACCTTCGTTCCCATTCTCCAAATAATAAAACATCAAAAACAAACTTACCGAGTTCACAAACAAACACAGACAAAACCACCAAAACTGCAAATAATTTCATGATGATTCCTGTGAATTAAAAATAATTTTATAATTAAATATTTACATAAATCGCTTATCATACACAAAAAGAATATATATATTCATATATATACAGCCTTTGAGATTTCACTCGGCCGATCGACTCAAAAAACTTAAATGGGCGATTAAATGAAAAAGGAAATCTGATTCTTTTACAACCCAAAAGTATGCCATTGAAGATTCACAAGTTACTTAGAATGACCTATAATGATATTATTGAACTCTTGACTTTTAGTCAGTGTAAACATTCGTTTAGTTAATGCTTCCAGAGTGGAGCCAAATTTCCCTGCTGCCCAGATTAAAGCTCACTTGGAAATATATTATCCTATGTTTCCTCCCGGCTTACGAAAAGTAAAAACGAACATTTGAAAGAAAGAAAAAATACGCATACTTCTTTCAAGTACGCACTGAAAAACAAATTATATAAGTAAGCAATATTTTATAGAAAATCGTTGAGAATTTAGGTAACTCCACTCAATGGTCAAAAAATAACAGCATATCATGATGTTAAAAGGGCTCAAACTTAATAAAAACAAAGATTTATAACCAAAATGTTTATATTATTATTAAGAGGAAAGATCAAATTTTGTTGTTAATATTTTTTTTAAAATTTTAATCCTTTCTAACACGTTCGAAATATTAATTAAAATTTCATTTTTTGTTTTCCGTCAGCGATTCACGCTATGATTACGTAAGGCGACTATTAGGAAAATGGAGTCGGTCGAGTAAAATGATCTTGAGTGAGTAAATTTTCTCTCGCTCTCGACCGCCGGTCAAGAGTTTTCTTTTTCAAATCTCAAAGGCTGTATATACATATATAAATATATATATATTTTTTATTCAACAACCAACAATGGAAAAAACAAATTTTCGGCATACAACTAGTAGAGTATAATGCTCTACGTTGTATCGAGCACTCTTTATAAAAGCAAATGCATGAACAGCAGGTAAAAAAAACCTACGAGTTCCACAACATTGTTACAATATACAGCTCCCACCTAGGTAGAGCACTATCCACATTTATTTTTATTCCACAACCAACAATGGAAAAAACAAAATTCGGCATACAACTAGTACAATATATATATATATATATATATATATATATATATATATATATATATATATATATGCAGATTTTATTAAAAATGAAAGTCAAGTTTTTATGGTTAAGTTTGTAATATCATTTTTCATGCCATCTTATAATGTTTTTCTTTACAGAACATAAAAATTGTCTAAATGTTTTATTTTTCCGAGCGCTTTCGGTTATACTTTTAGCCATTATCCAGAATAAATTTTATTCTACTTGTAACTGAATATGTATAGTGTTTATGCATGTATGTAGAGTCAACTGTATGTTTTATATTCCGAACACGGTAAGCACATAGTCAGCGTGTTCGTAGTTGATATTGACTGTTCGATTTCTCTTTTTACTAACAATGCTTCCATTATTTTTTGCCTCATTTCACCTGTGGATGATGCAATTATATTTTTTTTGGGTTTTGTTTTGTTTTTTTTTGCTTTTTTTTGTTTTTGTTTTTTTAATCCTTTCACCCAGAACAAGGCGGTAATGCCACTGATGTGCAGGGGGCTACATAAGTGTAAAAAGATTAATTAGAAGAGAGTGAAGAGTTAGAAATGAGCAATAGAAAGATGAGAATGCAGGTGTGATGACAGTTTCAAAGGTGGAGAGAAAGGAAAGGATATACGGGGTGGGGAAAGAACTAGAGTCAAGTGGTTAATAGATGAGTATTGACATTGAATTTAAATTCCTGGAGGTTGCAGCCATCAGGAAAGCAAGAATATGGGAGCGAGTTCCACTGGCGGGAAGTGCGAGAGAAGAAGCTGCAGGTGTAGAATTGTCGTCTGCATTTGGCTAACCTAACTGTGAATGGGGGGGACCCAGTTGCCAGTCTGGTTGCACGAGTAAACTCCTGTTGAGGAGGCACCAGTGACTTAAGTTAGTTCGAGCAGAAGCCATGAAAGTATTTATAGAACAGACAAAGGGAGGCCACATTTCGTCGGTGGGAAAGTGGCTGTAGTGGAGCCGCCAAGTCAGTATCTATCACAATACTGATTCTCCTTTGGAGCCTCTCGAGACCACTGAGATGAACGGCAGGGACACCTGACAATATATGGCAGCAGCATTCCATGCACGGAGGAATGGTTGATGTGTATATATGCAGGATGGATTCAGGCGGAAAAAACATCCTGGCCCGACACAGTGACCCAACCTTCTTAGCAGTGGATTTAGCTATGGACTCGATGTAGTGGTTCCATTTGAGATCAGAAGAAAGGATAAGGCCGAGGAGGCGCAGTGTATTGCTCTCAAGAAGACTCGCTTGGTCCATGCTAATGGAAGGCAGGAGAGGTTGCCTGTGATGATTGACAGATAACAGCTTGGTCTTGTACTAGCAGTATAGCCCGGTGTTGCTCGGGTGTAATGAAAGCTTTAAAACTAATCCATGATCCTGGAGCTCAGACTCTTTGGACGTTGGCACAAAAGACTAAAATACAATAATTGTTTCCAGTTAAAGCGAAACCGTAGACTGAAAGAAAAATGAATGGATGTAAGTCAAATTTTGATTTCCTAGTATCGATATCAAATAAGGTTTTTTCGTCGTAAACCGAATTTTGAAGGCTAAGTAATTCCTCTGAGTAAATGGTATCATGGCTGAGACTAAGAACTACAATTATACCTACTTAGAGCCAAACCCGAAGCAAAAACTAAAATAAAAGGGCTGAAAAAATACAGACATAGAGGCAGATAAACAGACACACACCCAAACATCTTGCCTTTTATATATATATATATATATATATATATATATATATATATATATATATATATATATATATTATCGATTTTCTGCACTACTGTAAGAACTGCAACCTTGAAACTTCTGAATATCGTTTCTTATGTCTTTGTCTATGAGTGTATCAAATTTGATTAAAATCGGACCACTTCTTCTATAACCCGATTTTTTCGATTATCGATTTTCGATATTTATCGGAGGTACCTCGACACAAAACCTAGCTAAGAATACTCGCAGACGCTTATAGTACAACTGAGCAAATTTTCAAGAAAATCGGTTCAGCCGTTTCGGAGTCTAAAGGTAACAGACGCACACACACAGACACACACAGAGACAAAGTTCCATTTATTATATAAGTTTAGATTATCAACGAGTATATTTCACGTAGAGTTTGGTCGGTCTCCAAAAGTATTTGAATGACACCTAATATAGTGGATAATACTGTTAAATTTGTTTTATCAGCATGTTACAGATAGAGTTTGTGGGGTCTCCGTGTGTGTTTTAATGAAATCGAATATATATATATATATATATATATATATATATATATGTGTGTGTGTGTGTGTGTGTGTGTGTGTGTGTGTGTGTGTGTAAGGAACATCATCCGAAATTACCTCTTTTTGATTTATAGTACTGTGCAAAAGTATTAGGACAAGAACTATTTTATACTTTATGAGGCATATTGACAGAAAATAAACAATTTAATTAAAGTATTTTGTTTGATTTACTCAACAAATGCTTTCACAAGAAAAACACTTGTTACAAAATAAATTTAATATTTACTATAATTGCCTTTTGCTTTGATCACAGCCTTCATTCTGTCAGGCATTGACATCACAAGCTTCTTCAATGTATCTAATGGTATCTCCTGCCAAGCAGCTTGTATTTGTTTGTTGTGAAGTAACATTAGATTTATCAATTTTTTTATCCAAAATATCCTAGAGATGTTCAATAGAGTTATTTTGAAAATAACTTGTTTAATAGAAAATGGGAAAAATTCGACATAACTTCTTTTTAATACATTTCAATATTATTAGCAATTTACTTGGCTTTTCACCCTGTATTTGAATTTCAGTGAGGATTTTAAGAAAATCACCCATGTTCTAATACTTTTGCACACTACCGGCAGTGTGCAAAAGTGTTAGGACTGGGGTGATTTTAAACTCTATTTTGATGCCTTATAAAAGATAAAATACTTCTTGTCCTCATACTTTTGCACAGTACTGTATATTAACCGTTTTCACCCAAGCAAGACAGTAATGCCATTGGAGCACAGGGGGCTACGTAAGAGGAAAGCAAAACCTTCTGTCAGTATAGAATGGATAAATTAAGAATGATAGTACCAGTCTGAAGACAGTTACAAGAAAGTTAAGTGGGAGGGGCAAGATTCAATGGGCGTCAGGGAAAGAATAAATTATGGAAATTAAGAAGATAGCGATTGGCCTTGCATATATATATATATATATATATAATATATTACAGAAATTAACGAAACTTGGTTATAAACAACCGACAATTTGAAATGAATTGTTTGCACATTATTTTTTATCAATACTCGTATTAACGTAGATATTCTGTTTTTAATTAAACAGTATTATATATTTACATCTACGGGCCTGATTATTTACGATAAATTGTTATTACGAAAATGTGCACCATTTGGCAGGATTCGAAACTGCGACCACTATCTACATAGGGGAAGCTACCATTCTGATCAAACAACGTCTTAGACCACTTGGCCATGAATGGCCTTTAGGCTAAACGAGGTTTTAATCAAGCCTATATAACACAATTTTCGTTTCATCGTAACAACCATATCTGCTCTTAAATGTATCGTAATATCAACAAATGTAATCATGTTACAGAAATTGATGAATTTTAACGAAACTTTGTTATAAACAACCGACAATTTGAAATCATATATATATGATATAGAGTAGGGCTTAATATTGTAACTTTATTATTACAATTGTTTATAAAAGCATAATAGTACTCCACAAAAATTTTTGTCTTCGCTCTCCTCCTGCCTACAACTTTAACTCTCTTATGTAACTGCAGCCCTTTCTACATCATCCCGTGTATCTAGTTCTTTTCCTTCGCAACTGTTTTCACTCCTGTGTTCACATCCTTCACTTGCCCTTCCACTTTCACAACCTGTAGCTGGTTCGTCTTACTCTTCACTTGCCTCCTGCCTAAAACCTTAACTCTCTTATGTAACTCCAGCCCTTTCTACATCTCTCCGTGTATCTTGTACTTTTCCTTTCTCTCTACCTTCGTAACTGTCTTCACTCCTGTGTTCACATCCTTCTCTTGCTCTTTCTCTTTCACCCCCTGTAGCTGGCTCGTCTTACTCTTCACTCGCCTCCTGCCTAAAACCTTAACTCTCTTATGTAACTCCAGCCCTTTCTACATCTCCCTGTGTATCTTGTACTTTTCCTTTCTCTCTACCTTCGTAACTGTCTTCACTCCTGTGTTCACATCCTTCTCTTGCTCTTTCTCTTTCACCCCCTGTAGCTGGTTCGTCTTACTCTTCACTCGCCTCCTGCCTAAAAACTTAACTCTCTTATGTAACTCCAGCCCTTTCTACATCTCCCCGTATATCTTGTTCTTTTCCTTTATCTCTGCCTTCGTAACTGTCTTCACTCCTGTGTTCACATCCTTCTCTTGCTCTTTCTCTTTCACCCCCTGTAGCTGGTTCGTCTAACTCTTCACTCGCCTCCTGCCTAAAACCTTTACTCTCTTATGTAACTCCAGTCCTTTCTACATCTCTCCGTGTATCTTGTTCTTTTCCTTTCTCTCTACCTTCGCATCTGTCTTCACTTCTGTGTTCACATCCTTCACTTGTCCTTTCTCTTTCACCCCCTGTAGCTGGTTCGTCTTACTCTTCACTCGCCTCCTGCCTAAAACCTTAACTCTCTTATGTAAGTCCAGCCCTTTCTACATCTCTCCGTGTATCTTGTTCTTTTCCTTTCTCTCTACCTTCGCAACTGTCTTCACTCCTGTGTTCATATCCTTCTCTTGCCCTTTCTCTTTCACCCAATGTAGATGGTTCGTTTTTGTCTTCGCTCTCCTTCTGCCTAAAACTTTAACTCTCTCCTGTAACTCCAGCCCTATTCCAACAGCTTTTTTTTTCGCGCTTCCCGCCTGTGGAACTCCCTTCCATATACTTCCTTTCCTGACGGCTACAACCTCCAAGAATTTAAATGCAAAGTCAATTCTCTTCTCTTATCTACTTCACTCCAATCCTTTCTATATCACTCCGTGTATATTGTTACTTTTGAATCAGCCACATTTTTTCTTCTCTTTCAATGTTTTCTCTCACTCTTTAATTTACTCACTCTCCTTTTTGGTAAAAATCTTGTTTTTATTTTCGTTAGCCGTGGATAGCCAAATCGTTACGAGAGTTTACAATAGAAAACGTAATATTACATAACCCACTTTTTTCCGGTGACAAACGTATTAATTTGGAAATTCTTGCAAAAATCAAATAATTGTCGGATTTTAATGAAACTTTCAGGACTTATTTACAAATGAATGAAATTATTTGTAAAATCATTATTTTTAAGAACATTGGTAAAAGTAATTTTTTAAATCTGAAATTTCATGAAATTTCAAGAAATTAAATTATGTAGGCAAAAAATGGTTTTATTAGTAAAACACAGGACTGATTTTTTTTTTTTGTTTTTTTTTTTCAAACATTTACCATTTTTTACCGAAATTCTGCTTCGAATGGTAAAATTAAAAAAATGCAATAAAACTCTAACATTATTTTATTAGATGTGCTTTCATAATGAAGAAAATAATTTTTTTTTTAATAATAATGAAATTTTAAAAGAATTGTTTTCAGTTCTGGTCTAGCAATTATCATAATTTATAAAGTTTCAAAAATATTTTTAAAATATTTTCAAGTCTTGTAGACGTTAGGCTGGTAGGTTATAACGTTTAATATAAATAATCTAGCAATCGTATTTTTTTTATATGTATTTGATTTTTTTTTTGTATTGTAATTTCTAAGAGTAAATTGAAAGGTAATGTATTTCAGAGTTTCTTCCCCTTACCGGAAAAATTGTATAATTATTTCACTTGTGATCACCATACGCTTATCTTATCTCGCATCTCTCAACACATTTCAATTGCAGTGGAAAGGTTACAAAGGTCAACTCTGTGTTTAAAGTAGCTTTATTCTAAATTCCATGTTATAAATAAAAAATACTTGCATAAATCAAATTAAACTAACATTAAATTTGCTAATTTTCAAAAAATAATGTGTCACAGATGTATATTTTATTTTTGTAAGATTTTTAAAACCGAAAACTAACCTTTGTTTACAAATGTGTCGATCGCTCAAAAATGGCCGAAAAATTAAAATATTAAATATCAATGTAAATATTTTATATTCCAATCAATATCATTTGTTTGAAATATAGGAGTTTGAAATTTTGCTTACTGATAATAGTAAATATATTCATTCAGCTTTCAATTAAAACGAAAATAAAAATTTCAAGAAAACTTTTTTATTTTTAAAAATGCAATTTCAAAGTTAGTTATCGAAAATGAGTGGAGGTATATATATATATATACTAGCAGTACAGCCCGGCTTTGCTCGGGTGTAATGAAAGCTTTAAAACTAATCCATGGTCCTTGAGCTCAGACTCAGCCTAAAGAATAATTGTGTGAAGTTTGGTGAGAATCAGATAAAAATTGTGGATATGTATAAAGGACATACAGACAGATAAACAGACACACGCACAAATATCTTGTCTTATATATATATATATATATTATCGATTTTCTGCACTATTTTAAGAACTGCGACTTTGAAACTTCTGAATATCGTTTCTTATGCCTTTGTGTATGATTAAAATCAGACCACATCTTCTATAACTCGATTTTTTCGATTAACGATTTTCGATATTTATCGGGGGTACCTCGACACAAAACCTAGCTAAGAACACTCGCAGATGCTTATAGTACAAATGTGTAAATTTTCGAGAAAATCGGTTCAGCCGTTTAGGAGTCTATAGGTAACGGACACACAGACACAGACAAAGTTCCATTTTTAAATAAGTTTATATATATATATATATATATATATATATATATATATATATGGTTATGTCAATTTTACATTGCAACATGGAAATTTCTATGTTTCGAGATTAATTCTCATCATCAGGCAATGTTGGTGTGTTTGTGCAGACGATTTACATTTAAATGACAAATACTTTCGGTTTACTTTGAATGTGTGTGTGTGTGTGTGTGTGTGTGTGTGTGTGTGTGTGTGTGTGTGTGTGTGTGTGTGTGTGGCTAATTCGAATGGAGATTCACTTTGGGGTTTGACCCAGAGTAATTTCTGTTCTAACCAACTTTATTCCTCCTCTTTTTTCTTTTTCCTTGACCCTATTCCTCCCGTGTCTGTTTTCCTTCGCATTTATCTGATCTTATCATTTTCCCTTCAGTTTTATTCCATTTGATGTGATATTTCGTTTTCGTAGTACCACCCTCCTTCCCTTTAGTCTATTTCTTAAAGAAAAGATTTTTTTCCAAAAAGATACCCTGAACTGCTATTTTCTCGCTCCCTCTATCAATTTACTGTAAAGTTTATTATCCTGATACAAAGGGGGGAATTATTAAAAAAAGAAAAACTAACTTGTTCTATATTTGGCTATATTTTTATTTTCATTTTTATTTTTACCTAATTCGTCGGTGAGCATTTTATTTAATTTAGGTTTTATCCATTTTCTAATGTGAATAATTTACAATTTGGAATTATATATATATATATAGTACTGTGCAAAAGTATTAGGACAAGAACTATTTTATCTTTTTAAGGCATCAAAATAAACTTAAAATCACCGCTGTCCTAATAGTTTTGTGCACTACCAGATTTTTATCCGCCATGGAATACGTTTAATAGGACAAGGATTTATTTATCAACAAGACAATGACCCTAAACATACATCAGACCTTTGCAAGAATTATTTAGCTAAAAATAAGGAGGAATTTGAATTGACCCCCACAAAGCCCTGATCTCAATTCTATTGAGCATCTATGGGATATTTTGGATAAAGAAATTGATAAAACTAATGATACTTCAAAAGACATACATTGGGAACAAATACAAGCTGCTTGGCAGGAGATACCATTAGATACATTGAAGAAGCTTGTGATGTCAATGCCTGACAGAATGAAGGCTGTGATCAAAGCAAAAGGCTATTATACCAAATATTGAATTTATTTTGTAACAAGTATTTTTTTTTCTTATTAAAGCATTTGTTGAGTACATCAAATAAAATTACTTTAATTAAATTGTTTATTTTCTGTCAATATGCCTCATAAAAGATAAAATAGTTCTTGTCCTAAGCTCATTACTATATATATATATATATATATATATATGTGTGTGTGGAGATTAGTTTTTGCTTTTGTTTGTTGCGCTCTGAATAAACAATTTACTCTTCATGAACTAAGAATTTTATTTCAAGTTTTTAGGTCTGAGGTATTTAGATCATCCGAGCTATGTACAAATATAAAAACGTTTTTCCATTTTCGGGTAAATTTCGATACCAAACGCATGGGTGAATACGAACAAAGTATAATGTTAGTTCAGGGTCACGCTGAAATGAAAAACTTTAACTGTATTTTGAAAAGACATACATTTTTTTTCTGTAGCGGAGTAATGGCTCTCGGAATATATATATATATACATATTAACCACATTACGATAACTCGGTTATGTTGTAATCATGTTAAATTAAGGAATATTTCAAGTAAATTTAAGATGGATCTTTCTCAAAAGGGAAAGCGGGGTTGGCCTAAAAATCATCGATCGCCGGTGACTGTGGATTATCGAAATACAGATTAAAGGACAGGGAAGGATTTAGTAATGTAACAGGACTGCTGCATAATGCCTGGCGAAGGGAATTCATCATGGTGTTCTTTCTCACATGTAAATAGGGGTCACAGGTTTGAATCCTGCTGGATAGCACACATTTTCGTAATAAAAATTTATCGTGAAATAATCAGGCCGGTAGATATAAATATAAAATACTGTTTAATTAAAAACAGAATATCTACTTAAATACGAGTATCGGTAAAAATAATGTCCAAAATAATTCATTACAAATTGTCGGTTGCTTATAACCAAATTTCGTTAATTTCCGTAACATGTTTACATATATATATATTTCTGGTGCTTCTTCATGTTAGTAATCAATTTTAGTTTGTTTGTTTTTTTTAGTTGTAGAAACTAAATTGATCTGGTTCCTTACATATTAGGAAATTCCCTGCACAGAGAGCCGACTTTCATAGCTGCGGATTTAGCAATGGATTCGACGTAGTCATTCCACTTGAGGTCCGCTGAGAGTGTCAGGCCAAGCAGGCGTAGTGATTTTTTTTAGTTGTAGAAACTAAATTGATCTGGTTCCTTACATATTAGGAAACGATTTTTACATTTTGGTTGCGCACCAATCTGTTCTTTAAACCGATTATTCCCCTAAATATTTTCCATGCTCTTCTCAGTATAAAGTATAAATATAAAGAAAGGAATTTGTGGAGAGCCACCATCGTCATATAAAACAAACATTTGCATATAGATAGAAAAAGCAAAAAAACAAAGTGGTTGTTAAATAGACAAAAATTACTTAGAGAAAAAAGAACATTGGAAGTTGTGGCGAGCTATGACCAACCACGTTTTGAAAGGACTTGGTACAAAAAGGAGCAGTCTATGGATAAAAGAACAAAGAGGGATGATAAAGAATGAAAAGTTAAAGCAATAGCAAACAGGAAGTTGTGGAGAGCCATGAATGCCCTCATCCTGAAAGGATATGGTGTATACAAAAAAGTAAGCAAAGCGGAATGGTAAAGAAACAAGAGTTACTTGGAGAAATAAAAAAGGAAGTTGTAGAGAACTATGGCCGCCCACATCCTGAAAGGATATGATATATACAGGAAGAAAAATCATTTGACTGGCAGGGGACAAAGATTGATTATTAGGATGTAAAGTTATTTATAGAACAAAAAAGATAAGAAGTTGTGGAGAACCATGATCGCACACGTCCTAAAGAGATATGACATAAAAAAGCAACAACATATAGATGGCAAAAAGACAAAGAAGGATTGTAAAGAGACAATAATTATTTAGATAAACAAGAGGAAGCAGTGGAGAGACATAACCTCCCAAATTCTTAGAAGACATGGTATATAAAGAAAGCCATGGTAAAGAGGCTTAGAGCAAAAAAGACAGGAAGTTGTAGAGAGCCATATCCACTGACATTATGAAAGGATGTGGTACATAATAAAAGAAAGTGAGGCATTTCAACATGGTGTAATGGTTAACAAGCTTATCTCGTTAATCAGTTACGACTGAATAGCAAGTTTGATACTAAGGGCTCCATACTTTCAGCCTTGTGCCACATCTTAGCTACGCTACGAAAAGCTTTACTAGCTTGTTAAAATTATGAGAGCACCTCGATGTGGTGTAATGGTTAACAAGCTTGTCTCGCTAAATCAATTACAACTGAATAGTGAGTTGGATAGAATTTTGAGAGCACCTCGATGTGGTGTAATGGTTAACAAGCTTGTCTCGCTAAATCAATTTCAACTGAATAGTGAGTTGGATAGAATTTTGAGAGCACCTCAATGTGGTGTAATGGTTAACAAGCTTGTCTCGCTAAATCAATTACAACTGAATAGTGAGTTGGCTAGAATTTTGAGAGCACCTCGATGTGATGTAATGGTTAACAAGCTTGTCTCGCTAAATCAATTACAACTGAATAGTGAGTTGGATAGAATTTTGAGAGCACCTCGATGTGGTGTAATGTTTAACAAGCTTGTCTCGCTAAATCAATTACAACTGAATAGTGAGTTGGATAGAATTTTGAGAGCACCTCGATGTGGTGTAATGGTTAACAAGCTTGTCTCGCTAAATCAATTACAACTGAATAGTGAGTTGGCTAGAATTTTGAGAGCACCTCGATGTGGTGTAATGTTTAACAAGCTTGTCTCGCTAAATCAATTTCAACTGAATAGTGAGTTGGATAGAATTTTGAGAGCACGTCGATCTGGTGTAATGGTTAACAAGCTTGTCCCGCTAGATCAATTACAACTGAGTAGTGAGTTGGATCAGTGGGGGATCAGTTTTTTTTTGTTATTAAGTAATAAACTGACCCCTCACTAATTACTACTTATTAATACAATCTGTCTATTCTCCCTTCAGCTATAGTTTAAAGTGCAGGATAGAAAATCTTCTGCCCAGTCAGACATGTCTCTTTCGAGACATGATCGCCCAAGAGTGTATCACGTATGGCACTTAACTGACTGACTGATCTCTCACAAACACCGCCACTTGCTCATGCCCATCAAGTATGTCTCGCGTTGCTCTCCCCCCCCCCTCTCTCTCTCTCTATATATATATATATCGATATCCGTCCTGTGAGTATTAAATTCTCCAAGCCCTCCTTCCTCGTTACGTGTCCAAGAAACATCCGCTGTCTTTTTCTAATGCTAAGCATAAGTTTCCTTTTTGTTTGCATCTTCCCCAAAACCTTGTCGTTCCACATATGCTCAATATCCTCATTATAAAATCGAAAAACATGAATACCTGTAA